>OX578146.1:113695166-113895166 GCA_951213105.1 Amaurobius ferox
ACTCGGATTCGAATTTTTGACCCCGTCACAATACTTTTCTTATATACATTATTGTATATATATTGTATATAAGGAAAGTAAAATTAATGAACTTCAAGATTCTCCATGGAAAATTATTTCTGCAACTGAGTTACATCGTACCTTTTAAGTGTAATATCTACAGGCTTTTAGAAAAGTTATTACAACAAGGGGCCCCCGAATGCACACTAGGTATAGCTATAGTTAAGCAACTATACCCGATCGAATAAAAGATATTGTCTCTCCCTTCGCGGAGGATAGCGGAAATTAGGAACACGAACGCGGCATTACAGAGACATAGAAGAAAATAACAATTGCAAAGATGTAGACAATTGGTTAATGGGTAGGAATCGGCATTAAATTGGTTAAACAAGGTATTTATTTAACACAATACGATTACAGGCGATTTGCTATATTATTATTCGGCAATGATATCAATGGATAATGACACGCACATGCATCTACTGTAGACTCTGTTCGTAATGCCATCTGTTGGCAACAATATTTATTACTTTCCTTATATACTATATAATATAATGTATAAGGAAAGTTGTGAAGGGTCAAATATTCGAATTCGAGTACTCGACGGGAGCACGCGTTTCAAGCATCTCTGATCAAGAATCGAACATTTTTGAAGTGATGTCTGCTTGTGTCTGTGTGTGTGTGTGTGTGTGTGTGGAAACGATATCTCACGAACGAATGGAACAATTTGAATGAAATTTGGTACAAACATTGCAATCCGTGAATACTGGAAGTCTATTGTTTTTAAACACAATCGAATGTTCAGAACACTGCTACATTTTTGAGTGAAATTTTAAAAAAATCATCAAAAAATCAAAACATTTAATAAAGTTACTCAAATAGACATTTCTTGTGTAAATTTTTCTTAGAAAACGATTGGCATAAACTTTAGAACGCTAGCATGAGCTATTCTCGAGATATTGCACATTTTTCAAATAAATTTATCAAAATATCCTATAAATTGAAAAGAAATATTAACTGTTGAGGAACATGTTCAATTTTCATATGTAATATCATGCGATAAATTTGGTGGCATCATTCTCGTGGATCTAGCTCGTTCCATTCATGAGAAAATATACTTTGAGTAATGCTTTTGCAATTGAAAGCCAATTGTCATTTATCTGCTATAAGAATAACTTATTTATCAGTCTATAATGCTTGGTGAAATTTTTGGCGACGAATTTGGCGGAATGTCGCCTACTTGGAGGCTTTTTTAAATGTTGTCAAATTAAGGAAAATCACGCCAAATGGATAAAACTGACAACTAATTGACGAAAATTCAATTTCTTGGAAAGAATATAAGTATCGACCATAAGAATAACTTATTTTGTTTTTACTCTAAATGTAGTAAATTCATTGCATTATATAAGAAAAGTCATGTGCTGCCCACATTAGATTTTTTGAATTTGGGAATGAATATTATTGCCAACAAGCATTGTGGTTGTCACCGTCATGGAGGTAAACGTAAGGAGTTAAAATGTCAGAAAATACCAATATGGTTTGAAACAATAATTCAGGTGGCGCTGGGATGAGCTAAGTAATCTTGCATTGTATGCATTTCTATGGCGAAGGGTCATAAATATTTATATAAACTGCCCATTTTCCAATTTATTTTCACTTTCCCTGCAATACATGGTAATGTATAGGGAAAGTATTGGAATCATGCCGAAAATCGCAACTCGAGTTTTCGACAGATCTACGCGTTTCGAGACCTCTGGAATACGAAAAACTATTTTTTGCGTGACGTCTGTGTGTGTGTGTGTCTGTCTGTGCAGATTTTATATCCACTCTAACTAAAAAACTGATTGACCGAATTTCATGAAATTTAGTAGGTAAGTAGTCACTTGTGAGCGAATCTGGTGCTAATTAGTTTTGGTTACGGTTCGGTATAAAAGAACCTGCTCTTTTGTTTCGAAATGGCCCCCAAAAGCCTATATCCACTCTAGCTGAAAAACGAATGGAGCGAATTTCACAAAATTCTGTAGATAAATTGCTTGCGGGTTACCCTGGTGCTGATTAGATTTTGGTATGATTCGGAACAAAGCAACCTGCCCTTTTTTCCACAATGGCTCCAAAAATCCGCAAAATCTAATAAAAGAAACTACGTATGCTCAAATATATCTATTAAATTATTGTTTTATGCGTAATTTTTAACGCAAAAAACAATAACACCAATCCCATTACACTTGGACTAGCTGTTCTCGAGATATTTTAGTTTTTTCGTATTTTCTCTACGCCACCTATGAAAATAAGTCCAGTTATCAAATGAAAACGAAAATTGAATTAAAAGTGAATTAAATTTAATTAAAATAAAGGGAACGTGAATATAAATATGCAGGTAAAGTCATGTGCTGCCCACATCAAATTTTTAACTCCATATATACTGATATACTGTTCTCTATACTACAACTATGAAAAAATGTTGGTTAATTATACTCATAATGAAGTAACTCTTAATTTAAAAATAATCTATATAATAAAAGGCAATGTCTGTGTGTCTGTGTGTCTGTCTTATACACTATACGTTTCGCGACCGCGCGTCGGAGAGCTACGAAATTTGGCAATCGGAGACCCGGGGGGGAGGGAAGGGGATACGTGAAAACCGATTTTTAAAATTTTAATTATTTTTTTATTTATTTAATGTTTTATGCGATTTCGACCGTTTTTTGCCCTTTTTTCTCCACTATCCAGACATCGTAGAAAAAAACAAGTTACACCATCGGAAAGAGCAGAGAATTTCGAGTAAAAATATATCAATTTCAAAAAGATTTTAAAACAAAAGTCACTTTTTGCTCAAGAAAACGATTTTTGGTTTTTAAATTCTCGCATCGTGAAAAGTACTCATAATTTCGACTAATAATTTACATTTTCAGAAAGGTCAAACATCTGGCATTCTTACAAGTCTAATCTGGTCCAGAAATAATGAAAATTGCCTTCAGGATCGCAATTTTAAAGACGTCATGATTTTAAATTTCTCGCCGTTCCGCTCGGCGTGACGCTTCGTTTCTCCCCCGCTGAAGCAGGGAAGGTGGTGGGTGGGGACGTCAAGGTGGAGGTGACGTCACGGTTCTGTATATGCATAGCGATGAGTGGGACAATAAGAAACCGAATTAGTTTTTACTTTCCGTTTCCCGCGCTTCCGATTTTAAATGAAATAAGAGCTTAACATATGCACTGTAGAAATTATTATATTTATATTTTAAATGATGGAACGATATGGATTTTTTAAATGGATATTTTAATTTTATGGATATTTTAAATGATGGAACGATGGATATTTTAATTTTATGGATATTTTAAATGATGGAACGATGGATATTTAAATTTTATGGATATTTTAAATGATGGAACAATGGAATGAGGAGGATGGAATTAAGAGCTTAGAGAGCATATGGTCATTTTAAATTGTAAATTAGCGCGCGGGAAGTTAGCGGTAGGCCCGGGTACGATTCCCGCCACTGCCAAAACTGCCGAAGTGTTCACGCGGAATACGATCACGTTAAACATGTGGGCCCGTAAGTCCTTCCGAGAGGTTGGTGGTAGGGGAAGGAGGGTACGGTCCCTGTGGATGCCTCCTTCACAGGGTTCCCGTCTAAATTGGGTGAATATAAAGAAAGTTGCGGAGGGCGAGGCAGCCCAGTGGTTAGCGCTCAGGAATTGCACTCGGTAGGCCCGGGTTCGATTCCCGCCACTTCCAAAACTGCCGCCGTGTTCACGCGGAGTACGATCACGATAAACATGTGGGTCCGGAAGTCCTTCCGAGAGGTTGGTGGTAGGGGAAGGAGGGTACGGTCCCTGTGGATGCCTCCCTCACAGGGTTCCCGTCTAAATTGGGTGAATATAAAGAAAGTTGCGGAGGGCGAGGCAGCCCAGTGGTTAGCGCTCAGGAATTGCACTCGGAAGGCCCGGGTTCGATTCCCGCCACTTCCAAAACTGCCGCCGTGTTCACGCGGAGTACGATCACGATAAACATGTGGGTCCGGAAGTCCTTCCGAGAGGTTGGTGGTAGGGGAAGGAGGGTACGGTCCCTGTGGATGCCTCCCTCACAGGGCTCCCGTCTAAATTGGGTGAATATAAAGAAAGTTGCGGAGGGCGAGGCAGCCCAGTGGTTATCGCTCAGGAATTGCACTCGGTAGGCCCGGGTTCGATTCCCGCCACTTCCAAAACTGCCGCCGTGTTCACGCGGAGTACGATCACGATAAACATGTGGGTCCGGAAGTCCTTCCGAGAGGTTGGTGGTAGGGGAAGGAGGGTACGGTCCCTGTGGATGCCTCCCTCACAGGGTTCCCGTCTAAATTGGGTGAATATAAAGAAAGTTGCGGAGGGCGAGGCAGCCCAGTGGTTAGCGCTCAGGAATTGCACTCGGTAGGGCCGGGTTCGATTCCCGCCACTTCCAAAACTGCCGCCGTGTTCACGCGGAGTACGATCACGATAAACATGTGGGTCCGGAAGTCCTTCCGAGAGGTTGGTGGTAGGGGAAGGAGGGTACGGTCCCTGTGGATGCCTCTCCCACTGGGTTCCGTTCTAAATTGGGTAAATAAAAAGAATGTTATGGAGATAGTCGCTGGGGGCGAAGAAGCCCAGTGGTTAGCGCGCGGGAATTGCACTCAGTAGGCCCGGGTTCGATTCCCAAAATTGCCGCCGTGTTTACGCGGAGTACGATCACGTTAAACATGTGGGTCCGTGAGTCCTTCCGAGAAGTTGGTGGTAGGGGAAGGAGGGTACGGTCTAAATTGGATGAATAAAAAGAAAGTTATGGAGATTGTCGTGTAGGGCAAAGTAGCCCAATGGTTAGCGCGCGGAAATTGCACTCGGTAGGCCCGGGTTCGATTCCCAAAATTGCCGCCGTGTTTACGCGGAGTACGATCATGTTAAACATGTGGGTCTGTAAGTCCTTCCGAGAGGTTGGTGGTAGGGGAAGAAGGGTACGGTCCCTGTGGATGCTTCTCCCACTTGGTTCCGGTCTAAATTGGGTGAATAAAAAGAAAGTTATGAAGAATATCGCGGAAGTTGAAGTACCCCAGTGGTTAGTGCGCGGGATTTGCACTTGGTAGGCCCGGGTTCGATTCCCAAAATTGCCGAATAAAAATAAAGTTATGGAGATTGTCGCGGATGGCACGGTAGCCCAGTGGTTAGCTCGCGGGAATTTCACTCGGTAGGCCCGGGTTCGATTCCCGCCATTGCCAAAACTGCAGCCGTGTTCACGCGGAGTACGATCACGTTAAACGTGTGGGACTGCAAGTCCTTCCGAGAGGTTTGTGGTAGGGGAAGGAGGGTACGGTCTCTTTGGATGCCTCCCCCATTGGGTTCCGGTCTAAATTGTGTGGCACTTCCTGGCCTTCCAAGCAGTTACCTTACACCTTTCTGGTAGGTCGCGCCAACGAGTTTGCCACGGTCAGAATTTTCAAGGGTAGCGAACAGGCTGGTCGCCAAAGGCGGCTAGTAAATAATAAAAGGCAATGTCTGTGTGTGTGTCTGTGTGTCTGTCTGTCTTATACACTATACGTTTCGTGACCGCGCGTCGGAGAGCTATGAAATTTGGCAATCGGAGACCCTGGGGGGTGGGAAGGGGACACGTGAAAACCGATTTTTAAAATTTTAATTATTTTTTTTGTTATTTAATGTTTTATGCGATTTCGACCGTTTTTTGACCTTTTTGCTCTTTTTTCTCCACGATCCAGACATTGTAGAAAAAAACAAATCACACCATCGGAAAGAGCAGAGAATTTCGAGTAAAAATATATCAATTTCAAATCTCAGGGACAAATTCTAATATTTTTTTATGATTTTAAAACAAAAGTCACTTTTGGCTCAAAAAACGATTTTTGGTTTTTAAATTCTCGCATAGTAAAAAGTACTCATAATTTCGACTCATAATTTACATTTTTAGAAAGGTCAAACATCTGGCATTCTTACAAGTCCAATCTGGTCAGGAAATATTCCGTATTGCCCACAGGATCGGGATTTTCAAAGTTTCCGAATTTCAATTTCTCAGCGTTCCGCTCGGCGTGCCGCTTCTTAACCGGCGTTTCTCCCCCGCAGAAGGAGGGAAGGTGGTGGGTGGGGACGTCAAGGTGGAGGTGACGTCACGGTTCTGAATAGAGCTCCTTTACTCCATATAAATTATTATATTTATATTTTAAATGATGGAACGATATGGATTTTTTAAATGTATAGTTTAACTTTTGGATTTTTTTAAATGGATATTTTAATTTTATGAATATTTTAAATGATGGAACAATGAAACAATGGAATGAGGATGACGGAATTAAGCATATGGTCATTTTAAATTGCAAATTAGCGCGCGGGAAGTTAGCGGTAGGCCCGGGTTCGATTCCCGCCACTGCCAAAACTGCCGCCGTGTTTACGTGGAATACGATCACGTTAAATATGTGGGTCCGTAAGTTCTTCCGAGAGGTTGGTGGTAGGGGAAGGAGGATACGGCCCCTGTGGATGCCTCCCCCACTGGGTTCCCGTCTAAATTGGGTGAATATATAGAAAGTTATGGAGATTGTCGCGGAGGGCCCGGCAGCCCAGTGGTTAGCGCGCGGGAATTTCACTCAGTAGGCCCGGGTTCGATTCCCGCCACTGCCAAAACTTACGCTACGTTCACGCAGAGTACGATCACGTTAAACATGTGGGTTCGTGAGTCCTTCCGAGAGGTTGGTGGTAGGGGAAGGAGGGTACGGTCTAAATTGGGTGAATAAAAAGAAAGTTATGGAGATTGTCGCGGAGGGCGAAGTAGCCCAGTGGTTAGCGCGCGGGAATTGCACGCGGTAGGCCCGGGTTCGATTTCCAAAATTGCCGCCGTGTTCACGCGGAGTAAACATGTGGGTCTGTAAGTCCTTCCGAGAGGTTGGTGGTTGGGGAAGGAGGGTACGGTCCCCGTGGCTGCCTCTCCCACTGGGTTCCGGTCTAAATTCGGTGAATAAAAAGAAAGTTATGGAAAATGTCGCGGAGGGCGAAGTACCCCAGTGGTTAGCGCGCGGGAATTTCACTCGGTAGGCCCGGGTTCGATTCCCGCCACTGCCAAAACTGCAGCCATGTTCACGCGGAGTACGATCACGTTAAACATATGGGTCCGTATGTTTTTCCGAGAGGTTGGTGGTAGGGGAAGGAGGGTACGTTCCCTGTGGATGCCTCCCCCACTGGGTTCCGGTCTAAATTGGGTGGCACATCCTGGCCGTCCAACCAGTTACCTTACACCTTTATGGTAGGTCGCGCCAACGAGTTTGCCACGGTTGGAATTTGCCACGATCAGCATTTTCAAGGGTTGCGAACAGGCTGGTCGCCAAAGTCCGATTTTCCAAGTGATACAAATTCCACGATATCGTGACTTATGGATCCACGTGTTATTAGGACTTATATTAGGACTTATGGACCTATGGACCTATGGACTTATGGACATATTAGGACTTATGGACCCACATGTTTAACGTGATCGCACTCCGTGTGAACACAGCAGCTGTTTTGCCAGTGGCGGGAATCGAACCCGGGCCTACCGAGTGCAATTCCCGCCCGCTAACCACTGGGCTACCGCGTCCAATCAATCTGGGGGTAAAATATACCTTACACCTTTATGGTAGGTCGCGCCAACGAGTTTGCCACGGTTGGAATTTGCCACGATCAGCATTTTCAAGGGTTGCGAACAGGCTGGTCGCCAAAGTCCGATTTTCCAAGTGATACAAATTCAACGATATCGTGACTTATGAACCCACGTGTTATTAGGACTTATATTAGGACTTATGGACTTATGGACATATTAGGACTTATGGACCCACATGTTTAACGTGATCGCACTCCGTGTGAACACAGCAGCTGTTTTGCCAGTGGCGGGAATCGAACCCGGGCCTACCGAGTGCAATTCCCGCCCGCTAACCACTGGGCTACCGCGTCCAATCAATCTGGGGGTAAAATATAGCCAAGTTGGCGATATTTTATTAAATGAGTAGTCAACTTTGCTAAAAATTAGATCGATGGGAATTAGAAATTAAAATGAAAATTAGATCTAGGGATTAAAATTAATTTCTATTAGATTATTTAGAATAGAAATTAATTAATTAGATTAGAAATTAAAATGAAAATTAGATCTAGGGAATTTCCAATCACCGCGATTTTCCAAGTCCGATTTTCCAAGTCCAATCTGGTCAGGAAATATTCCGTATTGCCCACAGGATCGGGATTTTAAAAGTGTCCGAATTTCAATTTCTCAGCGTTCCGCTCGGCGTGCCGCTTCTTAACCGGCGTTTCTCCCCCGCAGAAGGAGGGAAGGTGGTGGGTGGGGACGTCAAGGTGGAGGTGACGTCACGGTTCTGAATAGAGCTCCTTTACTCCATATAAATTATTATATT
Source organism: Amaurobius ferox (assembly GCA_951213105.1). NCBI lineage: Eukaryota > Metazoa > Arthropoda > Arachnida > Araneae > Amaurobiidae > Amaurobius > Amaurobius ferox. The sequence continues at coordinate 113,703,557 of OX578146.1, forward strand.
TATATTTTAAATGATGGAACGATATGGATTTTTTAAATGTATAGTTTAACTTTTGGATTTTTTTAAATGGATATTTTAATTTTATGAATATTTTAATTCCGGTAGGCCCGGGTTCGATTCCCGCCATTGCCAAAACTGCAGCCGTGTTCACGCGGAGTACGATCACGTTAAACATGTGGGACTGCAAGTCCTTCCGAGAGGTTTGTGGTAGGAGAAGGAGGGTACGGTCTCTTTGGATGCCTCCCCCATTGGGTTCCGGTCTAAATTGGGTGGCACTTCCTGGCCTTCCAAGCAGTTACCTTACACCTTTCTGGTAGGTCGCGCCAACGAGTTTGCCACTGTCAGAATTTTCAAGGGTAGCGAACAGGCTGGTCGCCAAAGGCGGCTAGTCAAAAATAAATATACTTAATACTACGCCTTTCTGTTGTATCAGCTAACAATAACAGCTACTTTACTAACACTAGTGCCACCTAGATATAATTTTCAAAGCATTATGGCATTTTCAAGTGTTTCATCCATAGGAGTTTAATCTGCTTCTTTCTAAATCCGCAGCCACCGTGTTAGGGACTTTTTTGGTATACAGGTATTTATAGCATTACGTGTATATGTTTTTCTTTTCCCTGGTGTTGGTTGCTGCTCATTAAATAATCTTCTACAACTTTGTAATTCACATTCCTCTTCTATCTCTATTTTTTGCCTAGTTCACTAATTAACTTTTTAAATTCTAGGCTGGGAGCGCTGTAATCAATTCTATTCCATTCGCCTATGTTAATGTGCAATAGTTAAACCTAATGGATACTTGTGCAACTTTCTGCACAAAGTTATTGAGGTATTTAACGACTTTCCTAAGAACCTTGATGTAAATTACAACAAACCTCGACGACGCCCACACTTTGTGAAATAAAATAATGCACATTTAAGCGCCTTTATTCATACATAAAGTTATTAATCGCCGCACTTATGATTCGCAAGCATAATTATTTGTTTTCATCTGTGTTTATAATCACCATTATACTCGCACCACATCTCTTTTAGCATCCTTTTTAAATTTGAATTTAGCAAACACACTTTCTCAATGTAAGATGCTAGCTAAACATTATACCCTTCAAGATACTATGTAAACATTCTAAAACAACACTTCCAGGAGAATACCCTCACCAAGAATCGCGGAAATTGAAATTCTGAGAGCCATTTATATGTTTACACGCTATCCTTTACACCCTCATATGCTATCGAATTCAATAAAAGGTACTTGTTAATCAAGCTCGTAAAGCTCTATCGGGCTTTTTATTGCAGTTTCGGGAGAGATTGTCCAATAAAAATCTCTCATAGGCGTTCTTGGTTGACTCGTAAGTAAAACTATGAAGTCCAGAATTATTGGTACTTGCATAGGATATAAAATAGCATAACACTTGAACGTTTGGGGGGTTTAGCAATGAATACAGTGTTAAAGCTGATCATTTTCAGTGTTACTAACGCGGAGGTAAGGAGTTAAAACTTCCTACTGAGAAAATGTCAATATCATTTAAAACAATAATTCAGGTGGCGCTGCAATAAGATAAGTGCCCCTGCATTGTATGAATTTCTGTGATGAAAGGCTTAAAATATTTAAATTCTCAATTTTGTAGAAATAAATTAGTAGCGCAATGCAAATTAGAACTTAAACAATAAGGTATATTCCTACGTATTCAAAATTATTTTATCTTTCAATTTATTTTTATCTCCTTATATTCTGAGCTCTGTCTTACAACTGTGAAAAAACACTGATTAATAATTATACCAATAATTTCGGAATATCCAATTAAAAATAATCAAAAATACATATACTTAATACCACCCCTTTCTATTGTGTCATGTGGAAACTACCACTAACGACACCTAGATATAATGATTTAACCTCTGAATTCGCAGGGTATTTTCAGAATACAAAAATGAGTCCAAAAATCTGTATTATATGAGTCTTTTCAAAACACCAATAAGGCTAAAACAATCAAACATTTATTTGCTATTTAGAAAAATATATACATTATACAATCGTTATTATACGAGGGTAGATAAAAAAAAAAGGTTACAAACAGCAGTAGAAAGGTAATTATTGTGGAGGCAATATTTTCCCCCAGAGTGGAGACAGATAGTGGTAGTTGTCTTACAACGGTTGTGAGGGTAGGCAGTATAAGTTCGCAGACGCGTCAGAGCGATTGAAATGGTAAGACGTTTAGAAAAGTGGTCTCCCTTGGAGGTGCGAGCTGTGATTTGTTTCTTATGGGCAAATAATGTGTCTGGGATCCCTGCGGTGTTATTCCATATTCTGGGATTCCTGTGGTGTTATCCTGATGGAGTATCTGGAGCGTGGCCATACCGTTGCTGTCGATCGTTATTGTGCCACTTTGACAAGGTTACGTGAAGCCATTCGACGCAAACGCCCTGGCATGTTGAGTGATGGTGTCGTCATCCTGTATGACAATGCCAGGCTCCATACTGCTCGCCAAACTCAAGAATTGCTGAAAAAGTTCCAAGTGGGAAGTCTGGAGCCACCCCCCATACAGCCCAGATTTGGCACCTGCAGTGACTATTTCCTTTTTTCTAAAATTGAAGGAACACTTATCTGGAACAAGGTTCTCTTCAGACAGTGATGTGAAAACAGCTGCCGAGAACGGGCTCAATGGATAGGGACGTGATTTCTACCAAGCCGGGTTAAACAAGTTGGTTCTGCGTTCAGATAAATGCCTAAATAGATTTGGTGATTATGTGGAACAGTGATCGCCAAGTATGCCTCTTAATTCCATTTTGTATTTTCTGTCTATCGTTAATAAATAATTTTTTATTAATAAAACATAAAATAAATACTTAACTTATTCACGAACGAAAAGGTAATATTCTCAAAACACTATTACTTATCTTTCTCTGAAATTAGATTATCCTCCCCCCCCCCCCAGTTAGAAGATCTGTTAAAATCCCAGGTAACTCGGTTTGAAGTTAGAAATATGTTTTGTTTGTTTAGAAATCTGAAAGTTTTTGGCCAATTGCTTCGTTCTTGGAATATTTTCAAACAGGACAACAATTGCCAAGCTAACGATATTCTGGCAAATTCGCCGACCTGGACAAATGACGCAGACCTGCCCTATGATAAGAATTGGTAAATGTAAATATTGTTAACCAGCAAGGGTACATTTAAAGCATCGAAAAAGATATCAAATATACGGGTATTTATTTGTCAGGCAATTGTACCGGTTCCTTAGAGATCGAAAACATTTTCACAGAGTTTCTATTTATTACCATTGGAAAGATCGAAAAAAGTTCTTCCAACGAGCTTTAAATGGAAACTACAGGGCAATAAAGTAATTAAAAAAAATTTAAAACACTCCCCAAAACGCGTTTTTTTCCGAAAATTTATTGTTCAATTGAAGAAATGATAATTTTTGTGATATCTTTGCATTCTTAAGAAAATGATTTTTTTTATTACGCTACTTTAAAACAAGTAATGAATTTTTAGTAAAATTATAAATGTTAAATCGATGCGACTCGCGTTGCTATGCAATCTTATACTTTAAATACAGAATGTGCTATCTCTTCATTTTTTGTACAATAAAGCACGTTAACTTTCACTTTTTGTATTAAGCGGACGCGCCATTAAAGAGTTGTTTGGTTTTCATCTATCTCAGCCACTATTGATTCGATTATCATGGAATTTTAGAGATGTAGATATTTTTAAATGTAAAATAATTACATTATTTCAAATATTGTGACTAAAAATATATTCAATAATATGGTTATCTTTGAAGATCATTAGCTACTATAATAAAGCTACTGCGCAAGTTGAGAGTTCTCTTAAAAACACAAACTGGGTTTGTCGCCGATGGCGGCCACTTTATATAATACACGACTTACGTGTATTTTTATTTTTTCAGAACCCCCCCCCCCCCAGAAGTCTCCAGTAATATACAAGACTGAATCTTTGCATACTCATGTGACCACGGAATAGAAGCTGACGATCCGGGTTTTTAATTTTTCCGCCAAAAGCTGAGAAATTGCGATGGTTCTTGAAAAGCCTTTACAGACCGTCGAGAACATCTTCGCACTTTGAACATGCTATCTCTTTGTACATACGATGTACGGGGCAGAACCTAACGGAGCCGGATTTTTGGAAGCCACCCCCCCACACCGGGGTGGAGAAAATAGGGTTCTTTCATAAAAATCTTCCCCGACCCTACAGAATTATCGTCGGTCACTTAGGAGGACGAATATTTGCATACATCGAACATTTAATAAAGTACACTTAATAAAGCCAGATTTTCATTTTCTTTCTTCCCCGAATATGACAAAATGTGAGTTGAAAAATCTTTCCAGGTCTTCCTGAAACCATGTACACGTACAGTAGCGTTCACAGAACAGAGCTTAGCCAAACTAATTTTTAATTAAGACAATTAGTTTAGACATTAAGAATCATGCATTGTTTAACAAAATCAAACTTATATAAAAATGTTGGAAATGAAACTTTTAAGAGTGCTAGTTTACTTGTCTTTGACATGCTTAAATACTAGTCCAACCCCAAATGTAATTTATCTAACCGAATTTATGATGCAAAGGTCACCTCACTGGGAGAGAAATTACGCGATGGTCTTTTTTTTGCGTCAGATTATTTCAGGCACAAATCTCTGCATTAACCTACGCGTACGGAAATTGCGTTTTCGCTCAACCGTTTATCATACCTGAATTTTACGATTCTGGCTCGGGATTCTCAGAATCGTAAACGGGAATAGCGGATGTTATGCCGCTTCCGAATCGTCTGCTGGGGTGGAACGTCCTGAACAGGTGAATCAATAGAACGGGCGTGGAGTACGATGTCGAGCTGAATGATGGCGTAAGGTCTGCATTTTATGGGATACCAGATATCTAACGTAATCTGTGATCACAGCATTCGTGAAACGTTTTTCGTTAGTTACATAAAGGGAATAGGTATGATGATAGAAAAATGAAGTCCTTGTCTTCTGATTGTAACATATTGGAGACTTTTGCGTTTTCAGATTTTTTCCATTCAACTTTAGTGAGCGCTTTACTCTACCATCAATTGTATTTAATTACGCATTAATTATATTTTATTAAATCCATTACGTATTAATTATAGTTTATTTGAAAAATTTAGAGCAACGTAAATAAGCATAAATGACACAATTAAGCAGCATACAACTGCTTTGGGGATTCTTTGAATATTCTTAGAGGATTATTTCCAGGATTCTCTTTTCTGCGTCCAGTCTTCTATTGGGTTTCCATTTTGGTGTTTGTTCTCTTAAGCTTACGCAGGGGATTCAGCGTATTTTCGAAACAATTGTATGCTGCATTATTGTGTTATTCCTGGTTATTTTCATTGCTCTAGTTTTTATATACCCTTCGCACAGAATGTATTTTATTTATGGATTATAGTTTATTACTTTCTCATATGGATAAAGTATTGTTTCCATGATAATTTTTGAATTTGATAATTTTTGGAAAACCATGCTCTAAGAGACTTACAAATACAAGTAGAGTTCAAATAGATATCCCTGTGAATGTGTGAATGTTTGAGAAGAACTTGTGGGCATGATAACTCAAGAACATATCAGTTGTTTAGTATGCAATGATCCTATGGCGACCAGTTTTGAGCGAATTTTAAATTTGCATTGCGTATATGGGCTACGGACATAAAAATTTTGCAAATGATATTGTTAAAGCAAAACCACACAAAAAGAGCCACACGGACAAAATAGAATAAAATAGTATTAAAATCGGACATAGGGCCATTGGCAACTTCTTTTGCGCAGAAAGTGGGCATGTGACAAATAATATTTATGTCAGCTTTCCTGTGCACAAGAAATCGACCATAATAGACAGACAAATGGACATCACTCCAAAAATAGACGAAACGTGTTCAGGAGATTCTAAAACATATATTGGCACCAAAATCGCGAAACCAATACTTTCTCTATACTTTATTCAATAGTATGAGAAAACATAATTTGTTCTATGGCATGAACATGAAATCTTCGGAATTTCCATAGCACTAGTTCTTATAGAGAATTAGCTTAATTCCCTTAACAACGATTGTAGTAAAGTCAATATAGGAAACCGGTGGCTTGAAATTCATCATACATGTAACAGTTTTTAAAAGATACCTATTTGTAGCTAATCAATTAAATACATCCAATAAATCAACTTAACTTGCCTGTTGCTAAATCATATATTACTTTGAACTATACAAATTTAGAAAGAGAAATCTGCAAACAAATAATAATACAAAAAACCTGTTTTTAGTTTTAATACTGATTGTAGTACAAATGGGCGTAAAAATATGGAATACTAATATATGAGAAAGTCGAATGGAGACCAACGCTGCATATATTGGTATTCGATATTTTTCAATTTATCGAATTATATGACAGCCGTTCGTCCAAATAGATACCATATCCTTTCGGGTAGGTCTGACAGTCTGGATCGAAAGAAGAATTATGCGACAGCTATTATATATGCATTATTGTTTTCCCATCATTTTGAAGTTTGTTTATGTGTAGTGAAATTCATGTGTTGGACGGGTGAGATTTTATTATGGTTTTCATATCTATTGTTTTCGAATACCAATCACTAATTGGCGCAAGTGCCATTAGTCATACAACCATTTTATCTCGGTTTGCGAATGTTTTCTTCGCAGTCGACAACGCGCGGGCGGCGAGTTGAAAAGAAAACAATCTGCTACTAACGAGTGCAAATCTATTCTTTATTGTTGTAGGCGTACTGGTCGATTGAACACCAGCTGTAATGGGCGGATCGTTTACCTCTCGTTTAACAATAACGGCAAGGTGCACATTTTGATCCCATTTTAGTATACACAGCAGGTAGGCAATACATACCCATTTCATCTTACTGTAATAGATTGATAAGTTTAGTTGTATGTTAGTCATAGAGCCTGTAGGAAATGGGGGAGGAGTTAGAAAAATTAACAGATTTGAAAAAAATTGGTTAATTTCTGGATATCACTTAACTAAAAGTGAATATACAGGGTGTCCAGTGCTATCGGTGCCCAATGTCTATTTCCTCAACCGTTAGTCGCAGAGATACACTTCCAATTGCAAAAATGTTTTAAATTTTAAAATCTATTATCTCAGAAACAGTTTAATTCAAGAAATGCATTTCTAGAAGAAATACGAAATATAAATTTTCATATAATCTCCCGATCCTATAAATTGTATTTAGGAGAATCATCCTCATACAATTTTATACAAAATAAAAAAAATCATCCTTACACGACCAAAATTGACCGACTTATAGTTGTTGGACCCTTTTTTTGCTGAGAAAGTTGGACCCCTTTTGTGCTGAGAAATGGTCAATACGGTCCCTGATTGGACCTTGAAACAGGACGTTTTTATGCGTGGAAAAGGGACTTAAGTCATAAAGTTTAATGCTTCATAACTCTGAATTTTGGTCGTAAAAGGAAGATTTTTTTTTTGCATGAAATTGTATGTGGATGATTTTCCTAAATAGAATTGGTAGGACCGGGGGACCGTATAAAAATGTATATTTCGTATTTATTTCAGAAATGTATTTATTGATTTAAATTGTTTCTAAGATAATAGATTTTAAAATTTAAAACATTTTTGCAATTGGAAGTGTATCTCTGTGACTAACGGTTGAGGAAATAGCCATGGGGCACCGATAGCACTGGACACCCTGTATACCTAGGGTGCCAGAAATTAAAAGGGTTTTAAGCTCATATAACGCAAAATTAATAATATTTAAACGTTTTCAAAAGTACATATAATAAAATGATGATTCTGAAATTTTAGTTAAAAAATGTCAAAATCTGGAGATGGTAGCGATCATTGTTAGACATGGGTTTTTTGCGACGATTTTCTTATATATATAGTTTTACTTTCTTTACATACATTGCATACTGTATAGGAAAAGTACTGTAGATGGATCGAAAGTTCGAATTCGAGTTTTCGAAAGAAGAACACGTTTCAAACATTCCTGAACTCGAAAGTAGTTTTTGAGGTGATGGCAGTGTGTATGCGTCTTTGTGAATGTTAGTGTGTGTATGTATTAATGTATGTGTGTGTGTGTGTGTGTGTTAATGTATGTGTGTGTGAGTGTGTATGTGCGTGTGTGTGTTAATGTATGTGTGTGTGTTAGTGTATGAGCGTGTGTTGTGTTAGTGTGTGTGTTAATGTATGTGTGGGTGTGTGTTAGTGTATGTGTGGGTGTGTGTTAGTGTATGTGTGGGTGTGCGCTAGTGTATGTGCGTGAGTTAGTATATGTTAGTGTCTACAGAAGTGATATTCCAACAACGGATAGAACTTTTCGAATTAAATTCGTTACGATTATTATAATCAGTAAATTCAAGAACCACATGGATTTTAAATACGATTGAGCATTTGGAAGACTATATAAATATTTTTAAAAGAATTTTTTGATAAAATAATAAAATCAAGACATTCAATAAAGTTAAAAAATAATCCTTCTATACATAAATTTTCATTACAGAATAAACATTAACCGTTCTAGATTCATTGCACGTCTTTGAAACAAATTTACTAAAATTAAATAAAATTAAAAAAAATTGTGCGTATCGTCAATTATGTTCACTTTCTGAATCAATACGAATTCAATAAAATATCGTCAACTTGGCGAAATTTCAATGTTGCCAAATTGAAAAAAGTGACGGCAATTAACAAAATATGAGGCCAAATTGATTCAATATCTTAGAAAACTACAATGTATTTGATAATCCCTGTCGCTCTGCGAAAATTTATATTCTTGAGTCGATACATGAGGAGTTTTGCGGTTTGTGGGACAGGTGCGTTCTGTTAGGGGGTGGTGTGGAGGAAGAGGGATTCGTAATTTAATTGTGTTTTATAATTGGAAAGGTATTGCATTATGTAAGGAAAGTCATATGCTGCCTACATCAGATGTTTTCACTAGCGAGTACTGATTGTTAAAAAATAATAAAATATGTGAGCAATTGGCTAAAAACTTGTGATTGCGAATGTTGCCATAGCCGTTCAAATACACAATTCAACTCTGTTCAAAGTTTCTTCAAAATTTTCTTGGTTTTTTATATATTACATATATAGCATTTTTATCATACACCGTATATTTTTATGAGTAATAATAAGTAAAATTTATCAGTTAAGGGATGCTGAATCTTCAGTCAGGACACTATGTATCGAACAAGATGTGGCATTTTGTGCCACAGGTAGCTAGCTGATGGGAGTTAGCTTTGTCTTCCTGAAATATAGCTAGTAGGCAATTCTGAAAACGTAGAAGTACTTTTGGATAAAAAGTAACAATCACTGGTTATTGAAATGTCGGTTAGTATATTTATTGACATTCATTCAGGATTTCAATCAAATCTGCATATTAATAAAGTATATCTTATTTTGGAACCGCTAATTAAAATTTATGTTTGAATTGCATACGGGTTCGCATAGTTCACCTTTTTGTATGCCTGTCACCAACCTTTTGACGTAAAATAGTTATGGTACCAGAAGGAACAATCTAAAGCTACAATATTTAACTATTTGAAAAATTGGTATTTGAGTTTTGCGTCGAAGTTGAAACATCTTTAAAGAACCTACGCTGTTGGATTAACAGCGTAGGTACAGTGATCTTTTATAGCCAGATGGCAACGCTCATCTTCGGAAGTTATCTGTGGAATTTGTTTGTAAACATAATTGAAACTTGTTTTCCATTTTATATGATTAAGGCTTGAATTATGATTAGAACGTGATGCAATGCTATAATAAAAAAACATTGCCACAGTTTTGAAAATCTCAATCATAACTAAATAAAAATCACCTTGAAGCTGAAATCGATTTACAAAACAATGGACTCGAACTGTAGCATCGAGATAAAGCAAGGTTCATTTTAACCCCTTCCGTAAATTAGAATACTGATGAAAGCTTGGCGCATTGTTTGAGTAAATTTTGAGTTTTCATTAGAATATTGGGTATATTAATCTGAGTATAATTATATCTCAATAACATAAAAGGCACAAATTGAGACAAGAAAACCAGTATATTAAGCGGAAGTACATTAAGTGAGTATAGGAAATACATTATAAGTCCTTTCACAGTTCCATGCTGAACGCTTAAGCTGACTAACATGCCTCATGCCACAAATTCGTAAAGTATAATGTACTTTAAGTGGACTAGTAAAGCAATTTTTCACATATAAAGTTCAATATATACGAACCAAGCAGATTATCGAAGGGCTCAAAGAATCATAGGTGAGTTATATATATATATATATATATATATATATATACGGAGTAGGATTCAAAAGTTCCCGGACTGAGTCTATAACTTAAAAAATATTATCAATTGAAATGCTGAAACACATCCTCCTTCGAAATAAGACCCTTCCGCAACAACACACTTTTGCCATCGCTTGTAAAGGTCATCGAAACACTTCTGGAATCCATTTTTAGCCATGTCCTTTAATTCAGAGAGCGATGCACTTTTAACTTCATCTGCGCATCGAAATCGACGACCCTGCAAGCGACTAGATAGTTCAGGATTTAGGCTGAAGTCGCTGGGTGCGATATAGGGGGCCTCGGATATCCCAACTGATTCTGCTATTTTCGCAATTGTTTGCTGCTTTCCCACGTACCGTCGCAGAAATCTGTTTTCAGCGGTGCGGGAAGTCTGCGGGCGGCCAACGCGTCCGTCGTCTTCGCCACTTTCTCTCCCTTCTCTGAAACGTCGATACCACTCAAAAGCTTGCGTTCGCGATAATGTATCACAACCGTGACTTATCAAGCATATTGAAGCCCATAGGGTTCCATACTACAGTTACGGAAATTATAAAAGAAGTTTCAATTAGAATATTGTCGGACTTAGCTCGCACAAGTATGCTCCAGTACCGGGTATCCGATTATTTATTAGCCATTCTTTTCTTCTTTCTTCATTTCTAGGAAAGCAAAATAGCTTAAAACCCTTTTTAGAATGATTAGAGCAGTTCGGTGCAGAACAACCATCTATAATTATTTCAATTATACTTCCTAAAGTAAAAATACGAATAGAGCTAATGCTAATGGATTGCGCCAGCTATGGTGGGCTTCAATATGCTTGATGAGTCATCTCGTATATAGAGGAGCCTTAGTACACATGCTTCAACATTTAGTAAACTTCCATAGCACTCTTTCCCAAGCGAACACAAAATTTGATATTAATTCTCTGCTTAACAAACGCTATTTCTTTCAATCGCCGGTTACTAAGTGCACCCGTCTACAAAATACGACGCTTTGGCGAGCCACCGACCACGTGATTTGGGTCAAACCACTTTTAGAAGAGGGGGAGAACGTAGTAACACAGAAACGTTATAGTAGTCGCTCTACTGCAAATAATTTTTAAGTTATAGACTCAGTCCGGGAACTTTTGAATCCTACCTCGCATATATATATATATATATATATATATATATATATATATATATATATATATATATATATGTATAAATGAAAGTTACAAAATTCCAGAAATCACACGAATAAGGCGCTATGCTGCACTACATTGTGGATTTTAATATCATACTAGAAAAGTATAAAAATGAAAGAAAGCAATATATCAAAGAATGGCCGGGGGGGGGGGTTTGTGACCCCCACTCCCCGGTTAAGCCAGCTTTGCGTCTAGACAACACTCCCGGTAGCCGATATATTGCACAAAGATGAATACCGAAGTATCAAAATTTTAAAAGGATTCTAAAAAGGATTCCAAAAAAAGGATTTTAAAAGGGTTACAGAACATGAAAGTGTGGAGTACCCATAAGACACGTATTTTAAAACTGTACTATATGTCTACTCTCACAAAACTAAAGGCAAATAGAATCCAAACATATAGATTTTAATGATCAAAGCAGATACCATACCACTTCCCAAATTTCACTATCCACCATGACGAATCCAGCACCAATCATCTGCAAGTTATTATCTATTGTATATATAAGTGTACTCATTTTTAACCTGTGTAAAGGTTTCTGTGTAACATTATATGCAAATTTTATAGTATAACCGTAACTGAGAGCTTCCACATATATTTGGAAGCCAAACCTCCCGTGTGTTGATCACGTTAGGGAGTCTGTGCCATCTTTACACAGGTTAAAAATGAGTACACTTATATATATAATAGATAATAACTTGCAGATGATTGGTGCTGGATTCGTCATGGTGGATAGTGAAATTTGGGAAGTGGTATGGTATCTGCTTTGATCATTAAAATCTATATGTTTGGATTCTATTTGCCTTTAGTTTTGTGAGAGTAGACATATAGTACAGTTTTAAAATACGTGTCTTATGGGTACTCCACACTTTCATGTTCTGTAACCCTTTTAAAATCCTTTTTTTGGAATCCTTTTTAGAATCCTTTTAAAATTTTGATACTTCGGTATTCATCTTTGTGCAATATATCGGCTACCGGGAGTGTTGTCTAGACGCAAAGCTGGCTTAACCGGGGAGTGGAGGTCATAACCCCCCCGGCCATTCCTTGATATATTGCTTTCGTTCATTTTTATACTTTTCTAGTATGATATATATATATATATATATATATATATATAAGAAAATCAAAAAAGATCGAGAGGTGATATAAGTGCCAACAGGGAAATAACAAATGGCCAAGGGGATTGTGACCCCTTGTTCCCGTTTATAGTCAGCTATTACTCCTGAGGAAACACTCACGGAACCGTTACGTGCCTGTGGCCATATTTCCTTGGAACATCAAAGCAAAAGACGTATGCCAGAAGTGAATGCATGGACTGAGTGGAGAAAAAATATTCATCAATTCAAATATAAAGTGCCGAGCCATTCGATGCGTTGCCATTATATTATATAAAATAGGTGTTGCCAATATAACTATCAAATGCATTAATTTCCTTGCAGTGCACAGCATTATAGTGGTGTTTGAGGTATCCCATTGGATAGTGCTGTTTCAACGCTTCCTTTATGAATTTTTTATCACTTTTGATACGATCTTCCCTATAAGTATGCAATCTTGAGTTTCGTAGAAAATGATTTCTAACGATATTGCGGATATATATATATATATATATATATATATATGAATTGCTATTAGAAGACGATAGTTTGGATTTATGTTTTATGACAACAATCTTTATAGGTGGACCAGTCTTGCCTTTGGGTGCACATCTGATCCTCGGCAGTAACATCAAGGAAACACATTGTGCCACAATTTACAAATGATTTTTTAGAATCTATGTCGTAATTTGTATTCGACAAAATCTACCACATTATGCATCTTTCAAGCAATCTGAAGAGCCATAATAGCGAAACACTGCATTCGATGCTAACTGTTACAATCGGAGCTACATTGCAAATTTACTTCCAAGTTAATCACTGACTATTGGTTGATTAAAACTTTAGCAATTTAATAATATTTTTTGAAGGAATAAATGAAGAATCAAGATTAAGAATTAACGTCTGAATTTTTAGGTAATGTGATAAACTAAAGTTACAGATGTTAATTTTTAAGGGGAGATCAAAAGGACTGCAAGATTAAAAAAATATCGATTTTGGATGTTTACATTTTAAGACATTCCTTAGATTTAAAGAAATGCCAGCTACATTAATGTATAAATGAAAATTATTAAATTAATTTTTAAATTCTTTCTAGAAGCATAATTTATAATTTATATAATTAGTTAATAAATAATAATGATTTAAAGCAGTTTGTTAGAATAGTGAACGGAAGGCTAAGTAACATGCGACGCAAAATGTAGATCATTAAAGTTCAAAAGTAATATTTTTATCATAAAAGGCTTTTAATGCAAAATATGATACAGTTACCTTTATTTTTAAAGTTTACAAATTTTGAAACTTATAAACAGCTTATAAATGTTACACCAATCTTCATCTTTAACACCGTTCCAACATAGTTGTAAAGTGTTTTTGACTTTGATCATTCTGTCTGTCTGTTCGCATGATAACTACCGTAAAAATGACTTTATCAAAATGAAATTTTAGCATGTTGTTGAGACGGTCTGTGGGACATATTAGGTGATATCATTCATTTCCATCACCATTAGTTTCGGATTTAACCCGGATTGAAGAAATGAAATACATTGAACCCTACGGGACCTAATTTTTCAAACATTTTTAAATTAAAATTCACAAATAACACAGTTAAAATCCACAGATAAAATTCACAAATTGCTTCGGAAATTTTAGAAAATGTTTAAATTATCACAAAATGTACCAAAAAAAATACCATCCAAATGTGTCAGGTGATTTTTCTAAAGAAAAACAAACAATAATTACACCCATGATATATAAGGTGATTACGTGATTCATTGTAAAATAAAACATGCGATACATTTTTTTCGTGTGCAAAGATCGTGATATTTAAAGATCGTTTCAATTTGTATTTACTGTTGCATCCGTCATAACACCGCTTTATTTTTGCGTATTATCTGTATATCTAAATTATGTCCTAAAGCAATTACAAAAATTTTTATTTTCAATGATCACTAAACTTTGATTATTTCTACAACGAAGCCTAACCAACTTATGCAAAATGTAAACAAATCAAGCGATTGTAAGGTGAGTTGTATAAGAATTGCTGAATTTATTTTCACGCAAAATTAATTTTCTCTGGAGTCTGGAATATAAGTGATATGAACGAAAATTTCATTGATTTTATATAGATAGGCAGCCAATTTATATTTCCATGACGTCATTTGAAAAGTTAATTTTTTTCGATGAAGTTTTAAGTTTCCAAATATAACAAATTAATGTAGTATTGTGATAATTTAAAAAATATTACCGAGGAATGTATTGCATTTTAGAGATGTTTAAATAAAATTACATTTCAGTTGGAAAGTGTTTCTGAATCAATGCTTTATGCATGAATGATCTTGTTGAAATATGACGATGTTGAACTTAAAATAAGAATTTACTGCATACAAAATTACAAAAATGTAATACTTTTAAATTTTAGGATTTGTTTGACTTTCGATCTAATGAAACTTAGTTATCGTTTATGCCTCGAAACAAGCTATGCAAAAATGTTTTCACTGAAATGTAGACTACACCTGAAAAACATGTACTTAATATTTGAAAAATTAACATGAGTTGAATAGAGTATATTATCTCTTCTAACACTAGCAATTTTGTATATTGCTGCAGGGAGTTTTAACCTAAGTAGGTGGATATGCTGTTCCACCTGTATTTTTAAAGCCTCAGGGCGTCATGTTCCAGCAACAATTGCAAATATATTTTTTCAAGTCATAGGTGGAGGATGGGAAGTTCCAAATTTCAGCGGTTTTCTATTTAAGTTTTAACGCAAAATAAGCAGTTTTAAAACAATCGCAACCTTTCAAACTCAGGTGGGTTTTAGTTTCGCCCTCTTTGGGAGGTGTAGTATTTAAACCTAACTACGAAGTATAATAGGATACGTAGAATCAAAATTATGCAGAACAGCTTTCAAACATTTGTTAAAAGTTTAAAAGTAAGGTCTTGGAATCATTTTGAATAGGAAATTGATAATTACTTACTGGAAAAATCGATGGCAAAAACTAGTTTATATTTAACCCCAGATTTTAAAGAATTCGTTGATTTCAGTTTCTCTGCTTCAGAAATTACAAGGACATCAAATTTTCATGATCAAAAATGTGTTGAATTTCATAAAATGACATATGTAAATCTAGAATGTAATGTAATGTTTTTTCAAGATAAGCTCTGCAATAACCTCAAAGCCTCAACTATCAAAAACAAAGCCTCAACTAACAGAAGCAAAGCCTCAACTAACAGAAGCAAAGCTTCAACTAACAGAAGCAAAGATTCAACTAACAGAAGCAAAGATTCAACTAACAGAAATAAAGCTTCAACCAAGAGCAGCAAAGCCTCAACTAACAGAAATAAAGCTTCAACTAACAGAAGCAAAGCCTCAACTAACAGAAACAAAGCCTTAATTAGCAGAAACAAAGCTTCAACTAACAGAAACAAAGCTTCAACTACCAGAAATAAAGCTTCAACTAACAGAAACAAAGCCTTAATTAACATAAACAAAGACTTAATTAACATAAACAAATCCTCAACTAACAAAGCCTCAACAAGCAGAAACAAAGTCTCAATAACTTCTATATTAAAAAGCGGCAAACAAACCTGATTGGGTACCAAGACTTAATTTTTGTACATGCATACGAAATTCTCAAAATCTTAATATGCATATAAGCTAATGATATTATAAAACTTATAACATACTTACATTCCCATAAGATTCATCCAACTGCAATTAGCATATTATAAGTATTTCGATTCCTTTTAATTTATTAAGAACGAATTTAACTGAATCTATTCTGAAAGAAGCGAAATCAACATTTGCATGAATTTTGTTATCCCTTTTACTCAAAAATTACAAAAAATGGTAGTAAGATAAAATTTTGCATATATACAGGGAATTTCATGCAGATTTTCAGAATCACAATTTCTATTAAAACGAACTGTAACGGGATGAAACGTCCATTTTTAAACCGAGCACGCTCATTACGCTTCCTACAAATAACAATTAAGCAACTTTTAAACAGCTAATCAAAGAATTTGCACTTGCATGCATTGTGATGTAAACATTGCTCCTGTATATTAATTACGTTTTTGCTATTTAAACGTATTACTTTGATTTCCTTGTTTATCTGTATTCTAATTTGTTAAATTTCATATTCAAATCCTAAAAATGTATATGATCTTTTCCATTAGGATTCTCAAATATTGAAATTAATTTTTATATTTCCTAATTTCATAATTATTTTTTAATTAAGTTTAAATTTGAAAATTTTCACAGCTCGCATACATAAAATCCAACTCTTTGCTAGTATATTCTGCATCCAGCTGCATTTTCAAACAATACCCTGATTTATCATATTTTTCTCTATCCTGCTGCATCAAACGATTCAAAGATGAATTTTATACCTGCATGTGATTATGAATATCACTATGCATTCACGACAGACTTCAAACAAAAACCAACCAGAAAACAACATAAAATTTTTGATTTACATAATTTTCAACCAAATTCCATTTTTTGCCATTTTATCTTTAAACGACCCGTTTAAAGTTTTTCGAATATTCCTTCACATGGACAAATCCATTTAGGCCTTGCAAAGGGAGATGGTGTAGAGCATTTGCATTTATATTGCTTTGCTTGAAGGAATGGCTGTGCAAAAATAGGTAGTAGTGGCTGTGGATGAAAGTAAATAGAATTGAATATTCTCGACGTAGTGGGTGTAGATCAAATTGCGAATGCTTCAGGTGAAAAAACAAAGTGGAACTTCAATTACATTTTAAATGTGCATTCTGGTTACAGAAAAAGCATTTGCATGAATGTCGCATTTCGCAGTTTACAGTATATATATATATATATATATATATATATATATATATATATATATATATATATCATACACAACATGAAATGGGTAATTGAAGTACGCGAATATATACAGTTGAAAAAATGATTATTTGTACATTTGGATTTTTTTCAGTTGCAACAAAATAAAATAAGAAAATTAAACTAAAGGAATATGAATATACTATTTTAATGTATTATTATAACATAAATGCTAAATCAAAACAATATAATACATTTTTAATATTTTAACAAAAAAGTTAAAAAAATAATGCAAAATGAGTATTTGTACACTTCATTAGTTTGAAGTTATTAACAGAAATTTCATTATAATAAACCAAGTTAATATTTTGTATGAAGTTCTTTGGCTTTAATAACTGCTTAAAGGCGCTGTGGCATAGATTCCACTAATTTTCTTGTGATGTCTGGGTCTTGCTTCTCCCACGCTTCCATGAGAGCTTCTTTCAGACTACTTTTACTTGTGATATTTTTATCTTCAAACTTCAGTGTCCAACAGCATCCATAAATTTTCTATTGGATTGAGATCTGGAGATTATGGTGGAGTTACATGTCTTCTTAGAGAATTGTATAACAGCCATGTCTTGATGACCACATCATTGTGCTTAGGGTCATTATCCTGCTGCAAGTAGAAAACTTCCTTTAGGCCTCATTTCCTAGCACTGCTTAACAAGTTATGGCGCAACACATCAATATATCCTAAAGCTGTCATTGTAGCGTCGATAAATGCTAGATTTCAACTCCATTAGAAGCCACACACCTCCAAACCATAACATTTCTACCACCATGCTTGAGAGTTGGAAGTATATGTTTAGGATCTAAATCATTTCTATCTTTTCGCCATATTTTTCGGATACATAGTGGAGAGAAAATTTTAAATTTTCTTTCATAAAAAAATAACTTTTTTTCAAAAATTCGCTGGTTTATCTCTGTAGGCCAAAGCAAATTCCAACCGTTTCTTCCTATTTGCTTCACTGATGAGGACCTTCTTTCTCCGAGTTTTCTTTTTTAAGCCTGCATTGAAAAGAACATTTCTTATTGTTTGAGGTGTTACAGTGATACTAAATGATTTTGCAAGGTCCTCTACAAGCTTTTGAACTGAACACATTGGGTTTCTTAAAGTTGCTTTAACAACGCTTATTTTTGCCTTCGATGTTAACTTACTGGGACTACCTGGTCTGGGTTTATTTTCAAAGCAACCAGTATCTACATACTTTCTCACTATGTAGCCAACAGTTGTAAATGATAATTTAACTCTTTTTCCAATTTCCCTGTACGATTTTCCTTGTTTGTAGAGCTCAATAGTGTGATTTCTCATTTCAAAAGATATTTTTCTAGTTTTAGGCGCCATTTTAAAAAAATTCACGAATAATTAGATGTTTCATATTTAAAAAAAATATATAGAAAACTAACAATCTTTTACAGCTACAGTTAAAAAAAAATCTTTGAACTTTAAATACTGCGAACGCAGCATGTGTCTTCACTACCGAGATTGTACAAATACTCTTTTTGTATAAAGTTTTGAAACTTTTCTGGTTAAAATGTTTTTATTTGATTGTTTCTAGATTTTTTTTATTTATTTTAAATCACATAATTAAGTAATGTATTAAAACTGTTTTTGTCAAAATATCTGCTTTTATTTTGTTAAAACTTATAAACAGGGTGTACAAATAGTCATTTTACCAACTATATATATATATATATATATATATATAATTATCATCCATTAACTGGTGAACGCTGAATTCAATGCGCGTTATTCTTTGGCTACCGGTTTCATGTTGCGTATGTAGATATTACTCTGAGATTTATGAAACTTTATACATATACGTATACGCACTAATTACACTTTTTATTTTTAAGAAGTTGGGCTCTATATATATTACACACACACACACACACATATATATATATATATATATATATATATATTGGTATCTAAGACTATCTTTAAATACATAATAAGCGGCGCAAGCACTGTGCAGGGATTATGTTTCCCTGAGAGCTTCTGCAATTCAGAATTATATTTCAGTGTTTATCCACTCAATATCGTAATTTATGGCTCTAAAGTATTGTTTAGAAATAATATTTGAGATGGGGAGCTGTCGATCGTTTAGTGACTGAGCAGATATTGGTGGAACTGGAAAATTGTTTCACATTTTTTTAGTTTGTATTTCTGTGATGTGATGCTATGTATCACCACAAAAATTTGCATTCAATTATATCAAACAGCTGTTGAAAATCAGTGTTTTCGTGCATGCGAAGACGAAGAGATTATATTTAACTACACAGATGTGTGTGAATGGACGCATTTCTTGTTTGTGAGTCTGTCTTGAGTGCATCTATCTAAATGTATTAGCTATGTATTACCGAAGTTCGAAAAGAGTGCACGACAAAATATCCGACAAAATATAATAAATAATTGATCTAAATTTTCGGGTGAGCTTATTTGTTATTTGACAACAGTTAGATTTTATAGAGAATGGGCAACTAGACATAAATCAACGTCATTTGTTGTCAACGACCATAGGGTGTTCCAACTGAACGCAGAGTTGGCAGAGTTAGTTAACCCCACACAGAAGGTTAACAGTTCGTATAGTTAGAGATAATCTGATAAGGGGCCGAATCTTCTATCTCCTCAATGCACAGTTCCACTCGTATTATCCTGAGATATCTGTTGTTGTTGTTACTTATGACCTCCTGTTCGGTGGAACCGAAACAGGACCAGTGACGCAGGAAGAAAGAACGACACACAAGACGAGAGAACACAGTTTATTCCAAGAAAGCATCACTGACGAAGATCGGAGACGGTGCAGTTCCACTTTGACGAGGACCCAGAAGGCGGAAGTCTGACTTCATCTTCAAGAAACATCCATGCCTTATTCGGGATTCGAACCCGAGCCCCTCATGACAGCAGTCGAAGACGCTATCCACTTCACCACCGGGGCGACCTGAGATATCTTCCTCTTTTGGGACACGCCCGGTAAGAGCAAGTCCGTGTGTACATTAAACAGATATATAATATATTTACAAAAAAACACATAACTTATTTACAAGTATAATAGAAATACAATTAATCTTCATCCATTCATTGTGTTGTAAAACACTTAAACCACCGAGTCTTAAAATTTATTCTATATATCTTCTTAAGTCTCGAAACTGAGTTTATAAGCTTATCTGTTGAATAGGAGAGAGGAGAAATTGGTGTTCAAAATTTGATTCGCCGAAAACATTGTAGAGGAGCCGTCCATCGGATGTCTCTGACATGGTCTCGGACATATATTTCACTTGCCAAAAATATTCCACATTTTCGATCGCGTCTCTAGCTCATCTCCTCGAAAACTCTCCAAAATTCTAGCTCTCTCTCAAGTTTTAAAATTCGCCCCTAAAATTAATGAAACCATTCTGATTCGTCTCAGGGGCGTCGCCCATGAGTCTCAGAGCAGCTCCATTGGTCTTTCAAACCCCTCCAGTCACAATCGCCTTCGAAAAGCCCTCATAACACTTGATACCTTCGGACATTAATTCAAAAGACCCGCAAACTAAACACTCCTGATTAAATATTACGATATCAGCATTTACCGCGAGTCTACACTGTAAGAGCACGTGTCTGCAGCATACATCGCGTATGCGAACAGAACAGGGATGGAAGTCATAGAGGAAGATTGAACGTATTGCGAAACCTTGAGATCAGTGTGCTTCGTTCGTTCGTAAAGTTGGAAATGGGCCGCAAACGAGACATCGCCGACTGGCAAAAGAGGCCATAGTGGCATTGGCCGGGAACACGGCCACACAGTTGCAGAGCTTGCAGCATTCTTGGGTGTGACAGCATCTACAGTAAATACAGTGCATAAGCAATGGCGTTTGTCCGGAACAAATTGTTCCTGACGATGCAATGCCTGCCGCAAAACGATACTAACTCTGGGAGATCGTCGGCATGTGAGATGCATGGCAACCGCTAATAACCCTTCGCCGGGAGCTGCATCGCATGGAATTATTCAGCTGTATATCCCGCCCACGTCCTCGAATTACAGCTGCCCCAAAACAGAATAGACTCCGATGGGTTCAAGAACATCAACATTGGACTGTGGATAACTGGCGACGTGTAGTATGGTCAGACGAATCACGTTTCTGCTTGTATGCCAATGACGCACGTTTTCGCGTCACCAGGAGGACCGCAGAGGCGTATCATCCGAACTGTCTCCAGAGATCAGTGCAGCTCGGAGGTGGGATTGTGATATTTTGGGGGTGTATTTCGGCAACTGGCGTTGGACCATTGGTGAAAGTCGACAATCGGATGAAGGCTGTAGAGTATATCCCCATCTTAGATGACTACGTCGTCCCATATGTGGACTTTCTGCATGGAGAGGGCTTTGCCACTGAACCTGACTACCAAGACGACAAGTGTACCGTACATCGCGCCAGATGTGTTCAGGACTGGTTCGCAGAACATGAGATTGAACTGACACACCTCACTTGGCCCTCCAATTCGCCTGTCCTTAGCGTCATCAAGAAAATGTGGGAAGCTTTGGAAATTGCTGTCAAGAGGAGTGTTGCACATCCGTAGTCACTACCGGCATTGACGGCCAGATTGATGGACGAGTGGGCCAACATCACTGCAGACGCTATCCGGACCCATTTGGACACATGCCCCGCAAGAACCAAGTGGTGTTTAGGGCACATGTTGATGCAACCAAGTATTAAATTCAATAAAATCATAATTTATAATATTTTGTCCGGAGTGTTTTTTGATCTCGTCCGGTTTAGACATTGTGGCATATCATAATTAAAATCTGATTTTCAAAGTCCGTCCGCACATTCTGTTTTGCTGGAGACTTGCAAACTGGGGCTGAACCACAAAATGCTATAATGTAACTTCTGATCTTATAACCAAAATATTGGAGCATGAGTTTACCATGGGACACATATTAGATACTAACCATGTGGTCGTTAATCTTACCGAATATATGTTCCGTGTAATGCCCGGAATGAGAATAAACGCATGATTACCTGGATAAAGTGAATTTACCTATCCGCTTTCATTAAATCAAGAAATGAAGTTTATATTTTATCAGCTAGGATTTTACCCGAGGTAAAGCGCGAATTACCAACATGATTCTGAATATAGCTATATTTTCCATATTTGATTCTGATTAAACAGAAAATATTATATATCTTCTATTGAAAATTTATGTAGTTTATTCTTACAGAAAATCCAATGTGGGTGAACGAGAGGTATCAATGGATCATCCTCCACCTTACTTCTTACTTCTTTAACTTCCACTGAATTGTTGTATTACATTGCCAACATTCAAACAATTATCGGATTGTAGATGCAGCTCTTTCTGGGAATGTCATATAGGCGGTTTCTATGAGTATATTAGTAGAGTATTTCTTTAAGAGTGTAATGTGGGGTTGCCTGTTTTGTATCCAGGACACTATATTTAACAAACGATTCAAACTTTCCAGCATTCAAATAAATTATCGGAACTCAGATGTACCTCTTTCTGGGAATGTCATATAAGCCCCTTCTGTGAGTATATTAGTAAAGCATTTTTTAAAGAGTGTAATGTGGGGTAACTGTTTTGTGTGCAGGACATAATATTTGACAAACCATTAAAACTTTTCAACATTCAAACAAATTATCAGATAATAGATGTACCTCTTTCTGGGAATGTCATATAGGCTACTTCTGTGAGTATATTAGTAGAGCATTTTTTTAAAGAGTGTAATGTGGGTTACTTGTTTTGTGTCCAAGACACTATATATAGACAAACGATTCAAACTTTTCAACACCTAAAAATGAGCTCGTGATATAGTATATGCAAGTGCCTAGTCGTCAAATAAAAATTTATTAAATGTTACAGTTATTTTTAGCTACTGAATTTTAAGATTAACAAGAAAGATCAATCATATTTAAAGCATTGATTATGAAACACTTTCCAACTTCAATGCAATTTTATTTAAGCATGTCTAAAATGCAATACATTCCTTGGTAATATTTTAAAACTTATCACAATACTACATTGATTTATTACATTTGAAAACTTAAACCTTCATCGAAAAAAATGAACTTCATTCAAATGACGCCATTGAAATATCAATTGCCTGGTTTAAACATCTCTAAAATGTGATACATTCCTCGGTAATAATTTTAGAATTATCATAATACTACGATAATTTATTATATTTGAAAACTTCATCGAAAACAACTGAAATTCATTCAAACGACGTGATAGAAAAAATAACACGCCTGGCTCTCTCTATAAAAGCAGCATTTCATTCATAAATAATTTCCCATTCATGTCATTCATCACAATACTATAATAATTTATTTTATTTAACAATTAAGACCATGGAGCTACAAGTAATTAAACTCTATGCGTAAAACTTCATCGAAAAAAATCGTCCTTCTCTTTGTAAAATCAATGAATATTTCATTCATGTCAGCTATGCAGACTCCATGAACTAAATGATATTGTGTTAAAGAAATACAGCAATTCTAATACAACTCATTCTACATATTTTGCTGTTTACATTTTACATAAGTGAAAAATAGGCTTCGTTGCAGAAACAATAAAATTTGGATGATCATTTAAACTCAAATATATTGTAATTGCGCTGTTTCAGTATGTAGATACACAGAATTTAAGCAAAATTAAAGCGGCTTTAGGACGGATACAACACTCAATATGAATTAAAAAGAACTTTAAAAATCACGATTTTGAGAAAAGATGGAAGCCATATCTCATTTTGAAGTGGGTCACGTGATCTTTTCATATCATGGTCACGTGATCTTTTCATATCATGGTCACGTGATCACTTCATATAAGAGGTGTAATTATTATTTTAATTTTTATTTAAAAAACTACTGAATACATTTTGCTGAATTTTTTTTTATATATTTTATGGAATAATTTGAATATTACCGAAAATTTTCGAAGCAATTTGTGAATTTTAAATCCGCTTAAAAAATGTTTGAAAATAAAGGTCCCTTAGGGTTCAATGTATTTCATTTTTTTAACCCGGTTTCAATCCAAAACTAATTGGGTAATATTATTCATTTATATTCCCAAAGGTCCTACAGATCGTCTGAACAACATACTGAAATTTCATTTTGATTAAGTCAATTTTACGGCAGTTATCGTACTAACTGGACAGACAGGCAGAATGAACAAAGTCATAAGCACTTTTCAACTGCGTTGTAAAGTGTTAAAAACAGAAAATTCAACAAGTTCCGATAAGATTAATTGCGCGTTTTTGTACTTGAATTTTGTTTTTAACATTTCAATTGATTTTATATGGACATAAAATTATTCGAAATAGCATATTTATAATTTTTCATAACACTTATGTTTACTATTTAAGAATAATGAAATTATTGTATAAACATTGATATGGTTTAGTAAAACGTTTAAAATTAAAATATAGCGCATGCGTATTGAAAACGAATGAAAAAGGTAACTGTACCGCAAACAAAAAATTTGAGATTCGTTGTCCCACATTTATGCACGGGTTATGAATATACTTATAAATATTCACTTTTATCTACTAACAAAAGAATCACACAAACAAATACAAGATATATAAAAGCACCGATTTGCATGATTTTCAGAAATATTTTATTATTTTCTTTTCAGCGACCATTTTTCGAATATTCCTTCTCATGGACGGTTCCATTTATACGTTGAATAGGGAGACGGAAGAATATTTGCATTTATATTGTTTTGCTTAAAGGAATGGCTATGCAAAAATGGTAGTGCCCAATAATAAATATAAACGAACGAATTCGGTGTAGATCAAATTCGAATATTTCAAGTAAAAAAACAATGAATTTAACATTTTAAATAAATAGTTATATTACGTAAATAGCGCCTGTATGAATGTCATTCCGTGGGACGTGTATGGAAGAAACATTCAAATAGAATTTAAATTTTCAGTCCACCCTATTTCTCAAGGTATTTTACACATTTGGGGCAGACAAAAAGTGTGATCCTCAAACCTTTTCGATCGCGTACTGTTAAGAAAGACATTCTCGAGTACCTCTATGGTAAATACAGATGATGGATTCTATTTTTAGTTTTTGGTTTTAAACGTGCATTGTCTCTAATATAGAGGTCCCGTATTAGAATATTTTCAAAAATCTATTATGTCTTAAACAGGTATTGGTTCTAATATAAAATATCCGTATTGAAATAGCCCTTAAAAGATATTTTCCCCTAAACTGACATTGATTCTAACACAGACGCTCAATATTGGAATAACGCAAAAAATAATTTTGCTCTAAATTGGCATTGGTTCTAATACATAGGCTCCGTATTAGAATAGCCTAAAAAAGTATTTTGTTTTAAACGGGCTTTCTAGTAAAATAATTTTCATATATTCAGAATATTATGTTTATGATCATGTAATTTAAAGATACGAGTACATATATGTTTTCATTTAAACAGTTTTCTTATTTTTGTCTGTCAATAGAAAACGTGTCTAAGAAAAAAAAATACAAAAAGAAAATATAAAATTTTCTTAATTCTCTCCCCCCCCACATATCAACTCGTGTACCTCCTAGAGTACGCGTACTCTGCTTTGAAGATTACTACTCTAGAACACGAATCTATAATTCTTAGCATCCGACTGAATTTTATGAAATCTTGCAGTCAAGTTTGCTATGAATCACCTTTGGGTTAATTACTTTGTACAATCTGGGAAAATAAAATAGACCTTGTTTCAAAGTATCCAGCAAAAATTGGAGTTGTTGTTTCTAAGTTCCTTGATCTGGAACATTCTCGGTCAAGTCCAAAAGATCACGCTGCCCATAAAGAAATGAGGATACTCTCTCTAGGTCCTCTACTAGAAGATTTAAAGAGGTGCCCATGCAGTCGAGAAAATGAAAGGAAGAGCAGGTATAAGGAGGGAACACCGCCTCCTCGTTCAAACCTCATATCCTTAATATGGCCAGCTCTTCAACCTGGCTAATGCTGTCTGAACGGATCTAAGGCAATCATACTGGAGCTATAATCCAGGGCTCTTAGCCGAGTACCAGTGATGACACGGAGGACTGCTATGATATTTCCTAAATCTAATGTGGTTTGTATTTCAGAAGCAGTGAGGAAATTGCTCGAAGGCGAGTTCTGATGACGAGCCTCATTGGCTATGGATTCTGTAGTCTTGTTACCACAAAGACAATATGAGAATGAATCCATTGGATTGCAATGAATCTAAAATTAAAAATTTGATGTGAGCAGCACATAATTTTCCTTATATAATGCAATAGGTTTACTACTCTTAAAAAAAAAATAGGTTATTCCTATAGTAGAAACTTATATTCTTTCCAAGATATTGAGTTTTCGTCAATTAGTCGTCATTTTCATTGATGTGGCGTCATTTTTATCCATGTGGCGAGATTTTCGTTAATTTGGATACATTCGTTAATTCGCCAAGTTGGCGTCCTTCCGCCAAATTCGTCGCCAAAATCTCGCCAAGCGTTATGGACGTAAAAATAAGTTATTCATATAGCAGATGA
The DNA here is from genome assembly GCA_951213105.1 of Amaurobius ferox. NCBI lineage: Eukaryota > Metazoa > Arthropoda > Arachnida > Araneae > Amaurobiidae > Amaurobius > Amaurobius ferox. The sequence goes on from OX578146.1 coordinate 113,730,479, forward strand.
TTGTTGGCGTTCAAATGCAAAAGTATTATTCAAAGTATATTTTCTCATGAATGAAACGAGCTAGATTCACGAGAATGTCACCACCAAATTTATCGCATGATATTACATATGAAAAGTGAGCATGTTTCTCAACAGTTAATATTTTTTTTTTAATTTATGGGACTTTTTGATAAATTTATTTGAAAAATGTGCAATATCTCGAGGACGGTTCATGCTAGAGTTTTGAAGTTTGTCAATCGGTTTCCAAGGAAAAATTACATAAGAAATGTTTATTTGCGCAACTTTTTTAAAGGTTTTGAAATTTTGATGATTTTTTCAAAATTTCACTCTAAAATCTAGTGAGGTTCTGAACATTCGATTGTGTTAAAAACAATATGCTTCCAGTATTCATGGATTGTATTTTTTGTACCAAATTTCATTCGAATCGCTCTAGTCGTTCGCGAGATATCGTCTCCACAAACTCACTGACGCACACACACACACAGAGAGACATCACCCCCAAAAATGTTCGATTCATGATCAGGGTGAGATATTTATTTTTTTTTTTAACTTCGCAGTGATCAATCATACATAATGCCAAGTGGCTATATGAAAAAGTAAATTATTTTAAAATTGATAGATGTAGTTTCATGTAGATATTAATTAAACGTGTTCTTTCGTACGGTTAAACTTAAATTGATGTATATAAAGAAGAAAAAGAGGAAATGATTTTGAATCTGTTGGGAAAACATAATCTGCAGACTGAATCAGTTGTTTTTTCATTTTTAAGAGTATTGGTAAGTTTGGGGAAAACATTTATTGAAAAACAAATTTAGCTTTTTCATTCATAAATAATTCCTTTGCTTACGTCTTGTAAAACGCAAATAAAGATTTTAGCTAAAAAATTGTTTAGAACCAAATTGTATGGATTCCTTATAAACGAATGTTAATGATAATGCATATAAACATATTGAAGATAAATGTAATTGAAATATGCAGATTCAATGCAGTTATATTTTCGAGTCTTAGTAGAAGTATTCTATTTAGAAATAAACACAATCAAAGTGTAACGGACTCTGTTGTACACCACTTGGAATATCGAACATTTTAAGTTTAGTATTTGACTATATTTTATTATGCGTAATTCAAAGTGCGTTATTCAATTTAACCACAAAAATCAAATAAAGCAATAATAAGTCAACACAACTTAAATAAAGTAATTCAAATTCAGTGAAATATTAAATAATGACCAGAAGCTCTAAAAATACATGGAAACCATCTGGTGATCTAAGAAGTTTAAAACCAAAGTCTGAATAACCCAGATGCATACTATAAACTACAGAAAATCGCAGTTTCAGACTCATCAGATTCAATAAAGTAATCAGTTTACCATATTGGTTCATCAAGTTGACGTAGATATATCTTGTAGTGTTTGCCTCTAAAAGAGTAACTACTGCCAAGATTTATGTTAAAGGTCTAATTATTACTAAAACAATTAATGCAATGTAAATTTCCAGAGCACTCACCCTGGGCGTAGTTAATAAAATCTAAACATTTAAGATCTTTGCAACACAGGGAGGTGTGGCCTAAACTACATCATACACTGAAAAACTAATTGTATCTAATACGCTCCCATACTAAACAAAAATCTTCGTCACCTTCTCCTTATTTAAGTCACTATTTATATTTAAAATAACAATTCTCGGTTCCCTCCTTCGAGGTTGAGCAAGTTTGAATTTCTTTATAAAAATCATATTACAGAATCGAGATTTCTAAAAACAGATCAAAGTCAGCTTTCTACATCACGGCCCTTTGGAAAAAGAACATTCTTTAAACTTTTAAATTCATGTTACGGAGTGAAAGACCCAGGCCACCCGACTCACCCTAAGGTATGAGCAGCTGGTTGAGTGGCCGGACATGCTACGGAGTCGAAGACCCAAACCACACGACTAACCCTAAGGCATATAGCAACTTAATGTCTGGCCGGTGGACATGTTACAGAGTGTCGTAGCGGTCAAAAAAATGTCATATTTTCTATAAAAGATCACTCATGTAAGCGCTTGGGAAGAACAGAAATGGTTGCCCTGGATATGGATTTAGAACAAGTCCGAAACGCTGTGGAAGTCTTTGGGCCTTGATCAACAGAGCCCCTTCAAACAGAAAAGGAAGGCACACACATGCACTAGGTTTCGCAAATGATGTTAAAGCACCCATTTAATTTTAGTCATCCATATATGTATCCAAAATTTTATGATTCTCTTTGGATTTCTCTTCTAATTCAATTTATTTTACGTACTAGACTTTTAACATGATCTTCCCTCAATGTTCCTCAAGCTTAAGCTTTAATTAGAATACGATTCGCTTTTTCCTGTTGCAGTTCAGAAACGAGCTCTTTTTAATACTTTCGAAAGACAATTTTGCAATTCAATCAGTTTCTATATTGCCCTTTCAGTAAAGAAAACCACAAGGATCTCTATTCTGTTCTTTGTCAAATGATTACCAAAATCTAATTCATGCGGTAAAACCAACAAGTTTTATGTATGCCAATGCAGATATAGGCTATTCCATACTAACGAGCTCAAAATAAGAACGAAACCGATCCATGGATGATGTTATCTTGCAGTGGGAGTGTATCCCAAACACCAATGATAAGTTCGATATCTGGTGACTGGGTGATCATCAAAATCAAAAATCAAAGCAGTAACAATAAATACCAATAATTATTTAAAGAAATACTTATAGTTATAACAACTAGAAGCAGTTCGAACTAAAGTAACTACATTTAAGGAAGATGATTTCAAATTAACGATCGTTGTCGTCGTTAACATTTTAACGCAGAACCTCGATGTCATCTTTATAGGTATAAGGTAATCTAATACAAGAAAAGAAACATTGGTAGATCTTGAGAACTGCGCACAAAATTTTAATAACAAAATTCAAAGCAGCAGAATATCTGTCATTAATATACATAAATTTCATAATTAAACACCACAGACCTTTATATGACGAGCAATGAAGGTAGACATGCAGTTCGTAACGATACATCAGAAGGCTTCTGAACACCAAAGTTTAGGGGAATTTAACGTTGGCAAAGTTCCGAGGACGGTAAACTAAGTTATTATCAACGCGAAAGTACCAGTAGAAAATTTTCTAAATAATATCTGTACACGTAGACCAAACTAAGCCTCATCGTTAACCTCGAAAATACAAATTAAGATATAGTGAGAAATATTCTTCATACAGTAATCAGTAAACACTTAAAATAATCAGAATAACTTGAATAACATACATAACGCACTTTCCAAGTGCAAATATGCAAAAATGAAATAACACAAACTGAGTTAAAAATCACACAAGAAAACATGTAGCGGCCATCTTGGAGTGGAGTTGAGCAAGATTATTTGGTTGGGCCGTCAGGCAACGAATCAAAACGTAGTTAGTTTAACGTCATTGGAAAAGAATTTCGTCATTCGTGACATCACGGCCCAGGGAGAACTTTGAGAGAAATTCCCAAACCACAGTACGCTTTCGCATTATTAAAGTTCAATTTTTTTTGTTAATTTTAGAGTGGTAATATCCAGATGTAAATAATTTAAGCATATATATTGAATTGTACTGTGCATAGCTTACCCAGTGACATCCAAAGAGATTTAGTGACGTCGGAGGAGTAGAATAACAGTCGCAGGCAGCAAGTTCGGTCTCTCCTGAGAGCCAGAGAACTGAATGGAATTCTCTCATCCACTGACATCATATGCTAAGTTCGAGGCAAGAATAAAGTTAGTTATGCTCGGGATGAGATCCCCTGGAGTTAAGAAGTGAAAGCAATCAAGGTTCTTTAATATAAGGCTTTGCCATTAGCTCGGCAATGAATCAAAACGTTGTTAGTTTGACGTCAGTGGGATAAGAATTCACATCACGGTTCAGGGAGAACTTTGAAAAATATTGCCAAAACACAGCAAGTTTTCGCATTATCAGAGATAAAAAATTGTTAATTTCGAAGTGGTCATAGCCAGACGTAAAAAAACTTGTGCAGAGATTTTGAATTGTATAGTGAACACAGAACCCAGTAACGTCCAAATAGATTTAGTGACGTCGGGGAAGTAAGATGACAGTGGCAGTTAAAAAGTTCGAACTCTCTGGGAGAGCCCAAATGCGCTCATTTTCTATCTCACTGACATCATATGTGAAAAGCCAGCTGAAAAGGAATAAAGTTAGTTATGCCCGGAAACAGATCCCCAGAAAGAAATAACCTTGAGTGAATGAAAGGAGAGGACAACTTATAGAAGATGTTTGGAATGTTCTCTTAAGAGCTGTCTTTTCTCGCCAAATCCCTTCTCCAGGAACTGAAAACTGCTCTGAATTTGCAATCGTTACCCTTTGTTACCTTGGATAACTTAGTTGAGGGATACAGAGGTCAATCGCACTTTATGGAAACAATTTTGTATTTATGTTTCTCGTTAGTATTTTGAGATAAAAATTGGCATTTTCAATATATTAACTGCTACTGTTTTATTTTGATTGGAATGTAAACTAAAAGATTTATTTTGAAAATCGTTCCTGAAATTGATAGATGGCTCGAAGGTTACGTAAATGCACTTTCCGAGAAAAAACATTCGTATCAGCAAATTGTAAAGCGATGTAAAAATCGAGGTTATTGCATTTCATAGATAGGTATTTTTAATATATTAAATTCGAAAGGGAAAAACGTCTAGCTGAAATTAACCCTTTCGCGACGATCGGTACGTCCACGTGCCAGCTGCGAACTTGCATTCAAGGACGAACAGCACTCACTCGGGCCAGAGGAAATTTTACCGCAAGTGGATAGTGGCACCTATGAGTGTCACCACGCGGAACGTTTTAATTTGTGTACTTGATGGCGTTACTTGTCCATGGAACTAGCTTCAATGTATTTTGCAGAGGCATGACCTTGGCAGAAGAGGATCGAATGAATTATTTCTCCATTTGGAGCCGCGAAAATCATTTTGTAATATAAACAAACAGAGCAATTCTCGTAGCATCAACAATTTTATAATTGAGTTTCGGTTTTTATTTTTATTTCAGCGTTATGATTTCGTTGATGAATCATAGGAATATAAGAGAGTATTTTTTTGTTTGGGTTTTAGAGTCAGTGAAATTATTCGTTTATTTCGGATAAAAGAATGGGAGCAACTAACGAGTATTTTGTATTCAGATTTGTATGAAAATTATACATCAAGTAGAACATAAATATTTCTTTTATTCCTGAAAAAAGTAGATTTCTGTGTTGAATAGGTGATTTTTAGTGAATTTTTTTCGAGAGTTAGGCTTAGCGCAAAAAATGCGCCGTCCTTTTCGACCAGTTCGGAAGCGAAGCGCTTCGTCTTTTGGGCCGCGACAGCTCCGGAATGCCGCCGTTCCGAAAGGGGTAAAAATGAAAAAATGACCGCAAAACCGCATCTTAAGACTGTTCGAATGCGGGTAAATATCAGTAAAGTGAAGTCTCTGATTCTAAAAGAAAATCCACCGATTCAAAGATCCATTGCTTCGAAACTGGGAATGTCTTCTGGCACTGTAAGTAAAATAATTCATAAAGATTTGAAGTTAAAAAAGATGTTTAAATCTAAAGTTCATCTGCTTTTGCCAAAACATATTGCGGAAAGAAAAACAAATTGTAGAATATTATACGAAAAACACCTAGCTGCTGATAAATGGAAATTTGTGGTAACCCTCGATGGGGCATGGGTGTATTTAAGTGACTATAATAAAAAAAGAGCAATTTTCTATTTCTCAACTGACGAAAACGACCATACGAAATGGCTTCGTCAATGTACAGAAAAGTTCTCAAAGGGATTTATGGTAGTTGTAGGATTTTGTTACAACGGAAAATTATAACTAAAGAAAGTCTCAAGTAAAGCTAAAATTAATTCACTCTACTATCAGCAGAATATATTAAAACCAATTTTTGAAGAAGAAATTCCAGCCTTATATGGAAAGAACAACAATAAAATTGAGCTTCATATGGACAAAGCCTCTAATCATACGTATAAGTCAACTGCCGCATATTTAGCAAAGAAAGAATCAGAAATAAGAATAAAACGTATCCCATTTAATGAAATACCTGCAAAATCACCTGACGCTTCTCCTATGGACTTTTGCTCTTTCGGTTTGTTAAAACGAGCCTTAGGAAAACGGCATCCAAGAACACTGAACGAACTTTGGAAAACGATCCAACAGGAGTGGGATAAAATTGACATGACGGTGCTAAGAAAAAGTTTACTTTCATAGAAAATTCGAAGTAGAACTATAGTTAAGAATCAAGCTATCAGATAGAAGCAAATCGCCGCAAGAAATACGCCTTTTATGCATAAAAATTAATTATCAAACTCGTTTCCATCAAGTGCGAACGACCTTATGCTTCTTCGACCCAGACCGTCCGACCTACCAGAAAGGTACGAGTATCTGTTTGGACGGCCGGGAAGTGCCACCCAATTTAGACCGGAACCCAGTGATGGAGGCATCCACAGGGACCGTACCCTCCTTCCCTACCACCAACCTTTCGGAAGGACTTAAGGACCCACATGTTTAACGTGATCGTACTCCGCTTGAACACGGCGACAATTTTGGCAGTGGCGGGAATCGAACCTGGGCCTACCGCGTGCAGTTCCCGCGCGCTAACCACTGGACCGTCGAGCGTCAGTGAACGACCTTCTATAAATCTAGAAGAGGCTTTGTTCCGGGCATTATTGTCTTCATTTTATTACCTGGCTCTGCGCAAAGGATGTCAATGGGAAAGAAAACATTGACAATTTGTTCTTGGGCTCTCAAGAGGTACCGAACTTATTATCTGCGACTGTCACTCTACCTTACTGACGTCACTAAATATCCTTGAACATCACTGGGTCCTGTGTGCACAACATACTTCAGAACGTCTTTGCAAATTATTTAAGTCGGGATATTGCCACGTCAAAATTGACAAACAATTTTTTAACTGTAATAATGTGAAAACTTACTGTGGTTTGGCAACTCCTTTTGAAGTTCACAGTCGCGCGTATTTTTACGAACGTATCATCTGGATTCTCAGGATACAATAATAAGTACAAATATCTGGTTAACCTCTTCTATTTTCAAAGCAGCAATAAGCAAAAACGGGTACACACATAAGTATAAACAGGATAATGTTCATTATTATTTAGCTATCTCTCAAAGTCATAGAGCAACAGACAGATGCGATGGAATATCAATTATATTCTTAATTAATTCGCAAACAAGTTTGAAATCTCAAATCACTATCGCATTCACAATTCAATATTTCTCGTCTTACGTAATTTCGCTCTCTGAACAATTATTATCATTATGCACCCTCTGTGAAAAGATCTAGGAAAACCTAGGTAACTCATAATATTCTTGACCAATCACTTACATTCTTGAACTTTCCGAAACCCAATAAAAGTCTCAATTTCTCCAAGTTTGTAGGCAAGGTCAAGTGATTCATACCTTCCTACCTAATGATAATTTGCAATTTTCAATATTATTTTCCAAAAAGGATTCTAAAAGGATTTCCAAAACTGATTCCAAAAGAATTTCCAAAAATACAGGGAAAGATATATTAGGTAGTTCGAACAGTATCATAGGATAATGTACTGTGTTTCTAACAGTATCACAGATAAATGTACTGTGTATCAATCAAAATGTGAACTATGTAACAGGGTTAATCTGATTTATTACTTTCCTTATATACATAATGTATAAGGAAAGTATTATGACGGGGTCGAAATTCGAATTCGAGTATTCGACGGGAGGGCAAATTTCAAGCATCCCTGATCACGAATCGAACATTTTTGAAGTGATATCTGTGTGTGTGTGTGTGTGTGTGTGTCAGTGAGTCTGTGGAGACGATATCTCACGAACGAATGGAGCGATTCCAATGAAGTTTGGAACAAAAATCAGAATCCGTGAATACTGGAAGCCTATTGTTTTTATACGTAATCGAATGTTCAGAACCCCCCTAAATTTTCGAATAAAATTTTGAAAAAATCGTCAAAAAATCAAAACCGCTAATAAAGTTACGCAAATAGACATGTAATTTTTCCTTAGAAAACGATTGACATAAACTTTAGAATGCTAACATGAACCGTTCTTAAGATATTGCATATTTTTCATATAAATTTATCAAAAAATCCCGTAAATTAAAAAAAAATATATTAACTGTGGAGAAACATGTTCACTTTTCATATGTAACATCATGCGATAAATTCGGTAACATCATTTTCGTGGATCTAGCTCGTTCCATTCATGAGAAAAGATACTTTGAGTAATACTTTTGTATTTGAATGCCAATAATCATTTATCTGCTATAAGAATACCTTATTTATCCTTTCATAATGCTTGGTGATATTTTGGCGACGAATTTGGCGGAATGTCGCCAACTTGGCGACTTTTTGAATTGTTGCCAAATTAACGAAAATCTCGCCAAATGGTTAAAAATGACGCTAAATCAATGAAAATGACGAATAATTGACAAAAATTCAATATCTTGGAAAGAATATAAATATCTACTATAAAAATAATATATTTTTTACTGTAAAAGTAGTAAATATACTGCATTATATAAGGAAAGTCATGTGCTGCCCACATCAGATTTTTTATCTTCGTGTACAGAAGTATCGTTCATATAGTACTACGAACATTTTTAAAATGTTATACTCCCGATAATCGGAATCCCTGTTATCCGAAGTTCTGTATTGTCCCAGCTAAATATTTTCTTCACTGATTCGTTACGTTTTCTGATAAAGTTGAAATAGCAACTCTTGTTTGAATTTTTTTTTAGTAAAACCATGGAGGAAGAAGAAGAATAAGGTGAATATATTCTTCCGCTAGTAGAAATAGTAAAAATATTCTAGTTTCAGGATACATTACGGCAGATGAGATTCAAGATTGGGTGAATGAGGATAAGCAACAGGAAATGACCTTTGACATAATTATAAATTTAATGAGTGAGGAAAAACAAGGATAGTGAGGAGGAGAATGATAGATGTCCAGAAGAAGGCCACAAAATCTTCGCGCAGGAAAAGCAAAAATGAGATATATGAACAACAGGATGAACAGATTTGTACAGTGTGTATTAAACGAATACACATGTAATTATGAATGCATATCTTTCTTTTTATAGTGCATATTTCCTGAATGGCAGGAATCGGGGAGATCTTAAAGATAATTGGTACATTCTCTCAAATATCAGCGCTAAATTCTACTTTGTATATTAATTGTATATGAAGCTATTTTCGTATTAATTAAGTTTAACCGTATCTGAGTCCATTTGAACCGTATCCTCATTAACTCGGATAATCGGTTTACTCTACTGGATCCTTATTTGTAATTGTGTAACTCGTGTAAAATGTTTTATCTTCACAGGCCCTTTAGAATCCCTCCGGTGACACAGAAGGATGAAACTTTGCACACTTATAGTATTGACTACAGAACAGAATCTAAAGTAGTAGGGTATTCTATCCTTCCCCCCGGGGATACAGAAAATGAGTGTTTCAAAATTCTTTCAAAAGACACCTTGGTAACGAGGAAGGCTGAATCTTCGCATATTTGCAGTATCGACCATCGGGCAAAACTTAACGTAGCCGAAATTTCGTTTTACCCTCGCGGGCGAAAAAAATTAGTTTAAGACTTTTGAGACCCTACAAATATCTCCCTTAAACTACAGGGCTGAATCCTTGCACACTTATAGAGTCAATCAAAGGACAAAACCTAACATTGTAAGAATTTCGTTTTGCCATCCCACAAGGCTGATATTATGAGGGTTTTGACTGCCTTTTCAGACTCTACAGTAGCATGCTGGCGGTTTAGAAGGCTGAATGTTCGCCCACATATAATACCGATTACTGAACCGAATCTAGCAGAGTCAGATTTTCTATTTTTCTCCAGGTGTGGCTATAACTCACTTGGGACCCCCTCGAAGCCTCTACGGGGACATAAAAGGCTAAAACTCGACAACGAAGCGGAATCTAACTGGGCAAATTTTTCGATTGAACTACTATTTTCGACGATAAGTACTATACATTGTTAAACCAAATAAAACTTATTGATAAGAAAGATCAATCATGCACAAATCATTGATTATGAAACACTTTCCAACAGAAATGCAATTTTATCCAACATCTCTAAAACACGATACATTCTGTGATGATATTTTTAAAAGTACTATAATAATTTATTTTATTTGGAAACTTAACACTTCATCAGAAAAGGTAATGCAATAAAACAATCTGCTTCTCTATGTATGAAATTTTTTTATGTATTTCACGTGATAATTTGAATATTTACCAAAACTTTCAAAGCAATTTGTGAATTTTAACGCCACTTAAAAAATATTTGAAAAAGTAGGTCCCATATTATTCAACGTATTTCATTTTTTCAACCCGGATTCAATCTAAATATAATTGGGTGATATTCTTTTACATTTTCATATATCTCACAGACCGTCTCAACAATATACTAAGTTCTATTTTGATAAAGTCATTTTTACGGCAGTTATCGTGTGAACGGACAGACAGACAGGCAGGCAGAATGAACAAAGGCATAAACACTATACAACTATGTTGTAAAGTCCTAAATGAGTTGCTGATTAATTTTTCAAGAGTGTTAATTCCTTTGTCTCTGACAGGCTTAAATACTAGTTACATATATTTTTTTAAAGTTTTTTTTCCCATCAGTGTATTCTTTATCATGGCAAGTTATACAGAATATATTTTTTTACTACAATGTATTAGCTTATCATTTCTTAATTTTTGTTTTATAACTTAACTAATTCAAAAAAATCTGATGTGGGCAGCGCATGACTTTCCTTATATAATGCAATGCATTTACTACTTTTACAGTAAAAAAAAATATATTATTATTATAGTAGATATTTATATTTTTTCCAAGATATTGAATTTTCGTCAATGAGTCATCATTTTCATTGTTTTAGCGTCATTTTTATCCATTTGGCGAGTTTTTCGGTAATGTAGCAACATTGAAGAAAGTCGCCAAGTTGACGACATCCCACCAAATTCGTCGCCAAAATCTCGCCAAGCGTTATGGCCGGAAAAATAAGTTATTCTTACAGCAGATAAAAGACTATAGGCGTTCAAATACTAAAGTATTACTAAGTATCTTTTTTCATAAATGGAACGAGCTAGATCCACGAGAATGATGTTACAAATTTATCGCACGGTATTACATATGAAAAGTGAACATGTTTCTCAATAGGAAATATTTTTTTTTTATTTTATATGATTATTTTATAATTTTTTTGAAAAATGTGCAATATCTCAAAAACGGTTCATGTTAGCGTTCTAAAATTTATGTCAGTCGTTTTCTAATGAAAAATTACATAAGAAATGTCTATTTGCTTAACTGTATTAAAGGTTTGGATATTTTGACGATTTTTTCAAAATTTTCCTCGAAAATTGAAGGGGTTCTGAACACTCGATTGCATAAAAAAACAATAGGCTTCTAGTGTTTACAGATTGTAATTTTTGTATCAAATTTCATTCGAATCGGTCCATTCGTTCGTCAGTTATCGTCTCCAGAGGCTCACTGACATACACACACACACACACACACACACACACACACGCAGACATCACTTCAAAAATGTTCGATTCGTGATCAGGGATGCTTGAAACGTGTCTCCCGTCGAAAACTCGAATTTCGAATTTTCGACCCCGTCACAATACTTTCTTTATACATTATTGTATATAAGGAAAGTAATAAGAAAATTAATCTTTTAAATTGTACAAAGAACGTATGGGACAATTAAGTAAACATCACAGTTTATGAATACGTTTTGCTAAAAAAATTTGGATAAGAACTGTAGAAATTTTTATTTTAGATGGGATAATATAATTAGGAAAACAGTTACTTTTAAAAATCTGTCACTTCTGTCATAAAGAAAATGGCTCGACTATGAATATATCGTTGTTTTACTCGCCTGTCAGAAGATGGTGGGACAATATGTTATACAATTTATAATTAACAATTACGAATAAAATGTAATTGCTGATGCAAATAACAAGTATATCTTAATCATTAGTTGTTGCATTTGATATAAAAATGGCAATTGCTGCAAGTAACAGTGCATAGTAATTACAAATCCATAATTGGGATCACAGATAATCAATTATGATTATTAAAACGTGTAACATTCGAAAATATTTAGAATCTGAATGAGTTAGAAATATACTTTGACGTTTAAGTAAATAGAAAAGAACCATTTGTATGCATTTTAAAATACTTGTATGCATTTAACAAATGTGTGAGGGTTGGGAACATTGCTGACTAGATAGATCTGCGCATATTACGGAAATAGAGCAAGTATAGAGTTAAAACAGTTACAATTAACTATGGACAATTAAATCTAAACCTCAAATAAAGTTCTATTTTTTCCAGAGTTTAGTTTCCCGTGTATTATGGTTCTGTGGTCTCTTCCAAACTGTCTAGTAAACTTACTTTAACATAAATGTTCAGGAAGCTAGACTATTTATGTTAAATTAAGTACCATCTCTACCATTAAATGAAGTAGTGTCATTTAAGTAATACTATAGTTAAATGAGGTAGTGTCATTTAAGTAATACTATACTTAAATTAAGTAAAAATATAGTTTAATTAAGTAATACCATTTTTAACACTTTGAAACAAAATTGAGAAGTGTTTATGACTTTGTTCATTTTGTCTGTCTGTCTGTCCGCTAGTACGATAACTGCCGTAAAAATGACGTTATCAAAATGAAATTTTATTACGTTGTTTAGACGGTCTGTGGAACCTATGGGAATATAAATGAATAATATCACCCAAATAGTTTTGGATTGAACCCGGGTTGAAAAAATGAAATACATTGAACCTTATGGGACCTTTAAACATTTTTTAAGCGGATTTAAAATTCACAAATTGCTTCGAAAGTTTTGGGAAAGAATCAAATTATCACATAAAATATATAAAAAAAAATTCAGCAAAATATATTCAGTAGTTTTGAAAATAAAAATAAAAATAGTAATTACACACTTTATATGAAAGGATCGCGTGACCATTATATGAAGAGATCACGTGATCCGCTTCAAAATAAATTATGGCATCCATCTTGTGTCAAAATCGCGATTTTTAATGTTCTTTTTAATTCATATTTAGTGTTGTATCTGTTTTAAAACCGCTTTATTTTTTCTTAAATTCTGTGCATCTGCATACTGAAATAACGCAATTACAATATATTTGAATTTAATTGATCAAACTTTGATTATTTCTACAACGAAGCCTAATTTTCACTTATGGAGAATGTAAACAGCAAAATATGTAGAATGAGTTGTATAAGAATTGCTGCATTTCTTTAACGCAAAATTATTTAGCTCATGGAGTCTGCAATATTGCTGATATGAATTAAATATTCATTGATTTTACACAGAGAACCAAACGATTTTTTCGATGAAGTTTTAAGCGTAGAGCTAAATTACTTGTACCTCCATGGTTTTAAGTTTTTAAATAAAATAAATTATTATAGTATTGGGATGAATAAAAGGAATGGAAAAATGTTATTGAATGAAATGTTGCTTTTATATAACCTCCATGGTTTTAAGTTTTTAAATAAAATAAATTATTATAGTATTGGGATGAATAAAAGGAATGGAAAAATGTTATTGAATGAAATGTTGCTTTTATATAGAGGCGATTTATATTTCGATGACGTCATTTGAATAAAGTTTATTTGTTTTCGATGAAGTTTTCAAATATAATAAATTATTGTAGTATTATGATAATTTTAAAAATATTACCGAGGAATGCGTCGCATTTTAGAGATGTTTAAACTAAGCAATTTATATTCATTTGAGTGAAGTTAATTTTTCTCGATGAAGTTTTAAGTTTTCAAATATAATAAATTAATGTAGTATTGTGATAATTTTAAAGATATTACCGATGAATGTATCGTATTTTAGAGGTGTTTATATAAAATTGCATTGAAGTTGGAAAGTGTTTCATAATCAATTATTTATGCATTATGAATCTTTCTTGTTAGTACTAACACTAGATGGTAATGGAAAATTGTATGTAACAGACAAAACGCGTTCTCGAAACTCGTATAATAAATGTTTAATGCCCACTTTCAGTAGATTTCGTTAGGATGTGAATGGAGACACTTGTTAAAAATAAAGAGTAAAAGAGTTAGAAGCATAAATGAAACTTATCCCTCACTTAAAAAATAAAATGCTCACATACCACCTTTCATTAATATGCTGTCTAATTTATTTATCACCTTTGCTTTCATATTAAATTTTACAAAAATATCTTTATGTGCTGTGAATTTTTATTTGAGCTTCTAATTACATTAATAATATTTTACATAATAATCAATCACTTTTACTTGCAATTAAATGTACTCGAAATTACAGTAATTCAAATCAATGTTTTGTGATGATTACATTTTAATTAATTAATCAATTGCATTTAAATTTGAATCTAACTCTGAGCTATAATTTTACTGCACGGTGTGAAAGATTCTGACGGGCACGTAACTAGCACTCTCATTTTCTAAACTAGATATTTTCCCAACATTTCGAATTTTTCCAAAAGCAAAATTGCAATGTCCTACTTTCTATTGCAGAAATGCTCTGGATCTCGCATGGGAAATAAATGCGCCACAAAGTCATTCCAGTAAATACCCAAATACGAATATATCGCAGGAGAAACAACTTCCTATAATCCCAAAGAGCTTTAGCCGTCAAAGCCAACCATTTCAAAAAGACAATGCGAAACAAAAGGCAGAGATAATCCTTATAAAAACTAGCATACAGAAGTATTTTTGTTGTGATGATAATCATATCTTAATATGTAATGATGAATAATAAAATTATCTGATATCTCTTCCTACATGTCTTGTCTGCAAACCTAAAATATGTATTTTGGAAGAGAGTAAAAACAAAATTAAAGTGTCAGTAAATCTAAATTTTGCTGAAAATGCTTACGAACCACATTAACACGACGTTACTGTGGGTGCTCACTAGTAAGCATTACTAAGTGTTTAGATATTTTAAAATATTTTAAGTAGTTCATCTTTCAGAATTAATTTTAAAGAAATAAATATTTCAATAGGGATGTTCCATATCAGCTTGATGAGTTAATTATGCAAATTCTTCAAATCTGTCGGTTTTTTTAGGTTATACAATATGAATGCCCGAAGAAGTGATATGAGTAAATAAAACTCCATAGGAATATTAGCAGTCAAAATAGCAGGTATATAACAAATATTCTCATAAATTTTCTCATTAAAAAGCAAATATTAAATGTTTTCTAACAAGAATACCATGTTATAGATGAATATCCTTACGCCGTATCCTGAGTATATACTCAGGATACAATAATGAGTTAGAATTTCTGTACAACTAACGCTTTATTAAAAGCACCAGTAAGCGTAAACATGAACAACATACAATTAATGATTTGTATCGTACACGGTAACAAAACAATTGTCAGGCACAATAAAACAGCAATAAAATGCTCAAAAAATGCATAAAAAAAAGAACATTATGTTCTCAAAACTATGGCGTAATTAAAATTCCCATTTATTCACATCCCGTCAACTCCTCCAACAATTTTCAAAAGACGTAACTCGTTAAGTGTTGAAGACCCAGACCATACGACCAACCCTAAGGCTTGTGGTAGTTTATAGTGTGGCATGGGTAACTCGCTAAGTGTTGAAGACCCAGACCATCCGACTCATCCAGAGGACTCTAGCAACAAATTGGACGGCCGAACTCGCTAAGTGTTGAAGACCCAGACCGTCCGACTCATCCAGAGGACTCGAGCAACAAATTGGACGGCCGAACTCGCTAAGTGTTGAAGACCCAGACCGTCCGACTCATCCAGAGGACTCGAGAAACAAATTGGACGGCCGAAGTCGCTAAATGTTGAAGACCCAGGCCGTCCGACTCATCCAGAGGACTCGAGAAACAAATTGGACGGCCGAACTCGCTAAGTGTTGAAGACCCAGACCGTCCGACTCATCCAGAGGACTCGAGAAACAAATTGGACGGCCGAACTCGCTAAGCGTTGAAGACCCAGACCGTCTGACTCATCCAGAGGACTCGAGAAACAAATTGGACGGCCGAAGTCGCTAAGTGTTGAAGACCCAGACCGTCTGACTCATCCAGAGGACTCGAGAAACAAATTGGACGGCCGAACTCGCTAAGCGTTGAAGACCCAGACCGTCTGACTCATCCAGAGGACTCGAGAAACAAATTGGACGGCCGAACTCGCTAAATGTTGAAGACCCAGACCGTCCGACTCGTTCAGAGGACTCGAGAAACAAATTGGACGGCCGAACTTCGCTAAGTGTTGAAGACCAAGACCACACGACCAACCCTAAGGCTTGTGGTAGCTTATAGTGTGGCATGGGTAACTCGCTAAGTGCTGAAGACCCAGACCATCCGACTCATCCAGAGGACTCGAGCAACCAATTGGACGGCCGAACTCGCTAAGTGTTGAAGACCCAGACCGACCGACTCATCCAGAGGACTCGAGAAACAAATTGGACTGCCGAACTCGCTAAGTGTTTAAGACCCAGACCGTCCGACTCATCCAGAGGACTCGAGAAACAAATTGGACGGCCGAAGTCGCTAAGTGTTGAAGACCTAGACCGTCCGACTCATCCAGAGGACTCGAGAAACAAATTGGACGGCCGAACTCCCTAAGTGTTGAAGATCCAGACCGTCCGACTCATCCAGAGGACTCGAGAAACAAATTGGACGGCCGAACTCGCTAAGTGTTGAAGACCCAGCCCGTCCAACTCATCCAGAGGACTCGAGAAACAAATTGGACGGCCGAACTCGCTAAGTGTTGAAGACCCAGACCGTCCGACTCATCCAGAGGACTCGAGAAACAAATTGGACGGCCGAACTCCCTAAGTGTTGAAGATCCAGACCGTCCGACTCATCCAGAGGACTCGAGAAACAAATTGGACGGCCGAACTCGCTAAGTGTTGAAGACCCAGCCCGTCCAACTCATCCAGAGGACTCGAGAAACAAATTGGACGGCCGAACTCGCTAAGTGTTGAAGACCCAGACCGTCCGACTCATCCAGAGGACTCGAGAAACAAATTGGACGGCCGAACTCGCTAAGTGTTGAAGACCCAGACCGTCCGACTCATCCAGAGGACTCGAGAAACAAATTGGACGGCCGAACTAGCTAAGTGTTGAAGACCCAGACCGTCCGACTCATCCAGAGGACTCGAGAAACAAATTGGACGGCCGAACTCGCTAAGTGTTGAAGACCCAGACCGTTTGACTCATCCAGTGGACATGAGCAACTAATTGGACGGCGAGTTCGTAACTCCCCAACATCTTAAACTAATATACAAAATTTAATATGTTTACAAAACTCACTAAAATAATCTCCAAATTTGCAGCCTAGTTTTACAAAAATTGTCGCAGAGATTCAGAACCCGGATCTTTAAATAATACCACTGGTTGCCTGCAAATGTTATTTTTCCTTAAGGAAATGCAGCATGCCATGAATATATTTCAGATAGTCGTTAATAATAATAGTATTATTAATATATTGCAGTGGCTTATTTATAATGTAATAAACAAAGGGAACTTACAGTACTAACAGTAAAAGTTTAGACGCCGACCTCTCCTCCCCTTTAAATAGAAAAGCCTGCTTCTGGTAAATGATGCATAATTTATACAGAGTACAAATCTGGTGGAATCCACATAGTATTATTTATGTAAAAGTCAAACATATTATCAGTGGTAAGAAACAAACTTCAAATATAAAATAATTGCTACAATGATAAAAATGTGTATTTAATATTAGTCTTACCTTGGAAAATCAAGCCGCATCTTTAGTAACGCCATTCTATTGTGGAACAAATAGTTTGGGGAACGCAGCTTAAGATCGCGCTTCTATTACAAATAACAAGGTACATGGAAGTTTCTTGTTTGTTATGCGATCGTCAACACGGAATAGCCGAAATTTGTAATGGCTAAAAAAAACGTGGTTGCATGGTATAGCTAGCTTTGGCTATGCTAAACGTTTCGCAAAATTGTAATTTAAAATACTTTTTTGTTAGCTGTGTATAATACCATATATTACTATAGAGTTGATCTTAGCCACATGTCCGGTCAGAACGCTTAAATTATTGTTACTCCTCATTTTACTCGAACTGGCCGTATCGTACATGATAACATAAAAATCAACTGCACTAAATAAGAGGATAATGAGAACATCGAATTAAATATAGAATAATAATAAATTTATTTACAAATGATTAAAATAATAAGAAAAAAATTCAATTAACATTCCAACTTAATATAAAACACATAATGCAATTGCACAAAATTACTTTCTTTATGAACAATATTAAAGTGCACCATTAATTTCATTATAACAATATCATTTCTCATTCTTCAATGTTAATTTGTGCAACTATACATAATTAAATCATATAACTATATGATCCCTTTACAATGCAATCAATATATTCTCTGCCTAAAATATGAGCCTTTGCTCATTGCTTAAAAATACTTTGTCTGACTTTTTAGACGCCCGAGAGAGAGAGAGAAGAGATATCAAACAAGAAAGATAAATCATGCATAAGCATTGATTATGAAACACTTTCCAACTGAAATGTAATTTCATTTAAAAATTTCTAAAATGTGATTCATTCAGTGGTAATATATTTTACATTATCACAGTACTACAGTAATTTATTATACTTAAATATTTAAAACTGTATCGAAATATAAATCATCTGATTCTTTATGCAAAATCAATGAATATTTCATTCATATAACTTGTATTCCAGACTCCAGAGCTAAATAATTTTGTGTGAAAAAAATTCAGCAATTCTTATGTAATTCATCTTACAATCGCTTGAGATATTTGCATTCTGCATATGTTAAAATTAGGCTTCCTTGAAGAAATAATAAAAGTTTAGGGATCATTTAAAATCACAACTATTGTAATTGCATAGGCACGGAATTTAGATACACAGATAATACACAGATAATATATATGTGTATGTGTATGTACTCAAAGTATTGGAATCGTGCCGAAGATCGGAACTCGAATTTTCAAAGTATCTACACGTTTTGGGACTTCTAGAACACGAAAAAACTACTTTTAGGAAGACGTCTGTGTGTGTAAGGGTGTATCTGTGTATGTTTCTGTGTGTCTGTGTGGATATTACATCCACTCTAATTGAAAAACTAATGGACAGAATTTCATACAATTTGGTAGGTATGTTTTTTGTGGGAAATCCTGATGTTCATTAGATTATAGTACGATTCGTAATAAAAGAATCTGCCTTCTTTGCGAAATGGCCGCAGAAATTGCCTTTATCCACTCTAGCTAAAAACTAATGAACCAAATTTAACAAAATTTGGAGTATAATATTTCAATAACCTACAAGTGATTTATATACCAAATTTAACAAAATTTTGTATATAAATCATTTGTAGGTTATTCTACTACGATTCGGGAAAAAGGAACGGGCTATTTTTGCGAAATGGCCAGCAAAAATCGTTATATATAAAAATAAAAGACTACGTGTGCTCAATTATATCAATTAAATTCCTATATTATATGTGATTTTTGACAACAAAAAGAATAAGACTAACCCCATTACTCTAGGACTAGCCGTTCTTGAGATATTCTAGTTTTTTCGCGTTTTCGCTACGCCACCTTTGACAATAAGTCTAGCTATCAAATGAGAACCAAATTTAAGTTTAACGTGTAAATTCAATGTCATTTAAAATACTTATGTTGTGCAGATAAACTCAAATTATCATTGAATAAATAAAGAGAACGAATATGAGTCTGCAGAGAAAGACATGCGCTGTCCACATCAGAATTTTTAACAATATTACACCAATGATTTATAGAAGTGAACGGGGATTATTTTCAGGCCATTTCGAAAAAAATGTATGATCTATATTTAAAGATCCATCAAATTTTTGTCGAATAAAATGTTCAACAAATTTAAGCTGTGTACCAAATTTTAACTCTCTAGGACGTAGGAAAGTGCATTTAAAATGCCATCAATTAAATTTATCATGAAGAGTTATATAAAATTTTAAAAAAATGAAAAATTGTTATCTACCAAATTTGTTTTAAAATATGAAGCCACTCCCATATGCAAAACGTTTAAACAAATGGAGAGATATTTATTATATAATATCTCTCTCTTTTCTTTCTGGAAGATATCCCAAAGTCAGAATTTAATTGAATTTGTTTTTCTCCCTATATTAAATAATTTTTTTAATTAAAAAACTACTTAACATATTTTACTGAATTTTTTTTTATATATTCTATGGCATAATGTGAATATTTCCTAAAAATTTCGAAGCAATTCGTGAATTTTAAATTTACTTAAAAAATGTTTGAAAAATTAGGTCCCATAGGGTTCAATGTATTTCATTTTTTCAACCCGGGTTCAATAAAAAACTAATTGGGTGATATTATTTATTTATATTCCCATAGGTCCTACAGACCGTTTGAACAACATACTAAAATTTCATTTTGATAAACTCATTTTTACGGCAGTTATCGTGCTAACGGACAGACAGACAGACAGACAGACAGACAGACAGACAGAATGAACAAAGTCATAAACACTTTTCAACTTTGTTGTAAAGTGTTAAAAATGTTGTAAGCGACATGCATAAGCCTACCTCGGGACTTTGGAAACGGCTTCGACGACCGGGCTGGGCCTCCGGTTTTGCGACAACTCCACAATTATTTTGGAACTTCTGAACACTTCCGAAATTGAAAAACAAGTATCGATCCTTCTCTCAAATTCTGACTCTCCCTCGGACCCTGAAAATTGTTACCTTCTACACTTTTGCTCCCCTGTTTGTGAATCGTTTGGCAATGTAGCCCCTGCTATGTAATTGGTCAGCATAGGGTTACTTGTATGCGTTATTGGTTAACGCCATTACAGAGGTTTGGTTAGGGATCCTGGAATTAATGTGTCAGCTGGCTCAACTTCTCACATTCCCAAGGCGCACGTGTGTCCAGTGGCGGTCAAGGGGTCACTTTTTTTGCTGCCCTCCCATCTCGGCACCCTCTGTAATCCTAACCCATCCGTTCCTGAAGTGAAAGGGGCGTTGGTCTATTTCCGTTCCAAGTGACTGTCCGGGGAAACTTTATTTATTTATTTATCAAATGCCAGCATGTTGACTATTGAATCATAAGGCTTCGTGCTCTCCAATATTTTTCCACAATACAATTACAATGAGATAATACCGGTAATTCATCAATTTGCGCAGCGGTCAAGTCCTGTCCAGTTGTACACAAAACACACACAGGTGAATTGACAATATTAAAACGAAAGAGATGGGCACGAAGACAATCGCGCCTAGTCAAAGGTCTAAAAGTGGCAGCCGCAGCTGCACGAGGAGCATCAGGAACACAATGGGGACTGGTGCAGAGAACACTCCAGAGTTTTGCACGAGAAGAGCAAACAGCCGCAGTACGGAAGGAATGTCTAAAGACAATTTATTTCAAGTTTTGATGAATGAAAAGGCAAATTTCTGTTCAATTTCTGGATTATATTGCACCCCTTCTTTGCCAAAAAGTCTGCTTTCTCATTACCCTCGAAACCGCAGTGGGAGGGTACCCACTGGAAAGACACCTTACGTTGTATTTTCCCGAGAAGAGATCTATACTGCTGTACGCGAGGGCTTTTCCTCTCTTGATTAGATGATAGGGCCTGAAGGGCAGATGTTGAATCGGAGAGGATCACATCCCTCTCTAAAGAATTCTGCCGAATGGAAAGCTGTTGAATTGCAACAAATATTGATTCCAGTTCTCCATCAAAATGGGTTGAGAAGTTTCCAACTGGCAGAAAAAAGCAATAAAGTTCACAGAAAATGCCAGCACCAGCTCCTTGAGAAAAGTCCAAAAGGGAGCCATCCTGTCCGGGGAAACTTATATTCATTGCCTAAAACATACAGGGGCCATCTTCATAGGTGGTGATCCTTCCAAACCTTAAGTCCAAAAGGGAGCCATCATGTCTGAGGAAACTTATATTGATTGCCTAATACATACAAGGACCTTCTTCATAGGTGGTGATCCTTCCAAACTTTACGACGTTACATATTGTTAGACATTAACAATGCAACAATTACTATATACCAGTTTTTCTCAACCTTTGTAAGATCGCTGCCCAGTAAATACTTTTTATATAAAACGAGGGCCCGGACCCAACAAATTTACTCGTAAATACCTTTACAATATTTTTTAGTTCATACATAAACTAACAAAAGTATTATTAATTAATCATGTCATAATCATAGAGTATTAGTCCATTTATGCATATGACGTGGCATGTTGACAAATATAAAATTACATTTAAATAATTTATCAATCATTGGACTAATGAAATCGTGTAGCATATTGTAATTTTCTCAGGACAACACCATTAAGTTAATTTCTGTTGATTTTCTTTGACATATCCCATTCATATCACCAAAAATGTATAATATTATTCAGTATAAAATGGATTATTGTATTATTCAATTGATTATATTGATGTTGGTTTGAAAAAGAAAACGGCAGTGAGAGAAAAATATTTATCCATTGTAATTCATCATAGAAGTCAGCTAAGCAGTCTCTTATTCATATTAAAATTTAAAATCGGCTTGGTCACTGACGTTTACTACACTTATGTTATTTAGACGTTTTGGTTCTGAGTTTTTCGACGCATTCATGAATATTATTATCCTTTGAATATTTCTACTATAAAATATTTATTCATCAAAAATGTCTAGAAAACTGAAACGACAAATTGTAGGAGAATCTCTCGCGACCCGTATAATCGATGATAGGGCCCGGTACTAGGATGCAACTCGGCGATTGAGTAACACTGCTATATATTGCGTATTACGGTTTGAGACTACATGACCTGCTTATTGCATGCCCACATTTGCTAAAAATGATTCAAAGTTTGAAAGGATTGCAATGGAGTAAGGGAAAAAATTTTATATACCACTTTTTTTTCCGAAAGTTATTAAAAATGAAAAATAAATTATATCTATTATTTATCTTAGAATACGGACTGAAAATAATAATGCTAATACGAGTAGATGACATTCGAATGTTCGAAGTAATTATTTTCAGCCGAATTTAAAATTTGACTGAATACCCATAATAATATGCAAAGATGGATAAAGACGCATGTTCTAAACCTACAAAATTAAAAAAAATTACCTATAGTCTAAGCTTCAGAATCTTTATTCTATACAAGTTGATATGTTAATCTGTCTTTGTTTGACGACTGCGTTGTCTTTGTAATTTATATTTTTATTTGTGTGCATTGTGTCTTTATATGAGATTTATGATAAAATTTGCGTTTTCATGTATGTCTGTATAATTGCTTTTTTATATAACCTGTTCAGAGTATTTTAATTTAAAATGAAAATACAATAAATAAAATTATAATGTATTTATCGGATATGCATTAAAAAAAGAAAATAATTAAAAATTCATTCGGCTCTATAAATACACTTAAGACAGTAATATTAAGTTGAATTGTTCCATTATTTTAACTCCTGAGTATTTTTAAGTATATTGGAAATAAAAATAAGAACCTTAACGGCAAGGCAACATTGTTCGATATACAAATACAGATTCGATGTACACATTCGGTATCAAAACCCGATAATCCAAGTTCTGGTAAAACGAATTCCGCTTAATCCGAGGTTATTCCTAGAATTTCTTGCAAATTTATTTCTCCTTACGGTGTTTGTCTCCATTGTATTGGCAGCGATAACATCGTTTCCGATTAGGGTTATGTCTTCTTTTAGCGTGAGGAATATAAGTGTAGTCTTGTACAACGAAAGTGCGTCATTTTGTTCTATGAACTCTTAATACAACGATGTTAGATACTAAGATAAAGGCTTTAAAAAGATTAGATGCAGAAGAAAGCATAAGAAATATCGCAAATAAATTAGCTGTTGGAGAAGTCACAGTAGGTAGAAGTCACAGTAGTCACATAAAAGAAAATACTATGGATTAGTTCGATCCATTCACGAGAATAGACAATTTTTGTAATGTTTTTATATTTTGACGCCAATTTTTATGCGCATATTTGGATAATTTACGTGCAATAATTTGACTTGCTATCATAGAAGCGAGATTCCCCAAGTTAAATACATTGTTGACATATGAAACAACATTGTTGACATATAATACATTGTTGATATATGAAAATCAAAATTGGAATTAAGATTCTTAATTTTAGAACTCTAATGAATGAATCAAGTTCATAAGAATCATCGCAAACATTTAAACAAAAAAAAAACAATCAAATCGGCCGGCCCTTTTTCGAATGTTATTTATCGAATTATAATCGATTCTTTTACCTCTTTACGAAATCTTAAAACAACAATATGTGAAATTGTGAAATGGTTTTCCCTTGATACCACATTTCTCCTACACTCTTTCTAAGAAATATTTCTTTCTCTTTTATAATTCCTTCGCTCAACCCCTTAAGATAATTCAATATAAATGCAAATATATACCATTTAAATCCCTTTTTTTTTACAAAAAGATTGTGCTCGTGAAAGTTCGAAAATATTCGCTAAAGTTGGTAGACAGGGCTTCAAGATAGTCAGGAACGGTCCAAAATGGTTTGGGCAAGTTCCTGGTCTTAAATCTCAATGCCCATTCATATACGATTTTGAGTAATTTTTGTCAAAGGAAATGTTGCCTAAAACATGTGGCTGTATTCAGAATAAGACAAGGAAGACATAAGCGTGACCAATTTTTTATTAGTATGCGCTCATTCTGTATTATTGAAATATATATTTTGTTAGAAATAAAATGGATGGACATATTCAGTATTTAAATTATAATATTTTCTAAAATGCATGCTTAAAAAGGAATAAAATCCAAAAAAATCTTTACTGAGACAAAGTGTCTATGCCGCAAATATTTATATTTGAAAGTGGACAATTTTAAATATAAATACCCAATATAAGAAAAGCCCATCTGTCTGTTGCACTTTGAGATAAACTTTAAGACTATTTGGTAACCTTGGCGAAATATTGCTAACTTAGTGACTTTTGGAAAGTTGCCAAATTGGCGAAAATTTAATCAATCGGAAAACTAAGTTAAATGTTGCATTTCATCACCTATTTTATGTTGTTACTAATGAAGGATTGTTTATTTTCAAAGAGAAACTTAATATTTTTGGAACAACAGTAAATCACTTTATATGCAGTGTTCATTTGCTTGGGAGCAATTATAAAGATGCCAATCCGAATCTTGTTTCAAACCACGAACCGCTTCCATTGCCATTTGACGCTTTATTAATAGAGAGACCGTTGGATCTTTATAGATCAAATAATATACAAAACTTCATACTGATTTATTTTGTTGTCACAGAATGCATTGCAAATATAGGGTGATTCAAATTAAATGTGAGGTGTTTAGACCTCTCTGTAGGAAAAACTACTGAACGAATCGCAACCAAATTTTGTACACGCATTTTCCTGAATATACGGTTTCAAATTCAGGAGAAAAAAATAGTTCAAATTCCGGCCGACAGGGGTGAAATTTCCCGTGCTGTTCCCGCAACTCGCATATTGTCCGACTTATCTAACAAAAATCGTCAGAAAAGAATTCTGAAGATTATAAATGGTGAGTGGACCTCTAAGTAAACCTTTTAACTGTCGAAATGCCTTAAGTGCATCAAAAGCATTGCTGATTCCTTGATAGAAGAGTTCAATAAGAGTAAGGAACATGCTATTCGGTAAGGTGAACTTCATGATTCTCCACTAGTCGTGAATTTGTGAAAAAAAAAAAAAGACTTTGTGACTCCTTTTATAGGCGACGATTGTAAGATATACTTCCCAATATGCAAAGTACAGGGACAGCAGTGCCATATTTCACCCCTGGCGACCGAAATTTGAGCTATTATTTTTCTTCATATATCGAAATCGCATACTTAGTATGCGCAAGAAATTTGGTTGCGACTTGCCCAGTCATTTTTCCTACATAGAGGCTTAAATACCTCACATTCAATTTGAATTGTATATTGTTAAGAATGTCAAAAATGTTTTCAAAGGCCTTCTGTGTTTCGTAAAGATAAACGACATTTACTGGCAACCATTGTTATTATTTGAAGGTCAGATTTGGCCAAGAATTCAGCGAAATATCGCCAAAGTAGCAACTTTTGGCGAGTACTGGAGATTTCTAGAATTTTGTACTCTGGTAAAAATTTACCGTTACGTGACTTTTCCAGAAATGTCCAGAAAACGGTATATGATTTCCAGTGGCGGCTCGTGATCTACGTGTAGAGGGGGGATATATATATGAATATATACACAGTATATGTATATACATATGTGTTTTGTGTATAGTGACGGGTGTATTATTAAGATAAGTAAAATAACATACCTCCCACCTGCTCGCTCGTTCATAACATTCCTGGACAAATATGGATCCCCCCCCCCTGGTGAAAACATTACGTAGTCCTAATTTACATTGAAGTAAAATTGTGGGGGTTAGTTAAACTGAAAGTTACGTCCTGGAAGTTGTCTAAAAAATATGCGTATTCTGGTGATACGTACAGATGGTTCAGAGACTATAACTGCTAGTAAAATCAAGATCTGTAAATTTGGAGGCGATATAGAAAATTGGGGGGGGGCTTACTGGAGAAAAAAGTTATGCTCGGGAATTTGTCACGTTAAAGATGCATATCTAGGTGACAAGTATAAATGGCGCAGAGACTATAGCCACTAGTAGAACCAAAATCACTTACTTAGGAAAAGAGATGTAAAATTGTGGGGGGTAGTTAAGCTAAAAGTTACGCTCAAGGGGTTGACACAATATGTATACTCAGATGACATGTACAGATGGTGCAGAGACTATAGCCATCTTCAGAATCAAAATCGCTGAATTAGAAGCACAGAAAAGAAATATGGGGTGCTACCTCAATTAAAATATACGCCCATGGGGTATGTGAGCAATATAATTGCCAACGGGAGGCTAAAATTTCTAGAAAAATAACGTCAGATAAAAGGATCATGTTGAAAATTTAATTTTCAAGCTTTTTAAGAAATATTGAGATATTCTTTAATTTTTAGGTATTTCCAATGTTTAATAGCTGAAAAGTAAGACAGCAGGGTAGGTCAAGTGGTCCCTCAAACTGAGCATCCTATTTTACTCACGATGGACAGAAACCCTTAAAATATCATAAATAATCCCCACTTATTCAATTCACTTATTAAAAGAAAAAAAAACATCTATCGAAGGTTTTTAAAATTTCAATTTTCTAAATCCATTACGATTTCGCCATGAACCAGAACTGAAAGAACTAGCTTAATAGATTTAATAAAAGAAATCAAAATGACAAAAAAGAGTAATTTGTTTTCAAATGTTTATTTAAACTTCCAAATTTATTCATAAAAAGGACGAGAGAGAGAACATACACATTCTTAAATGTAGAAAACTGAAGCCAACTTAGCCATCTGAACCAATTTGAAAGGTCCCTCTTCATGTTTTACTTCTCTTCTATTTCTCTTTGGCGAAATGCGCCATCAAAACGCAACACATATCAAGTCTAAAACTGCAATGGCTGTTTTAATTTCACGCCAAATACCTAATATTGTTCCCATATCATTCGTTCGCTGAGATGAGGCCGGTAAAAGGGACGCGGCTTTAACAAATATCCCTGTATTTTCCCCCCCCTTGAAAATTCTATGCAGTACAGCTTTCTTAGATTCCTCTTTGTCCGAGGAAAGCTGTAGTGCTGCCATCTAGTGATATTTTCCAATACTTATTTTCAACAATTATCGATTTATATGAACCAAAAATTCAGATTTTTTCAATAGAAATTGTAATAAATCTGTATGACTAAAAACATAATTTGGGGTGTTTTCTCAATTTTGACGCGCGTCCCCGCGACTTCCCTCAATAACAGCGCCTGATGATTTGGCCATTGTTCAATTAGGAGGAACTGGCATGGTACAAGTAAAAGTTAATACGCCAGTGTTTTGAGTTTACAATAGTTTGCTTTGTAGAAGACCCAGACCGTCCGACTCGTCCAGGGGACTAAGAGCACCTATTTGGACGGCCGGGAAGTAATAGTTTGCTTTGTGAAATTTTTAATCATTTGCTTTGTGAAATTTTTAATCATTTAATTGCTGTTTTTTATTGTATTTGATAGTCGTCTTGTGACCTTATAAGATCGGTAGAGTTATGAGTTGTACATTATTCCTGGTTACGCTTACTGGTGTTTTAAGTAAAGCGTTATTAAGAAATTCGTTCTCATTCCACAAATTCATTTAAATACTTGAAATAAACACATAGAATATAAAAATTAAATCGGTCCATTATTTTACAAACAAATACTATTGAATTCAGATAAAATATTTTTAATCTCCAGAAATTCTCGAGCATTTGAAATTTAAATAATAGTGCTAACAGCAACAGTGTTAGTAAAAGACGCAAATACACTTTGGTAAGAGAAAAGGAGATATTCAAGCACAAATTTAAATGAATCTGTTTTTAATTGTGTTTCATTGATTTGAGCATTTTTCCTTCAAATATCTTCGCATTTTTCAAATTATATTCTCCTGACACCAAATATTGTAGTCACCTCTCCTTATGAATGTATTTTCAAACTGTTTATATGTTTTGTATGTGCAATCTCATAATACACTCCTTACGGTATATACTTGGCACTAAGGTCACATGATAATACTTGGCACGTGTTACAACATGTTAAATATATATCACCACAATCCATTTGGTCATTCAAATATGACATCACAGCAGACTACATCAGTAAACTATTGCATCATTCAATTACGTTTATTTTTTTTTCTCACGCCATATGGAAATAGGAAAAGCCTATACGACTAACATACATATAAGTGACAATATTTCCTAGATTTCAACCTGGATTTCTTTCTTCACCAGAGAAATCTTTCAAAATATCTCTTCTAGTATGTTTCACTAGGATTTCTTTCTCAATCAGAGACTTCTTTGTCAAAACATATCTTTTTATGAGATCAGTATGTTTCACCAGGATTTCTTTTTTCCACCAGAAACCTCTTTTTGAAAATATCTCTTATTAAAGGATCATTATGTTTCATCAGGATTTCTTTCTCAATCAGATACTTATTTTTCAAAGTATATCTCCAAAAGAGATCACTATGATTCAACAGGATTTGTTTTCCAATCGGATACCTCTTTTTCAAATTATCTCTTCTTAAGAGATCATTATGGTTCACAAGGTTTTCTTTCTCAATCAGAGATCTCTTTTCCAAAACATCTTAAGAGGTCAGTATTTTTCACCAGGATTTCCATCTCTATCTGGGACCGTTTTTCAAATAACTCTTACTTAAGAAATCAGTATGTTTTTCGACGATTTCTTTCTTAATCAGAGACAAACAATTTCAAAATATCTCTCCTTAAGAGATTAGTATATTACAGCAGAATTTCTTTCTCCCCTCCTTAAGAAATCGCTATGTGTAACTAGAAGACCTTGAAACTTGACATTGCCGACTCTCACTTTCTTTCTTCAGCAATTTCTCAAATTTCTACTTGCGCTGGGTGTTCCTTTCCCCTTTTTCTACTTTGTTGACAAGTTGGACTGATAGATCTAAGGCAAGAATTTCCTCGTACTCTTTGGGGTACCTGGTTGTGGGATCGAATCTCACTTGCGGACATGTATGTTCGCCCTCTCTGATGAGTCATATGACCACAACATGGTTAACGATCCTGCCGCTGAAGATGGGCGAATGATTGGACGATCGAGTGTCTGACCTTGAAAAAAGCTTCTCTTCATAGTACTTTTTGACCTTCTTCTCTTGACAGTACTTTTTGACCTTTTTCTCTTGACAGTACTTTTTGGTATTCTTCTCTTGACAGTACGTTTTGACCTTCTTCTCTTGACAGTCCTTTTTGTCGTGCTTCTCTTGACAGTACTTTTTGGACTTCTCCTCTTGACAGTACTTTTTGGTCTTCTCCTCTTGGCAGTACGTTTTGGTCTCCTTCTCTTGACAGCACGTTTTGGCCTTCTTCTCTTGACAGTACGTTTTGGCCTCCTTCTCTTGACAGCACGTTTTGGCCTTCTTCTCCTGACAGTACGTTTTGGCCTTCTCTTGACAGTCCATTTTGGTCTTCTTCTCTTGACAGTCCTTTTTGGTCTTCTCTTGACAGTACGTTTTGGTCTTCTTCTCTTGACAGTACGTTTTGGTCTTCTTTTCTTAACAGTACTTTTTAGCCTTCTTCTCTTGTCAGTACGTTTTGCCCTTCTTCTCTTGACAGTACTTTTTGGCCTTCTTCTCTTGACAGTACTTTTTGGCCTTCTTCTCTTGACAGTACTTTTTGGCCTTCTTCTCTTGACAGTACTTTTTGGCCTTCTTCTCTTGACAGTCTTTTTTGGTCTTCTCTTGACAGTACGTTTTGGTCTTCTCTTGACAGTACGTTTTGGTCTACTTCTCTTGACAGTACTTTTGGTCCTTCTTCTCTTGACTGTACGTTTTGACCTTCTTCTCTTGACAGTACTTTTGGTCTTCTCTTGACAGTACTTTTTGGTCTTCTTTTCTTGACAGTCCTTTTTTGTCTTTTTCTCTTGACAGTACGTTTTGGTCTTCTTTTCTTAACAGTACTTTTTAGCCTTCTTCTCTTGTCAATACTTTACGGCCTTCTTCTCTTGACAGTACGTTTTGCCCTTCTTCTCTTGACAGTACTTTTGGTCTTCTTCTCTTGACAGTACTTTTTGGCCTTCTTCTCTTGACAGTACGTTTTGGCTTTCTTCTCTTGACAGTCCTTTTTGGTCTTCTCTTGACAGTACTTTTGGTCTTCTTCTCTTGACAGTACTTTTTGGCCTTCTTCTCTTGACAGCACGCTTTGGTCTTCTTCTCTTGACAGTACGTTTTGGTCTTCTTTCCTTAACAGTACTTTTTAGCCTTCTTCTCTTGTCAATACTTTTCGGCCTTCTTCTCTTGACAGTACGTTTTGCCCTTCTTCTCTTGACAGTACTTTTGGTCTTCTTCTCTTGACAGTCTTTTTTGGTCTTCTTCTCTTGACAGTCCTTTTTGGTCTTCTTCTCTTGACAGTCCGCTTTGGTCTTCTTCTCTTGACAGTACGTTTTGGTCTTCTTTTCTTAACAGTACTTTTTAGCCTTCTTCTCTTGTCAATACTTTTCGGCCTTCTTCTCTTGACAGTACGTTTTGCCCTTCTTCTCTTGACAATACTTTTGGTCTTCTTCTCTTGACAGTACTTTTTGGCCTTCTTCTCTTGACAGTACGATTTGGCCTTCTTTTCTTGACAGTACGTTTTGGTCTTCTTTTCTTAACTGTACTTTTTAGCCTTCTTCTCGTGTCAATACTTTTTGGCCTTCTTCTCTTGACAGTACGTTTTGCCCTTTTTTCTCTTGACAGTACTTTTGGTCTTCTTCTCTTGACAGTACTTTTTGGCCTTATTCTCTTGACAGTACGTTTTGGCCTTCTTCTCTTGACAGTACGTTTTGGTCTTCTTCTCTTGACAGTCCTTTTTGGTCTTCTTCTCTTGACAGTACTTTTTGGTCTTCTTTTCTTGACAGTCCTTTTTCGCCTTCTTTTCTTGACAGTACTGCTTCTTGACAGTACTTGACACACAACTTACCTAAATTTGGGAAATTTATTTTATTGATTGAATACAATCTAGCTTTTTGGGGTTATTCTGATAAGCAAGAGTTATCCCGGTTGAGCATAAAATATATGTGACCCTACCCTTTTGTCTATCTAAATATAAATATTTTATATTTTTAAATAGTTCTGAAAGAAAGAATGAGTTCTTGAAAGTCCGAAAATATTCGAAAAATAGGTTCAGCAGAACTTCTAAATACTGTCCGGAATGTCTGGAAAGCCAATCTCCCTGTTGAGAATCCCGCACGTCTCCCGGGCCATATTATTCTATGCTTTTGAAAGATTTATATATCCCCGAAAGGTTTAATGAAAGTTCCTTGCTGCATTCTGAATATGAATCTTGGGATGCGATAAATATATCTTTATCACCAGTATACGTGAACTTTATATACATGAGATATTCATTTCATGTTATCTATATAAATAAAATTGAAAATCTGTCTGTCTGTCAATCTTTCTATCTGTCTGTATGTTTCTATCATCACCACGGGAGAACGGTTAAACTGAATTTCATGAAATTTTGTGACTATCCTTAAAACAGCCCCATTTAAAATTTAGTCCATGTTTCGAGTTTTTAGGACCAGTGGTAGTCTAGATAATAATTAAAAAAATATCAATCATGCGTAAAGCATTGATTATGAATCACTTTCCAACTGCAATGCAATGTTATTTAAACATCTCTAAAATGCGATACATTCAGCGGTGATATTTTAAAAATTATCACAATAATAGAATAATTTATTATATTTGAAAACTTCATCGGAAACACATGATCTTTATTCAAATAAGTCATCGAAATATAAATCGCCTGGCTCTTTATATAAAAGCAGTGAATATTCCATTCATAAATTTTTTCCATTCCTTTCATTCAGTGGAAATATTTTTTAAATTATCACAATACTACAATAATTTATTTTACTGAAAAACTTAAAACCATGGAGGTACAAGTATTTTTTAACTCCATGCTTAAAACTTCATCGAAAAACGCAATATATATAATCGTCTGAATCTCTAAGTGAAATCAATGAATGTTTCATTCATATCAGCTATATTGCAGACTCCAGAGCTGAATAATTTTGCGTTAAAGAAATTCAGCAATTCTTATATAACTCATTTTACAGCTTGATGTGTTTACATTCCCCATACGTGAAAATTAGGCTCTGTTGTAGAAATAATCAAAGTTTGATGATCGTTTAAACTCCAAAATATTGTAATTGCGTTGGCGCAGTATATAGATGCACACACAAAAAAATAAAATAAAGCGGTTTAAGTATGGATGCAACACTAAATATAAATTAGAAATAACTTTAAAAATTACGATTTTGACATAAAATGGATGCCATATTTTATTTTGAAGTGCATCACGTGATTTCTTCATATAATATGGGTGCAAGTACTATTTTAAATTTTATTTAAAAAACTACTAAACATATTTTGCTGAATTGTATTTTTACATATTTTATGAAATAATTTGAATATTTCCTAAAATTTTCGAAGCAATTTGCAAATTTTAAATTCGCTTAAAAAATGTTTGAAGAATTAGGTTCCATGGGGTTCAATGCGTATTTCATTTTATCAACCCAGGTTCAATCCAAAACTAATTGAGTTATATTATTTATTTCCATTCTCGTATGCCCCACAGATCGTCTGAACAACATACTAAAATTTCATTTTGAGAAAGTCATTTTTACGGCAGTTATCGTGCGAGCGTACAGACAGACAGAATGAACAAAGTCATAAACACTTTTCAACTTTGTTGTAAAGTGTTAAAAACGCACAATTAAAGCTTCCATAGACATAGCATTATGCAGACAATATTTTTCCCGTAAGTTTATTTGAAGACAAAGATATCATGTTGCTTTGCAGCGGATTGTAATCCAGTGTGTTTATGCAGCAGACGATTTTTATTAAATCTTTTCAGATGTAAATAGTAAAGAAACGTGTGTGAAGTAAATTTTATAAAAATTGCATTTTTGACTACTCGATTATATCAATTACGGCATTCAGGTTTAAAAATTACTGGGATTATTGATATTTTCAATTTGTTTTATATTGACAAAAATTGTCGAAACTCATATATTGTAGTACGGGTATTTTTCTATTAGTACAAGGATAAATCTTCTAATCTGAGAGAATATAAGTAGTACGGTTATATTTTACCATACAATTTTAGTGTTTTCATTTTGCATATATATATATATATATATATATATATAATTTCCTATTTTTTGTAAATTTGCTTACAAACCGGACCAGGATGTTTTATTCTTCAAATCTGCAAGTGAAGATAAATTTTGTATAGCGAGAACAGAGATTCGTAAATTTCTTTTTAGAAGCATTAAATTAAATATTTTAATAGAATGCTTTGAATAACAATGTCATTTAGAATATTATAGAAATTTGCACATGATTGTGAATTTTACGTTTTTCATATTATATATTCAGTACGAAGAACGGGTATACCATTAATTATAAATAAACAATAAAGATCAATCATACAAAAAGCATTAATTATGAAACACTTTCCAACTTCTATGCAATCTTATATAAACATATATAAAATGCTGTACATTCCTCGGTAATATTTTAAAAATTATTACAATACTACATTAATTTATTATATTTGAAAAATTCATCGAAAACAATTGAACTTTATTCAAATGACGTCATCGGAAGATAAATCGCTTCCATATAAAAGCAGCATTTCATTCAAAAATTTTTTAATTCCTTTTATTCATCCTAATTCTATAATAGTTTATTTTATTTAAAAACTTAAAACCATGGAGGTACAAGTAATTTAACTCTATGCTTAAAACTTCATCGAAAAAATCGTCTGTTCTCTGTGAAATCAATGAATGTTTCATTCATATTAGCTATATTGTAGACTCCATGAGCTAAATAATTTTGGATTAAAGAAATGCAGCAATTCTTATACAACTCATTCTACATCTTTTGCTGTTTACATTCTCCATAAGTGAAAATTAGGCTTCGTTGTAGAAATAATCAAAGTTGGATGATCATTTAAACTCAAATGTATTGTAATTGCGTTGTTTCAGTATGTAGATGCACAGAATTTAAGCAAAAATAAAGCGATTTTAGGACGGATGCAACACTAAATATGAATTAAAAAGAACTTTAAAAATCAAAATTTTGATACAAGATGGATGCCATATTTTATTTTGAAGTGGGTTACGTGATCTCTTCATATAATGGGTGTAATTATTATTTTAATTTTTATTTAAAAAGCTATTGAATATATTTTGCTGAAATTTTTTTATATATTTTATGGAATAACTTGAATATTTCCTAAAACTTTCGAAGGAATTTGTGAATTTTTAATTTGCTTAAAAAATGTTTGAAAAATTAGGTCCCATAGGGTTCAATGTATTGCATTTTTTTCAACCCAGGTTCAATCCAAAACTAAATTGGGTGATAATATTCATTTATATTCCTATATGTCCTACAGACCGTCTGAACAACATACTAAAATTTCATTTTGATAAAGTCATTTTTACGGCAATTATCGTGCTAACGGGCAGACAGACAAACAGATAGGCAGAATGAACAAAGTCATAAACACTTTTCAACTATGGTGTAAAGTGATAAAAATATGAACTAATTTCTGTAACTAACTTTTAATGTTTTGCTAAATTGTATTAAAACAAATGTAATTTACCGTGGCAATTAAGTTTTAGTTATTGTAGCTCTTGAAATGAATCTTGCATCGAAGTCCTCCGTAGATGTATCATCAAAAATTAAACTTAAGATTGTTCTATTAAGAGCATAGTTTTATAAGTATTGTGTTACTTGCAACGTTACTTACGTTTGTGTTACAGCAGCAGTTTACTAATTTTCAAATTACTACTAACTTACTAACTTTAAAATTCCATAAGCATTCCACTCACCGAATGCTTATGGAACAGATGAAAAAGAAACATGTCTTCATGAACAATCAAACAGGCCTGAGTTTCAACCTCCTATTAAGAAGAATTTTTAATGCGAGTTTGAAACACAAGGCCAATCCATATTCTCATTAAAATAAGCAGTCGGTGTCATAAAATATCATATTATTCATATAGTGAAAAAAAAATTCCCAAAATAAATCGTTTTTTTTATACCAATTCTCACAACTAATTCACTCTTGCTTAATTTCTAAAGAAATGCGGTTTGCAATCCTGCACTATTTTCTGCGCATCTTAAACAAATTACCTATACTAATTAAATTGATCGGAGGTAGTCTTCGTATTTGACAACATTGGCATCTCTCGGTAAGGCTGCGTAACAAAGTGGAGTAGAATATAAAGTACGTTTTCCGAGATAAATTATAAAAAGATAAGTTTTAATTGCAATGAAGTTAAACTGCGACATCTGTTATCAGTTCAAAACATTTTCCTCATCCGGATCAACCACTTGGGATATGATGAATAGGTCAAGAAATTTAGAATGTGTTGCTTCCTCGAAGAAGACGCGCTCTGATCATTCCATCTAGGACTTTAATTGCTTTCTCTATTCTAGCCATTTACCACATATGTCAAGGACGGACGTTTTTCTGTGGTAAAATGATATTTTCTACTCCAACATGGAATGTTTTAGTTATATTCAGCATTTAATGGAACGTGCGCAAATCTAGTAAGCATCCCATCAACCACCTTTTCCATAATAAGTCTAGAAGTTTCTGCTGTTTCCGAAAACGCCTTGTATGTCGTATATCGTTGGGTCCTGCTCATGATTGAAATGTCCTTAATTTTTTACCTGTTAGAGAAAGGGTCAATGTTAAAGTATCGTCAATATCCTTGATTTGTGAATGATGCGTTGACATTCCGAGCGACTTCAGCTCCTATTAATACAGTTAAAAGATTGTCTTCACCCACCCATTCAAGTGTTTTATGAAGACACCATTTAGTTGATCCGATTACACACTCCCACTAGTATCACCATCAAATCGCTCGAGAGGCAATAAATGTAACTACTTATTTGCAAAATGAAAGGTTGCGTCATTGCTGGTGTAAAAACATGTGTGGCAGACCAAGGTGATTTACAAATATTTTGAAGATCATAAGGAATTTATTCGTAGCGAGATTCGTAACTAGCTCGATGTGTACTGCTTGTACTGCATGCACAGTAACAACGTACAACAACATACGCCGTAATTGAAGCTTGAGTTTAACATCTTTATGTTTTTCAATTTTCTCAAACCATTGCGGAAAGTTTGTCGAAGGCAGTACTATGTATTTCAGAATTTCAGACTTCGTTTTCCTGGTAATGGTACTAACTTACCGATAGTAGAACTCACCTACATTTATTTAACCTTTTCATTACATTAATTGTGGATTAAGATCCCATCACAGAGAGCGAAAGGAAATGTTCAGAGATAATTTTAATTGAAATGGAGGTAAATAGAACAATGAATACATTTTCATTTTGCAGACAAATACAACAGCAGCATTTGAATTTTATCTCCCCACCAGTACATAATTCTTCTGACTTGATAAAGACGACTCGTGCAATGCCTTTAGAACAAATGTAACTACTTAATGTTTGTATATCTGCTTTTATCACGGAAGTAAAAATACAGTTTAGAAGCTTATTCTTATTTCCAACATTTTTGGCCAATACCAGGTAAAAGTGTCATTGGAAATTTGAAAATTCTATAAACTATACAGGGTGTCCCAAAAAGATTGAAACGCGCTTTAATTCTTTACCTGTTGGAGATAAGTGGGCAATGTAAATTGCAAAAATGTTGCAAGTAAGGTAGGAAATAAGACTACGTTAATGAAATAGTCCTCCCGTTATTTTTCAAAAAGTTACACTTTTTTAATTTTTATACGACCCGCTTAGACAAATTGGGTCAACCAGAAATTTTTTATTTTTAATGCAACAAGATCATTAAAAAACCCGCATATCTGTATCTTTAAAATCAACTGAATTATGATAAAGGAAATAATCTGACTTATGCCACTTTTCCGTACCATGTGAAAGACTGTTTCATAAGTGAAATAGGGATCATAAACAAATTGACGATGGAAGTTGTTTAGATCAAAAATACGTTAATATGTGTCAAAATTTTTTATCACAAATGTATGTAAATAAAGCATTACACAGACAGATATCATATAAAGTAGTGGCACTCGCTACGCGGTAGGGGCACATCATTAAAATATGCATATTGATGTGTGGATCTTATCCACACGTCCGGTCAGGTAAGTATTCACACGTCAGGCAAGTATTATTAATTCTCCCCATTAAAGTCAACTTCGACATTGGCCGTGTCGGACATAAACACATGAAAATCAATTCTAAAGTATAAATGGACAATGAGGACAGCGAATATAATATAAAACAATAACAAATTTATTAACAAATGATTAAAGTAATAAGAAAATAGTCCATTGACATTCCAACCTAAACATGATTATTCTCAATACCATCTCCGCAAAATTATTCTAATTAACACAACCTTAGTGGTATTTACATTAAATCTTATTGCAATAATATTTGTTCAGTTCCACAAGAACGTCTCTCAAAATTACACATATTTAAAACGTATAATTAAATTCCATCACGATTAAACTTTATTAAGATTAAAGTTAATTCGTACCCAAACATATACTGTCTTAAAATACAGTTAAACCGATTTACATAAGGAACAATTATCTCAAGTATGAAGGCTAATCAAATGTCGAGAGAGAGATAGAATTTGGCTACCAAAATGTATGTAAAAGACATGCTTGGTGTAACTCGATACATCGTTATGTGGCCCGTCATCGGGTCAGGAGGCATCGGGTGCCCATCAACTCTGCAGTTGTTTTTAGGACACTTCTCTCTCCAAAATCAGAAAATCAAGTGTAGTGACTTCTTTCAAAATTTGACTCTCTCTCGAACATCTGAAAATTGTTGCCTCCTATAAAACTACGCCCCTGGTTGTAATTGGCCTGACACTGTAGTCCCTGGTATTTTCATTGGACAGCATAGGGTTACATATTTGTTATTGGGTGCTGTAATCTCGGAGGTTTAGTTAGCACCCAAGAATTAATATGTGTCAGCTGGCCCAAAGTTCTCACGACCTCGGGCGCACGTATAATCAGTGACGGTCAAGAGGTCGCCTCTTTCCAAGCCCGTCCACTGTGAGCCCCCTATAATTAAGACGTCTCCGTTAACCAAGTCGAAAAAGCGTTGCTCTCACTTCCTTTGCAGGTATCCTTCTGGGGAACCATATATTTATTGTTAAAGTAATACAGGGACCATCTTTATAGGTTGTGATCCATCAAAAACTTATGATGTTACATACCATGTAACACATACATTGATAAATGACCATTTTTTGTGATATGTCACAAATTTACATTTCTAATTTGATATATGGTCCCCATTCACAATGTTTAATTTTCAATTAAGTATAACTCGCTCAATTTTAAAGATACAGATATGCGGTTCTTTTAATGATCATGTTGCATCAAAAATAAAAATTTTCTGATTGACCAAATTTGTCTAAGGGGATCGTATAAAAATTTAAAAAGTGTAATTTTTTGAAAATTAATGCGAGGACTATGTCATTAACGTATTCTTATTTCTTACCTTACTTTCAAGATTTTTGCGATTTACATTGCCCACTTATCTCCAACAGGTAAGGAATTAAAGCGCGTTTCAATCTATTTGGGACACCTTGTATAATATCAACAATGAAACTATGTTTAATATGTTTTAAGAGGCAAATTTGATTTTTCTAGCCATAAACACTTTTAATTAATTTTTCTCCACAAAAATTGACTCCAAGGTAGTTTCATATAAAGGCAAATATATTCTGGTTCGAAATCTTTTCAACGGAAAGAATGAGACTGTAAAAGTTTGAAAATATTCGAAAAATGTCATACGGGGCTTTTAGATAAAGTCAGGAATGCCCAGAGAGAAATCTCGTCTGGCTGTCGAAATTCTAATGCGTCTTTTGGACCATATTATTATATTCTTTTGATAGAATTATATATGAAATAAACTTTTGAAAGTCTGTAACTGAATTCTGAATATATATGGATGTAGAATAAATAAGGTTTTATTATCAGTGCAAGTTCATGTGATATAAATATTTATTTTCTGTCATCAATAGAGTAAGCTAGAAAAAAAAATTTAAGCACTTATAAGTTTGGAAATTTTATACAAATCTATAACCATTAAGTTGAAAGGACGACATAAATAAACTAGGTATACCTATAACTTAATATAAATAGGGGGATATTTAAATTTTATAAAATAAAAATATTTTTCATGCGATTAGAAAGAATAATTCCCAATTGAGCATTTTACTAAGTATGTTGGGATTTATAGGGATTGTAAATGTAAGAAAGCAGTTACTATTTCTGTTTCACTTTAATATTATAATTTCAGTAAAATGTGTAGTGCAAATTCAATCTACACAAAATTTCAAAATTATAAAAAATATAGAAAAATTAGTAAAATTGATAAAATAAAAAAGTAATTAAAAGTTTATGTTTAGGAGGAGTTATTGTCTGATATAGTCATCAGGCTACAATATGTCCACTCCGTAACTTAACTGCTCAGTATTACATGCAAATAGAAATTTTGTTTTAAATCTACACAAAATTTCAAAATTATAAAAAATCTCTATTAGAAAAAAGTTGCTGAAACTGCCGCCGCCGCTGTTTGACAAATTTATCATTTCTCGAGATTCTTTGCTTCTTACCGTAAAAACTATTGCATATAAAAATATGAAATTTGGTACACTTGTAGAAAAAGCTTTAAGAAATACGCTGAAATAAACCGTTTTTTGATATATATTGCAGTTTTTAGAAATATTTAATGTCAAAGTCAAAGACAAAATATTTGAGTTGCGAGTTCACGTCCTGGATAGACTAACAATAGCAAGTCCACGAATTTTTGCAGGCAGGTACCTACATGAGTGAACTTTTGCAGGACGGAGCCCCCTTTTTTTAAATTTCGATGTAGTTTTTGAGATATTTTACTTTTTATGCACTTCTGAAGTGAACTTTTTTTTGTATCGGCACGTCTAGCGATTTCTCCGTCTCGTACCGTAAAAACTATAGCATACAAAAATATGAAATTTGGTACATTTATAGAGAAATAATAGAGTAACACAATTGAAATAAACCGTTTATTGATTTAAACTTTTGTGTGGCAGGAAATAGCTCGCAAAGCGAGCTCATGATCAAGGAATTCAGTTTTTGAATTCCCTGGGCTAAGACGAATCCCAACTTTTCCCTCCTGAGGAAAATAAGCAGCGATAGAAAACATATTTTTGAAAGTAGAATTTTTAGAAAAGATAGATATGAAGCTAGCGATAAAAATCGCGACAGAAACATTACACCTGCTGCATCAGATGCAATGTTTCTGTCGGCGATTTCCCTAAACGCTGACAGAACTTGATATTCGCACGTTATTCTTCAAACGCCATTTCCGTTTTCGAGGAACGCGAGCGACTACAGTTCACTGACACGCATTGTCTGGAAAAACCCTGCACTGCGGACCTGCTTCTTTCTTTTCACATCTCGCGTCACATGTGTCTCTACGCGACGGTAAAATAGTTCCCCTCTCCGCCAATCAGGGGTGGAGATATCAGCACAGTCTCCGAACTTTTTTATCTTACCTTGTATCTCGCCATTTCTAAATGTTGCATTAAAAATGAAAAATGAGATTTTTTATTTTTTTTTATATTCTTAATCAAACAAAAAAATCATTTGTGTCACTGTCTTTAAAAGCCTGTCAAATATCTTACGTCTTAAAAGGGAATAGAAATACAGATATTCAGCTAGTTAAAACTCCGTTGTATTCATTCACTTACTGAGGTGATCATCCTTTCTTTTATATTTGAAATGGACGCTACATTCTCTTGTAGTTTTCAAATTGAAGTGCAGCGTTTGATTTAAACGTCCTCCTCACTTCTCTGTTTTCTTACACAAGACGGCATTTCTTTCTATGTAACTTACCACGAATTGAAACCGCTATCACATATTACGTTACTTGTAAAACGGTAATTTTGGTATTTTTTTTTCTGCCTCAATCTGCGCTGCCTATAACACGCATTGTTAAATTACGGTATTTTTGCAAAAAACTTCAGTTGCTCAGTCGACCAACCATACATTCAGCTGCAGAGACAATAACATGCCCTTCTATATTTCAAACTTTCAAGTTGTTTCATTTGAAGAATTGATCTTAACAATTGGCAATTCGAACATTTGGTCTGAGGATTGTTGAAATACATTTTATTTAATAACAAAATTAAAAATAATGTAATATAATTACGGTAAGTTTGCGGAATAATAATTTTTTCATACTTAGAGCAACTAAATGTCATAAATAAATGAAATATATAAAGTAAATAAGTAACATATAAACGATATGTTATTTATTTTTTGAAATGTATGAAAGTACTTTAAGAATGCTAATATGAGTCT
Organism: Amaurobius ferox; assembly: GCA_951213105.1. Classification (NCBI taxonomy): domain Eukaryota; kingdom Metazoa; phylum Arthropoda; class Arachnida; order Araneae; family Amaurobiidae; genus Amaurobius; species Amaurobius ferox. The sequence goes on from OX578146.1 coordinate 113,772,543, forward strand.
CATTCGACATAATACGATCTTTAAGATGTCAGTTTTTGCAGGTGAAATAACTTCATGAACGTTAATGAACATGAACAACCTAACGGTAAACAATTCTTTATATATATATATATATATATATATATATATATATATATATATATATATATATATATATATATATATATATATGTATATATATTATATATATATATGTATATATATATATATATATATATATATATATATATATATATATATATATATATATATATATATATATGTGTGTGTGTGTGTGTTTGAAAGCAAATTATGCCTAGAAAGGATCAATGTTTATTGCAATTCCAATTTACAGTGCTCAAAGCAACAACAGATAAAAATAGAAAATATCAAAGAAACAGACATATCGGAAACAAAGACGACAGGGTTAAGTTATAAGTTACAAAGCGGTCGCAAAGAAAAATTGAGCAAGAAAGATCAACCACGTATAAAGCATTGATTATGAAACACTTTCCGACTGAAATGCAATTTTATTTAAACATCTCTCAAATGCGATACATTCAGCGCAGATATATTTAAAAATATCCAAGTACTACGATAATTAATTATATTTGAAGTGATCAATATATATGAATATAAATAAAGTTATTGGCTAGCCATTGGGCAATTGCCTGTAAAAGTCAAATTCAACTCAATTTACTTAAAAAGGATGAAAGCCGGAATTCGATAAACAATCAAATAAATTTCGATAATAAGAATTCGATTAAAATATGTAATAAAATAAAATATGGAAGACATGTAATGTAATTTATTCATCCATGAACATAACAACGAATGCTTATAATTAATATAAGCAATTGAAAAAGAATTCAAAAATTGAATTCATAAAATCCAAATTAATATATACTCACGTAAAATATCAACACATTTCAATATAAATGCAAATATGTTTCATATTTAAATGTGATTTCTATGGAAAGACTCCGTTTTTGAAAGTTCAAAAATATTGTTTGATTGAGCTTCTAGATAAAGTAGAAATACCCTTCTTCCTGCTACGAATCTTAGGAGCCTCCTGGGTCATATTATTGTATCATTTTGATATATTTATATATCACGGAAACTCTTGCTGGAAGTGTGTTGATGTATTCTGAATACAGAAAGCTACGCAATAAACCAATATGTGTTCGTGATTAATAAAAAGTTATTTGTTTATTTCAGCACAAATAACATTCTTCTTGTTTTTATGCATCATTTCGTTATAGAGCAAAAGTGTCTTCATTGTTTTCCCGAGAGCTTACAATTGTATTAAGGATGGGCGAGGCTAAAAACGTTTCCAATTGCTGCTGGATTCCAAGTTATAATATTAGTACCAGAAATATTCTAAAATATTTTCTTTAAAAAGTTTTGTGTCCACTGATTATATAAGTTGCTTGCAGCACTTTACTGAAAACTAAACACCGATCGCGTTAACATGTTCTAAGGATGGTGATGGATGGTAGTTGAGCCTTTTCCTGCTTTTATGATACGCTCTGTTGGTAGAAGTCGTTTCACTCTAATAGTATTTTGGACATTTTAACAAGTAAAAAAGCTACTGTGGACAGACAGCACACAACTTTCGCTATATAATGCAATGGATTTACTTCTTTCACTGTGAAAAAATATTTTATAAGTTTTACGGCACAATGTTTTTAATGTTAAATCGTACGTTTGGCGCTTTTTCGGATAACAACATAGAAAACTACTTCGAAGTATCCAAATTAACTAATATTTCACTCAACTCTAAATTGACAATTATCAATATCGATAGCATTCGAAATAAGCAATAAATTACATATATTAAAATACTTAATTAATTCATCGATTTGACATCATTGTCGTCAACTTAGCGTTATTTTAGCAATATTTGGGTCAATCTCGGATGAAATATCGTAAAGTTGGCGATATTTAGCTAAATTAGTTACCAAGTTCGCCAAAATTTATAGTTAACCGTTACAGACAAATGGAGATAAGAATATTTCTTATATATAAATGACTGTTGGCGAATTATTAGGCGTCAAAATACAAATCTATTACACAGTATTTTCTCTTGTGAGTGGACGGAACTAGATCCACTAGAATGATGTTAACAAATTTATCGTATAGTATTACATACGAAAAGTGAACATATTTCTAAATAATTAATACTTTTTTAATTGTGTGATTCTTTTAATACTTATTTGAAGAAACTGCTAAAACATGAGAACGGTTCGTTCTAGTGTTTCAAAGTTTATGTTAATCTATTCCTAATTAAAATACATAAATGATTATTTCGTAAATTATATGAAGTAAGTTATATGATGCCGTCATATTTCGTCACTTTTCGTAAGTTATATGAGGACGTCACATTTGGGTCTTTGACAAAATGATATTTAAAGGCAAACAAACCAAACAAAACTTACATTAATATGGTATGTTGTTGTTGAGACCCAGACCGTCCGACCTACCAGAAAGGTGTAAGGTAACGTTTGGACAGCCGGGAAGTGCCACCCAATTTAGACCGGAACCCAGTGGGAGAGGCATCCACAGGGACTGTACCCTCCTTCCTACCTCCAACTTCTCGGAAGGACTTACGGACCCACATGTTTAACGTGATCGTACTCCGCGTGAACACGGCGGCAGTTATGGCAGTGGCTGGAATCGAACCCGGGCCTACCGAGTGCAACTCCAGCGCGCTAACCAATGGGCTACCGCGCCCACATTAATATGGTATGTAACCACCCCGGATTTTCCCACAAACTTTACAACGATTTTTCATGCTTTCAGTGAGGTGATCAACCATCGCAGATGCGATCAATGGTCATTCCCCCAATAGGGCAGCTGTCAACTCCCTGAGACTGGCTGGAGGAGGTAAACGTGCAGGGACAGCACGCCCGGGAGCATCCCAAAAGTTTTCAATGGGATTAAGGTCGGGGAATACGCCGGTAACTCCATACGAGAGCTCTGTGCGATATCCCATTGAAATTCCAGCTCCCACCACAACGCTGCCACCTCTGAATGCCTGATGTTCGATGATGTTCTTGGTCTGATTAGGTGTGCCTCATTTTCTCCAGACCCTTACACGCTTATCATCTGATTCCATAGAGAATCTGGACTCGTCCGTGAACAGGACGTTGCACCAATCTCATACAGTCCAATTGACATGTTGACGGCACCACTTTAGTCTTGCCCCTCTGGCTTGAATGGTTAGTGAAACACAAGAACGTGGTACTGGGGCGTACAGTCCCTTCACGTGGAGCCTTCGATGCACAGTACTGGCCGATAATGTCTTACCAAGTGCCGCTGCAACCATGAATGTAACAGTTGTGGAGGTCGCTATTCGATTCCGCTTGGTTACTATAGCAATATACCGATCATCAGAGAAGGTGGTAACCCTTGGACGACCGGGCACAAGTCTCCGCACAACTGTTTCACTTGTTTGGAATTGTTTTCATAATCAAAAAATTAGCGAATGTCCAACGCCAAAGTAAATAACGACATCTTTGATTGACTGTCCTTCTTCAATGCGTCCGACAGCGCTCACTATTTGTCATTCGTTTCCTTTCTGCCATAGAAATAGGAATCTCATCAAAAATAATCCTACAAAAGTTATAAACACTTCGTATCAGCATTTAAATGCACCTCCTCAAACCCTTCAGAATGCTGGCGTCTTCAACGACTGCCTAATTAGCATATATCCGGACAATCAATCGTGATTGGTTGTTACATACGATATTTGCATACTGCCATCTACATCCGCTGCGGTTTTCAGTCACATAAATTAAAATACGCTTTCGAAAAATGAAAGTTTGCATTGCTTGCTTAACTTTCGGAAATGAGTCTATAAATGACTGTTGGCGAATTGTTAGGCGTCAAAATGCAAAACTATTACACACAGTATCTTCTATTGCGAATGGAACAAACTAGATGCGCTAGAATGATGTTAAATTTATCGCATAATATTACATATGAAAAGTGAACAAACATATTTCACAATAGTTAATACGTTTTTATTTGTGTGATTTTTTAATAAATTTATTTGAAGAAACTGCAATATCGCGAGAACGATTTGTGCCAGCGTTTTAAAGTTTGTGTTAATCTTTTTATAATTAAAATACATAAGAAATGATTATTTATGTGAATTTATTTAAGGTTCTGGTTTTTTACTGATTTTTTTTCCCGAACTTGATTCGAAAAATTGGCGGTTTTCGGAACATTCGATTGCATTTCAAATCAATAAGTTGCCAGTATTCGCTGATTACAATTTTTGTATTAAATTTTGTTCGAAACACTCCATTCGTTCGTTAGATATCGTCCACGCATATCCCCCTTCAGAAACTTCCGATTCCAGTTTTGGTATGCCTGAAACGTGTTCTTCAGTCGACACTCTAATAATTCGAACTTTCGACCCCGTCATAATATTTTAACTATACATTATACTATGTATATTGGAGTAATATTAATTAATTCTGTTATAAAACCTTCAACTTAGTCACGAGTTCATAAAATAACTATTTTATGTATTTGGTTAAACTGCAAATGCAGTATAAATTTATTTGACTCATGCATATATGACACAAATTAAGAATAAAAATACATTCAACTGCCCAAGACCAAATTCATGATTATTAACAGTATTTTATTATTCTGGAAATATTTCCACAATTTTTTCATATCCTTTAAAATCTAAAAAATATTTTGTATTTATAAAATTCACATGAAGTACATTCAGCGTAATCATGTTTTTGAAATATAATTTAATCGTTATATTCTTAAATAGGATATCGGGATAAATAAAAATATTTAACATAAATTTTTATTTTATGTTTTTACTGGTTTTTATTAAAAGAAATGGTCAACATAAAACTGTTCTTACTGATAACCAAATAAGCACATTTTTATTTACTGATTACTAAATTTAGAATTGCTGTAATTCAATAACAAAATAGAGATGTTTTCTAGATGAAAACGAGTAGGATCTTAGTTGTTTCCAATGACAGTAAACCTACTAAATGTCAGGAAATAACTTGATCCATTCGAGATGATAACGCTTTGAAAATAATGCTATAGACTCTTAAATAATAAATTACGAGTGAAGCGCTGTAGCATCATTTTACTAACTTATTGGTTTCAGAAGTTTTTCGATTTTTAGAATAAATGTTCAAATATTTCAGAATTTGACCCTGATTCAACCATCCCGAAAAGTTCTCGAATATACATTTTTACTGCACCTTGAGATTAAATTCAAAGATTAAACGCAAAATACCTGTCAGTTGCCTTTTGGTGAAAAATTATTTAAGAATTCCACCAGTTTCTTTCCTTTTTCAAGTTTAAAATTCCAAAGTTTTGGGGAATTGTTACAGGATTCAAGACTATTCAGACTTTAATTTATAGAATGAGTGATTTTGTAAGGCAAAAATTTATAAAGTAACAATTACTAACATATTTTTTAATAATAGAGAAACACAATAGAAGTGCCATTGGCGAAAATATATAACATCAACATTTACCAACTTTTCAAATTTGATGTGAAGTGGGTAGGACGTATAATATGAACCTCAAAGAACAGTTGTTCAAAAACTATATCTTCAAGACCAAATTAACTACAGCGTAGTGAGAAGTCAACTACAGTATGGTTGGAAGTCAACTATAATGTAGTTGGAGTACTAAATAAGATGGATTGATTATGGGACGAGTTGAAACGCATAGCTGAGTGTAGCATCAAGAAAAATTAATGAGACACATTTTTTAGAAGGCCAATTTTCACAAGAGGCCGCAAGCACCCAAGATTATAATTTCATTTGTGTTTATAGAAACAATATTCTATATTCCATATAACGATATTCTATATATAGAAATAATATTGTATATTATATCTTATATGTGGATTATACTGCAAAGGGTGCATTTTGAATGCTGTAAAACTATTATAATTTGTAAATATAAGGTTATGCCATATAAAACGCTTCGGGAGAAAAAAACTGATACGCAAGATACAAGCTCTTCATCGAAAATATTTGCTCGGTTAAAAAAATTATAATTAATGTACGGATGGGTTGAGGATAATCATTTTTTATCTTGTAGAAATGTGATATATTTAGAAGTTGCTGTTAAATTATAAACTTTGGTTTGCATGCTATTTTTTTTTAAATCGTAATATAGAAATCGAAGAGATATAAAACGCACGAAAAGTATATATATTTTTTAAATTCACAAAATTTCTTGTATTATTTGTATGGGTTTCGTTCAAAGTTTGTTCTGGGAGAGAATTTTCTGTCTTTCCGATGGTTTCAAAATAGAAATTGTGATAATATTTTCGGTTGCTGAATAATAGATGTGTAAATATCGCTCGAAATCTTTGTACATCAGGATAAAACAGGAGAGAGTGGGTCGAAACCGAGTAGTTGGGTAAACCTAGAGCTCCTCTACTACGTATATAAAGGGGCCTTAAGTAAACCAGATACCATTGATTTTGGCTTATGTAGTCCTGCCATCTGGCGGCGACTTTTTAAATCCTGTTTTATTAATTTCAAAACATTGTGATCTCATCTTCAGTGACATATAGCCGATGGTTATTTGTAGAAATTTAGTAAATTATTTTTGACAAAAAGTTGTTATGTTTACCTTAATTTTGCTGTGATCGTTCTATAAATCTACTATGAGAAACAACTGGTAAGCAGTATTGTATTTTTTATTTAATCATCTATAAATTAAGCATATATAGTCCCATATCAGAAATTTTCCACATGTTCAGAAAATTGTGGGTCATATAATTCTACAACAAAATATACTAATTTATTTTTATTGACAAACTTAATTTGTAACAACATCGCAATTAGTCAAACATTAGATAACGCAGGAATTCTATCCATTCCTACAAATTTGAATGACTTGAGAATATATACATTGATTAAAAAGATTTAAGCTTAATACAATTGATATGCATTTTAGTTTTTAATTTTTTTGTTCCATTTAAGATTGTTTCGGTATATTTTTAAGTGTAAATTTTTTGGAAAATTTAAACTTTGTGCTCAAACCTCAATTGAATTCATGAAAGATATTTTACATTTCTGGAAATCAATGAAACACTTAATATTCCCTTCTTTCATATAAATAAGTGCTTAACAAATATTTGTTCAGTATTCCTTTATACAGAGTACAAAACTTGTATACCTGGACCATTATATTGAGCTCGGTTTCATTGTTATAAAGCTGTTTATGGTTCCGGTTCTTATACGTCAAATTTAGCTCGAGCAGGTCGAGTGGGTCCATTGCAGAGTGGAAAATACAACGCGAAATTTGCATCAAAATCGGAGCAAGCGTCGCCTAACAAATAACTTTTACCCCCACCCACCTCCCCCATTAGCCGTTTTAAAATGGATTGATTCTTAGTAAAATAGAATTGAAACAGAATTTTGTTGAAGTAGAATTTTGTTGAAGTAGAATTTTATTGAAGTAGATTCTTATTGAAGTAGAATTTTATTAGTAACTTTGCAGTTAACTAGTGTAGTTTTATTTGCTAACTTTTGAAGTTAATATAGTAGAAACATGACTTTTCAGGAAATGTTTATAATAATGTGACAATATTATATTTTAAGAAACAGTTCTCAAAGTGTTCAATTTTTCAAAATTACATTTTTGCATTTTAATCGCTTAGCAAAAACTGCTACTCTATGAAAAGATCTTGTTAAACTCACCCGTATAGTGGTGTCAGGTGATTTTCACCCTCCGTTGAGGAGCAGAAATAAAATCGAGTAAAAGGGACAACGAATTTGAGGACAAAAGTTATCAAATGATGAATTTAATTTTAAAAATTTATAAATAAAGTTAAAACAAAAAGAATTTGAAGTTTCTAGAGCCAAGATCTAACACATCAAGAAAATAACATTCGAAAACTCTACCTTAAGGAGTTAATTATTGACATAATTTTGAATATCAGCATTATGTAGCTTTGAAATCAAAATTTTGAAATAGTTATTTTAATTAAAAAAATAAAAATAAAACTACGACAAAAAGAATAGAAGTTCTGCAGAGGCAAGACTTAGCTCTGATTGCTATGCTGCCACTGACCTGCATGACTGCTACTTAACGAATGTTGAATACCATACGTAGAAAATGTATATTTTATTTTAAATTTTAATTTTTAGCAATATGTTGAAAAAGTGTAAAAAACGAAGTTTTTATTGGAATATCGCTATTTTTTCAGGGAATGCTTATAATAATGCTAGACTCATATTTAAAATTCAAATTCCTGTTTGTAAAACTGGAGATTTTAAAGCTGTTGTATTCCAATCTCCTAGTTGTGCCGGCTCCCGTTGTCTAACATTTCGCGACTCTGCCACAACTCAGAATCGTAGACAAGACAGGGAATAGTTCTTTGTTCGGAATGGGCTCGAGTTTTTCGGGCTTTTGAAAAATCTATATAAAACAAAATCTATCGACTTGAAAATCCGGGCTCTAGAGGCTCTTCAAAAAATTTCTGCCGTTAAAATAAAAAATAAATAAATAAAAAAGGGAAAATGAGGGAGGTTCTAACTTAATTTTTGAATGAGAAGATAGATTTTAAGTACACCCTACTTTCTAACACCACTCAATTTCCAAACTAATGTCACTCAATTAACCTTTTCTGCCAACACGCATGCACACAACCAATGTTCCATTTAGCAACGCCCACAAAACACAAGGAAAGGGTAAACAAAATGAAACGCACTTCACTAACGAAATCTTAAATGTTAATTTAATGCGCTTGCTTGAGCATTCACAGAAAATCAAATAATAAATAAATTATTTTTTTTTGTTTAGAAAACGAATATATGCGCCTATATTTTGCAAACGTTCAGAATCGTGCTACTCTCCCATTTTCTGACGCTACGAAATAGGATCCAGACAACTTCAACATGCATATTTCGATGTATTTAAAATTAAATAATAAATAAATATAAAGGAATTGTCCTGCAGATTTAGTTTAAAGATCATTGGGAAGACCGTTCTTCAATATTCTGTATAATGTCGAGATGGAAGCTATGTGGTATCATTTTCGATCGTTAAAGAAACGATGTGTATGAATATAGCTCAATATCCTGCTTCAACATAAAATGACTAATAAATTAATTCGAAATAAAGAGAAATCTATTTTGTACCGAATCGTATTTATTTTGTACCGAAAGCACAGCTAACGCAGTATCTATTTTGGTGGCAGTCCGAAGCTTGGATTTTACCCCACAAACGACACAGACAGACAAGAAAGACATATAAACATATCATTTTATAATATAAAATTGGGAATTTTTTGTGTGTACTAATTTGTATTTTTGTGATGCTACCTGATCCATTGTCTTGAACCGAACCATACACACTACTTCCGTATGCACATATCTGGTCTGCATTGCCTTTAGTACATACTTACATTTTCATACAATGCATATGGAAGTGCAACTGAAAAGAAAATTCATTCTTAGTGCGTCATGAATAAGTTATGTAGGATTTGAGAAGAATGAGAGTGTGTGTATGGGTGAGGGAGGGTGACAATTTATTTACTGGGGCTGTACACACTCCAGCACGAACGAAAAATACGCAGGTGACATTTTTATTGCATTTTCTGATAAATTCAAAAATCAAACACAACTTTTTGGAAGTGATGTGAGGAAATATTTATAAGGTGAGTGTCAAAAGTTCTTCTCTCCTCTCTTTGGCACGACTTTATTTTCGGGGTTCGGGTTTATCAGATTATACAGCAACTGATTCGTCAAATATCACGCACAACTTTGGAACTTGAAAGAAGTAAAATTTCAAAATGAGTATTTAGTTTGCAAAGCTCGATAGCAAAGTAGTTGATTTTTGTTTCAACCCAGTAATACTTTTAACCAATAAAAATATGTATTAGCTAAATTTATTGGTCTTGTCAAATGACGTTAGTCCTGACACATAATGAGGGGGACTTGTCGAATAAAAATGGCATGATCAGAAAATAAACGAAATGTTTTTTCACATTCTTATTTTCACCATTTCGAACTCAATTATCTGCATTATTACTTTATTACAAATAAGATTTTAATATGTGAAAGTTTTCAAAATTTGGCAGCCATAACATTCCCAACTTCAGAAGAAGCTTGTACGTTTGGTTCAGGACATGAGGGCTGTTCATGTGACTATATTCAAAACGAAAACAAACCTTTCATAATGTGGAATCCCCCTGGTTGTAAGTAAATGAAAAATGAATCCAATGCCAGGCTTCGCTTTCAGTATGTGATGTCATATGCAAAGCAAAGCTCCAGAATTCTTCATTGTTGCAAATAAATTTAAAATGACTCCAATATCTGGCTTCTTTTTCAGTAGCTGAAGTCACTGAACGTAGAACTTTAAAAAACATCTTTTTGTGTATAGACTGCAGTCTTCATATATATGTAAAAAGTCTTCGTTGTAATAAAGAAATTTATAACTGATGTTTAAGCACGTCTTGCTTGATTTCACAATCAATTCACTTGAATAAATTAGCTTAAGTCGTGAGACAGAAGATAGAGACCAAGCAGATCATACATTTGAACAGGAAAATGACAAGAGGAATTATGTGCTAAAGAAAAAGCCAGACGCAAGGGCATCTAAACTGACATTATATTGGGCAGACATTTATAACCAATAAATGGAAGAGAGAGACCAAGCAGATCATACATTTGAACAGGAAAATGACAAGAGGAATTATGTGCTAAAGAAAAAGCCAGACGCAAGGGCATCTAAACTGACATTATATTGGGCAGACATTTATAACCAATAAATGGAAGAGAGAGACCAAGCAGATCATACATTTGAACAGGAAAATGACAAGAGGAATTATGTGCTAAAGAAAAAGCCAGACGCAAGGGCATCTAAACTGACATTATATTGGGCAGACATTTATAACCAATAAATGGAAGAGAGAGACCAAGCAGATCATACATTTGAACAGGAAAATGACAAGAGGAATTATGTGCTAAAGAAAAAGCCAGACGCAAGGGCATCTAAACTGACATTATATTGGGCAGACATTTATAACCAATAAATGGAAGAGAGAGACCAAGCAGATCATACATTTGAACAGGAAAATGACAAGAGGAATTATGTGCTAAAGAAAAAGCCAGACGCAAGGGCATCTAAACTGACATTATATTGGGCAGACATTTATAACCAATAAATGGAAGAGAGAGACCAAGCAGATCATACATTTGAACAGGAAAATGACAAGAGGAATTATGTGCTAAAGAAAAAGCCAGACGCAAGGGCATCTAAACTGACATTATATTGGGCAGACATTTATAACCAATAAATGGAAGAGAGAGACCAAGCAGATCATACATTTGAACAGGAAAATGACAAGAGGAATTATGTGCTAAAGAAAAAGCCAGACGCAAGGGCATCTAAACTGACATTATATTGGGCAGACATTTATAACCAATAAATGGAAGAGAGAGACCAAGCAGATCATACATTTGAACAGGAAAATGACAAGAGGAATTATGTGCTAAAGAAAAAGCCAGACGCAAGGGCATCTAAACTGACATTATATTGGGCAGACATTTATAACCAATAAATGGAAGAGAGAGACCAAGCAGATCATACATTTGAACAGGAAAATGACAAGAGGAATTATGTGCTAAAGAAAAAGCCAGACGCAAGGGCATCTAAACTGACATTATATTGGGCAGACATTTATAACCAATAAATGGAAGAGAGAGACCAAGCAGATCATACATTTGAACAGGAAAATGACAAGAGGAATTATGTGCTAAAGAAAAAGCCAGACGCAAGGGCATCTAAACTGACATTATATTGGGCAGACATTTATAACCAATAAATGGAAGAGAGAGACCAAGCAGATCATACATTTGAACAGGAAAATGACAAGAGGAATTATGTGCTAAAGAAAAAGCCAGACGCAAGGGCATCTAAACTGACATTATATTGGGCAGACATTTATAACCAATAAATGGAAGAGAGAGACCAAGCAGATCATACATTTGAACAGGAAAATGACAAGAGGAATTATGTGCTAAAGAAAAAGCCAGACGCAAGGGCATCTAAACTGACATTATATTGGGCAGACATTTATAACCAATAAATGGAAGAGAGAGACCAAGCAGATCATACATTTGAACAGGAAAATGACAAGAGGAATTATGTGCTAAAGAAAAAGCCAGACGCAAGGGCATCTAAACTGACATTATATTGGGCAGACATTTATAACCAATAAATGGAAGAGAGAGACCAAGCAGATCATACATTTGAACAGGAAAATGACAAGAGGAATTATGTGCTAAAGAAAAAGCCAGACGCAAGGGCATCTAAACTGACATTATATTGGGCAGACATTTATGACCAATAAATGGAAATGAGAACTCAAAATAAATCGTATGGGAGGGGGGGGGGGTTCTACTTTCGCAGCGAACCAACCCGTAGTTGCAACTTCATCAAGTGGGAGACACTACTTTATCCATTCAGGACTGACCCAGAAAAAACAAGTGCTGATGAAGGGTCTTGCATCACCAATTAAATTCGAGGGGGGGGGGGGGGGGCTTGAAGTATGGCTTCCTTAAGTAAATTTTAAAAAAATGCACAAGTAAAAATACAGAAGCGAGTTCTGTGTTACTGTTGGGGTTTAGTGTTCTTGTTGGGGTTCAGAGAATTCATAGTGTTGCTGTTAGAGTTTAGTGGAGTTAATGAGAAGAGAAAATTCCGTGCTGTGAAGTAAATTAGTACTACAGAGGTCTAGAAAAAGCTCTCAAACTGAGAGCGTAAAAACAGACGGAAATTTACCGCTGTTACCTGCAATACCACTGCCGAATCTGTGCAACTCCGCAAATGATAAACAATGTTCCAAGCAATTCTGAAGTATGTGTAACTTCCGGAACTCATAGTCGAGAAATGCAGAAACGGATCTTGGCTCAAATAAATAAATAAATCTCTTACTCTCTCTCTCGCTTTCTTTAAAAATCCTGAGGCAGTTAAACGACTTTAAACTGAAAGAGTGTTTTTAACAATTATTATTTTAGGAACGCTCTAAGTTAAAATATCTCGTAAAACACAAATGAAGTGTTTTTAGACATACTTAATTGCATGTTCTACACTGTATTTAAAATGTTAGATGCTTTTAATGTTTTATGTTAAATTTTAATTTTATAGACCCTTATTTTAATGAAACTAAAGTTATGTAAGAAGGTAACTCTTTATGTAACTTTATGTACCCTGTCATAATACGGGCTTGACATGTAGATAATAACCCATATTAATCCTTTGAAACAATATAGAGCAAGCTATTATCTTAGTTTGAGCACAAGATAAAACCATTATGATAACACTTCTAACTTTTACTTTCTATAATTATTTGTTGATTTTCATATTAGTAACATTTTGTTGGCGGTTTCGTGGTCATGGAGGCATCCATATAATATGAATGTAATGTCTTGTTCTAGGTTGATTTTGTGGATGATTCTAAATTTTATCACTGGAAAACGGAAATTTATATCACTGGAAAACGGAAATTTATATCACTGGAAAAAGGTCAATACAAATTAATAAAGGTAACAAACTAGCATTTTCGTTTGGAGAATAGCAGTTAAGAAATTAAATTCTACTGAATTGTTTAACATTCAACACCTTTTGCACAAGCCTGTCATAAGCGTAATATTTTCGCCTTTATAGATTTAGTTTGTTTCTATTTGTTATAATCAATTAATGTCCACAACGGATAAGTTGTATGAGACCGTAAAGCAGGGGTTCTCAAACTTTTGATAAAGTTTTTCTATGTGCAACTACGAAAGATACTCATGTTTAATTTAGGGAAAATTTAGAGAAAAAACATAATGTATAATAATAATCTGCAGCAACATTTTTCTTTGTTTCTTTTTTTTCTACCTAGACCGTCTGGCTTACTGGCACATATAAGTTAACTATTTCGCTGGTCGGGGAAGGATCATCCAATTAAGATCAGAACCCAATGGGGTGGAAACTACAGAGACCGTACCATCTTTCCCCTAACCTATCATCTCTCGGATGAACTTTCGGATCTACCAATATATTGTGCCTATAATCTGCGTAGTTTTTGGGTGGAGTTGAGAATCAGAGACGGGACAACCTTACACGCGTCTCCCGTCTTAACTATTGGGCTATCCCTGCTCGCATTCAACTATTTTTTAGTTTTGGGAACCCAGACCTCTCATATTACTCTAAGATATGGAGTATCTTATTATGCCGTCGGGGGACGGAACAGAAAAAAGATTAAGCGGCCACCCGGCCCCTCCAAACAGCTTAATTGAAAACCAATAACTTTGACAAAATTGCCGAAGAAATTACAAGCAAACATCGTCGACAAACCGGTAAAATAAATGATATCAAACAGGAACACGCTATGCACCTAACTGTTGACAATAATGCAACAGTGGCACTTAGTTTTATATTATTTCCACTTTTTCAATGCGATATATACTACACATATGCAAATAAATATTCAAAATAAGTGAGCCGGTTTCATGGTTCCATTTCACTTTTTTATAGTGTCAAATTTTCGTAAACCAAAGAAGATATTTTGCACTTTATGTAATAATATGCCCATTTTCGCCCAATTTTATTTATTTTACTTCACTTCACAGGCCTCGGAAATATAACTGTCCACTAAAGAATGGGAAGAATATTGACCGCTTTTCAATCTCAAAACACCATTCTGTCTGATCATACACTGCCTTTCACATGCGTAATACTAACATTTATTTTGATTTTTTAACCGGATTCCTTCACGACTAGTGGTGACATCTTATGGGACATATGGTAAAAATGTCTAATCAAACAATTTATGTCCAAGAAGCTTACATTTTTTAAATTATTATTTTAAATAAATGTGTAAAATATTTTTTCTGTAAATAAGCGAACGCAGATGTGCACAATTCTTTTTTTCTACTGCCGCATATTAAACGTTGGTGTATTATTCAGGAGAGACATGTTACATATGTCTCTTTTTGTTAGAAGGTGTTTCATTGGATATGGAACGGAAAAAGAATGTGGACGTTGTCTAAGCTCCGAGATTTCTACAGCAAATATAATGTTTACTGTCTGATGACTCTAGCGAGTCATTTCAAAAGTTAATATAAAATTTGATTCAAAGAATTGCTAAATTACACGGTTATAGCCCTTTTTTTATATGTTGGAATTCTTCTATAAAAATCGCAAATAAAATTTTACATGTGTTAAGGTAAAACTTTGTGAGTTGTATATATACATTTTTTATTTATTTTCCCTTATTTTTTTTATACTGGTTAATATAGAGTTTCCAGTGTAATGTGTTTTCCCGTATTTGACGTTTTAATCGGTTCCATAGAGAAACACAAAACCGGGTTTCCACTGTAATATAATGGCAAAATGGCTGAAATGTATTTTCATTGTTTTTCAGTTATTATATTTTATTTCTTTCCTTATATAAGTAATGTATAAGGGAAGAATTGTGACAGGGTCGAAAATTCGAATTCGAGTTTTCGACGGCAGAGCACGTTTCAAGCATCCCTGGTTACGAATCGAACATTTTTGAGGTGATGTGTGTGTGTGTGTGTAAAAGTATGTGTGTGTGTGTCAGTGAGTTTGTGGAGACGATATCTCACGAATGAATGAAGCGATTTGAATGAAATTTGGTACAAAAATCACAATCCGTGAATACTGGAAGCCTACTGTTTTAAAACACAATCGAATGTTCAGAACCCCCCTAAATGCTCGAGTGAAATTTAGAAAAAATCATCAAAAAGTCAAAACCTTTAATAAAGTTACGCAGATAGACATTTATGTAATTTTTCCTTAGAAAACGATTGACATAAACTTTAGAACGCTAGCATGAACCGTTCTCGAGATATTGCACATTTTTCAAATAAATTTATCCAAAAATCCCATAAATTAAAAAAAAACATATTAACTGTTAAGAAATATGTTCACTTTTCACATGTAATATCATGCGATCAATTTGGTGACATCATTCTCGTGGATCTAAATCGTTCCATTCACGATAAAAGGTACTTTGGGTAATACTTTAATATTTGAACGCCAATAGTCATTTATCCGCAGTAAGAATAACTTATTCTTCGAATTTAGCGGAATGTCGCCAACTTGGAGACATTTTTAAATGTCAAATTAACGAAAATCTCGCCAAATGGATAAAAATGACGCTAAATCAATGAAAATGACGACTAATTGAAGAAAATTCAATATCTCGCAAAGGATATAAGTATTTACTATAAGAATAACATTTTTTTAACTGTAAAATTAGTAAATTCATTGCATTATATAAGGAAAGTCATGTGCTGCCCACATCAGATTTTTTCATTTGAAACCCTGTTTAAAAAAAATACATTATGGACTTATTTATTTTTAAAATTTTGGTCTTTGGTTTTATGTTTTATCGAATTATTTTATAGCGTTTCACCGCTGTTTACAACCCAATAAGTGAATCATCGCGCTTGACTATTGGACAGGACACTGCCTATTGAATTAATTGGAATGTGGCTCAACTCAAATCTCATACCAAAATTCATTTTTTATTTAGAATTTTACAAGCAAAAAATTTGAAAAACCGGTATCGTGGATAAAAATTATTACAACTATAGCGTGTTACCCTTCACTTTTAAGGACTTTAAAAATCTTTCGATTAATGCCATACTTGACAATGTACCCCCCACGGGAGGGAACTTGCCCCCCCAAGGGGAGCTAATGACGTCATGAACACAAAAATTGTATCGCGGCTATTTTCGCAACAATGAAGCTATTAAGTGGTGTGATTATTGAGTCATAAATAAACCCTTTTATGCATGGATATATCAAATGTTGTCCTATGCTGCCATGATAAAAAAATATAAAATTCTCGCTCAAATAAAAAAAAATGCTATCTAGTTTTAGATTTTTTGGAAACAAAGCCAGATATAACATTTCGTGAAAATCCATGAATATCTGTGGCTGTACACAATAAATCGACCACACATATCAGACAGACAGACATTACTAAAAAAAAAATAAATCTGATGTGGGCAGCACATGACTTTCCTTATATAATGCAATGAATTTACTACTTTTACAGTAAAAAAAATAGATTATTTTTATAGTAGATATTTATATTCTTTCCAAGATATTGAATTTTCATCAATGAGTCGTCAGTTTCATTGATTTAGCGTCATTTTTATCCATTTGGCGAGTTTTTCGTTAATTTAGCAACATTTTAAAATGTCACCAAGTTGGCGATATTCCACCAAATTCGTCGCCATAATCTCGCCAAACGTTATGGAAGGAGAAATAAGTTATTCTTATAGTAGATAAATGACTATTGGCGTTCAAATACAAAAATATTACTCAAAGTATCTTTTTTCATGAATGGAACAAGATAGATCCACGAGAATGATGTCATCAAATTTATCGCATGGTATTACATATGAAAAGTGAACATGTTTCTCAATAGGAAGTATTTTTTTTAATTTTATATGATTTTTTGATACTTTTTTTTAAAACTGTGCAATATCTCGAGAACGGTTCATGTTAGAGTTATAAAATTTATGTCAATCGTTTTCTAATGAAAAATTACATAAGAAATGTCTATTTACGTTATTTTATTAGAGGTTCTGATTTTTTGTCGATTTTTCCAAAATTTCATTCGAAAATTTAAGGGGGTTCTGAACATTCGATTGTATATAAAAACAATAGGCTTCCACTATTTACGGATTGTAATTTTTGTACCAAATTTCGTTTAAATCTGTTCATTCGTTCGTCAGTTATCGTCTCCACAGTCTCACTGACACACACACACACACACACACATGCTTTCACACATACACACACATACATCACTTCAAAAATGTTTTATTCGGTATCAGGGATGCTTGAAACGTGCTCTCCCATCGAAAACTCGAATTCGAATCCGTCACAATACTTTCCATATATATTATGTATATAAGGAAAGTAATAATCAAAACGTGCTCAGGAAGTCTTCAAACATATATTGGCATCAAAATCTCAAAATCGAAAATTTTCGTTAAGGCAATACTTTCTCAATACTACGTATAATAATGTAAAAATTCTGTTCTGCGTTAAGATGAATTCCAAACCATCATAAGTGTCCATACATGCTCACACTCATATCTCGTAGAAGGATATTCTTACTGTATAGCCATATATTTATATCAAGTGTACACAATCCGTATAAAAATGTTGCACAAAACAGAAATTCGTTCTTAGCACGCCATGAATGATATGGGTGAGTTGAAATGAACGAGGCAGAATCTATTTACGACGGTGTTATATATTCGAGCAGAAACGAAAAATACGGCGTTGACATTTTTATTGCATCTGCTGATAAATTCAGAAATCAAATACAAAAGTTTTGGAAAGTGATGGGAGAAAATATTTATAAGGTGAGTGTCTGAAGTCACCCACCACTTCACCCCAGGACTATATTTTTTAATATCTGGGTTTATTGGATTATACCTGTTCTTCTAAGTTGTCGGATATCATACATAACTTTGAAACGCAAGATAAGTTTAGAAGGGTGAGTTTTGTTTGTCAGATTTGATAATAAACGTAAGTTGTATGAATTGAATTAATAGTCTTTGACGCAATTTTAATTATTTAGCAGTATACGGATCATATACGTACAATACTTCATATTAGGCTGCAGCAACATTCCGCAGGAGGGTGGTGTTTATCTTTTATACGAGAAAGGTGGCGAGACGGACGTAAAAAATTGATATTGCATTTTTTTTACGGTTTTATAAAAAAATTGTTTTGGGATAAAATCAATCCAAAATTTTGGATCGAAATTTTGGACATTCCAAAAACTTGGTAATAAAAGGGGCATGAGTGGGCATGATAGTACTACCTATTGCAAAGTCAGTGCGTCCGGGCGAATAAAAATACCTCTAGTGGAAAATTTGAAAAGTTATAATATGATTCCGGCAACAGGGCAAGATAAACTAAAATACCAATTAGTTTAGATCATAGTTTAATGAATACATATCGATAATAGTAAAGCACTAAATAATATGGAAGGCAATAAATATTTGTTAAAAAGTGTATCATCAGGGCCTGGTGTGGCCATCCTGCCATATGGTGTCAACTGCAATGATCAACAAAGTACTGTTTCTTTTTCTCGAAATCAAATGTGTATTGCTGCTGATGTTAGGCATTTTGATTCCTGTGAACATAAAAGTTGTTTTTTAGCATGCCTGAAAAGGCATAAAACATAGGACGTGATTTTTTTGAAAATTAGATGAAAAAGAAGAATAGTATTTAACCACATTCTGCATCTAGAAAATACAGTATACATATTTGAAATTATTGTCCTACCAATACAATTCAAATTGCGTTTATCATGGATAGATTGTTGTATCTTGCGTCCGTGCGAAATTATTTCTAGTAAAGCGTTTTTTTATTGATAAAATGATCTTGCATTTTTGTCAATAGGAAAATGTTTGCACTATATTAAAGAAAGCGTATATAAGGTTTTTTTTCTTTTGCTTAAATATATTATTTGGAAACATTATAGTAGTTTTATGGACACTTCTGGTAACTTTAACGGATTATTTGGTTTAAAGCAGCTATGTATATATATATATATATATATATTCTCTAAGAGAAAAAAATCGATGCACCAAAAAGAATTATCCAAATAAGATAAAATTTGGTACGTGTAATGTGGATGTTCAGAAAAAAGAAATGGTTAGATTTTCAGAACAATTGGATTACTTATTGCATTAAAAGGTCTACACAAAGTGAGCAGGTCAATATGGCGTTAATCCACCACTAAACTTGATACAAGCTGTTACCCATCGTGGCATTGATGCATAAAGTTACCGGATGGTGTTCTGAGGGATGTCGTTCCAAATGGCGTCCAATAGACGAGCTAATTCTTCTACATTCTGGGATGTTCGCAGATGACGCTCTATCTCAGCCCAAGTGTGCTCAATAGGGGAGAGATCTGGAGGCCTGGCTGGGGCCAAGGAAGTTCGTCGTAAGCATGCAGACAATCAACAGAGAGGCGTGCCGTGTGTGGCCTGGCATTATCTTGCTGAAAAGTTAGCCCGGGGTGTCACGAAAGGAATGGTCATAGAAAGAGTCGTAGAATGGTGGCAACGTACCGCTGTGCTGTGATGGTGACACGGAGGACTATCAAAGGGGTCTGACTATCAAACGAAATGGCACCCCAGACCATAACTCCCTGTTGTTGGGCCATGTGGCCTGTTACTTTAAGAGCAAGGATCCTGACGATGTCCAGTCTCCAGACACGTCTGCGCTGGTCGTCGGCACTTATCACTGAAGACACTTCGTTTCCAATCCGAACAATTCCACGTTGGTAGGGCCCGACACCATTGCAATTGCTGTTGACGTTGCATACTGATCAGTGGTAGGCGGCGTAATGGGCTCTAAGAGTATAGATTCGGCCCCTGTAGTCTCCTATTAATGGTCCGGGTGGTCACTTTCATTTTTGTCACACGTTGTATGGTTGATAACGACGAATCTCGTTCTGTCACAGCTCCTCTGACAATCGCTCTATCTTCCAACTCTGTCGTCGCTCTAGGACGCCCACTGTCCTTTGAAATCTACCATTCCAGACCCATTCCTGCTAACATCGTCTAATTGCTGCATCGCTCCTACCCAAATGCCAAGTGATTTGTCGGTGGCAGCGATTCGTCGTCCAAGCGATTATCGTCATCCAGGCAGTCCTCTTTCAATCTCCTTCATATGCTCGTAGTGGCTGCGAATTCGAAGTTACATTGTTACAATCAAGGTACGCAAACACAATCGTAATGCCCTGTACGTTTTGTTCCTGAAAGCGATGTTCGTTCCTTATATACACCACCATGGTGCTCAGTTTCAATAAGCTGTAGTTCCGAATATTCATTCATTGGCTGCGAGTTTTTGATCATTTGCATATTCAGTCGAAAGATGTTTGCATGTAAAGTTTCATTACTATTGGATTATTGTACGGGGTGCGTCGATTTCTTTGTCTTAGAATGTATATATATATATATATATATATATATATATATATATATATATAGGCTAACACAACCGCCATTTTGACTCCAAACGGTCTAGTCAATTATCTTCTACCTGTACTATTTCAATGGCGCGCGCATGTCCCATTGCCGATATTTGATACTAATTTTAGCTGTAAAATAGGTGCTTCTGTTTTCAAATAATTGTACCAATCATTCAAGAAAGTAATCTAGAATGTTTCGATTTTGAGATCCCTAGAGAAGGACAAGAAAGTACAGCCATTGCTTCAACTGGAAGTCAAGACGGCTGCTATTGCGCCAGCCTGTATATTAACACTAGAACGACGGATATTTTGAACTACCTAGAACGACGGGCAGCGGCCAATTTTCTCTTATTATAAATCCTAGAATAATTTTCTTCTGTGTTTTCAGTAACTTTAAGAAAATAAGAAAAGTCATAAAATTTCAATGGGCTGGGATTTGCCGTTTGGGAGGAATCTTTTCTCAAAGTCATTATGTGGTCAAAATGATCGCCTCCGCCATTCTAGCGTTAATGAGCCTAAGTGTGGTAAATGGGTAATTTTTGAGTGTAATCAGTATTCATAAGATTGCAATTGCTAAACAATGACCGCAATAACCTCCCCCAATTGTACCATGAACGAGCCCACTTACCATATCTATCAATAAATTAAATACAATTCTCATGTAAAACAAATCTTTGAAAATTAACTTGTATTAAAAACACAATTTATAAGCAGTTATAAAATTATCTAAACAACTCCCTAAAGTATTAACTACATAATTCAAGCAGAGGAGTTGCGTGTGAGAATTTTATTGAAATTTACTTAAACAGATCATGAGCTCTACCAGCATTCATTTAAAATCGGCACATACCTTGGTATTGTTGCACTGGCATGTTTTGTCAGCACTTCTAGACTTGTTCGTCAAAGCGTTGATCATACGTTGCTTGTCATCGCATTGATTATACGCTGTTAGTCATCACTGTGCACTGCACTTATTGCTCTAAATTCACAAACTGCACTTCTTTGCGTAACTGCACTAATATCTCTACGAAAATGAACTGACTGTTCTACATCTTACTTCTCTTCATCTGACTGTGGCGTAGGGTCATACATAAGGCAAAGGTGCGGTGTTGACGAATGTTTTATGCTTGCCGCTGTAATGGATATATATTTATTTACAAGACCATACTAACTATATTTACAGGAACATTACGTAGATTATATACATGATGAACATTATTAAAATAGAGCTACATCATAACGCTCGTGCAACCAGCATCCGAAATACGAATGATGCTGATGAAGTTCTGAGGCTCGCCCATAAGAGTCCGGGTAGAAGTGCTGAGTATGCGGCATATGCAAATCTAGAATTTCTGTGGAGAGCAAAAACTTTTTATGCTAATCGCTTGTTCAGCGGCTTATGCAAATCGCTGGAGGAGCCTCACCATATGTGCTCATCTTCTCTTGCTAGGCAACATCATACTTTGTTTTCGGGGTTTAACTCGCCCTCGCTGCAGCCCTCTTACTTTCATTAGCTTAATTCTTTAGTGTGACGTTGTAATGTCGTTTGATTGACTCCCCTGGTTCTGGTGCAACTCGTGCAAGTACTGACCGGGAGCATTGTTTATGCCCAAGTCACTTTTGTTATTTCAATGACATGGATTTATTTGGGTTGTTAACTTTCCTGACTAAGATTGTCAAAATTTGCTTCATATGTTTACGCCTTTTGTTTGATAGAAAATACCAAATATGAAAATGGTGATTAATGGGCTCACTCTTAGTATAGTCGGAGTGGACCGAGGACCATTACAAACATCTATGACACTTGCATCTTTGTACACAAGACAACGAAAGTTTAGATAGCGAAAGTTTTACGGTGTATTCACTCATCCTTTAACTGTATTCACTCACTCAATGCTCATGCAAGTGTTGCAAAAATGGAAATTTTATTTTCAGTACGTCATGAATAAGATGTAGGGGTTAGTAAAAGGATAAAAGCGGGAGAGAATGCGTCGGAATTTATTTACCACGGTGTACGACGCTGACATTTTTATTGCCTTTTCTGATAAATTCAAAAATCAAACGCAAAAGTTTCTGAAATAAAGTGAGAAATATTTATAAGGTGAGCGTCAAAAGTTCTCTTCTCTATCTTAGGACTTTTTATTTTTATTTTCGAGATTTGAGTTTATCAGATTATGTGCATTTTGCTGATGGAATCGTGAAATAAGATACACATAACTTGAAGCAGAGTTTTAAAGACTGGGTTTAGAATGTCGGACAAAGGATGACTTTAAATGTCTCGTAAATCGAGTTAACTAAATTCTTTGACACTTTTATATATGTTCTTGAAAGTTTTTATGACATTATATCAGTTTTTTAAACTCAGTATATTCTTATGTTTCTTCAACAGTTTGTTTATTTGCAGTAAATTTTATGACTATCAAACAACTTTTATGGGTAAGTATGTTGTTGTTGTTGAGACCCAGACCGTCCGACCTACCAGAAAGATGTAAGGTAACTGTTTGGACGACTGGGAAGTGCCACCCAATTTAGACCGGAACCCATTGGGGGAAGCATCCACAGGGACCGTACCCTCCTTCCCCTACCACTAACCTCTCGGAAGGACTTACGGACCCACATGTTTAACGTGATCGTACTTCGCATGACACGGCGGCAGTTGTGGCAGCGTGCAAATCTAGCGCGCAAGCCACCGGGCTACCGCGCCCGAAATGTGCCAACAGCACGCGGTATTCCCAGGTGGTCATCCACCCAAGTACTAACCGCGCCCGATGCTGCTTGACTTCGGTGATCTAACGAGAACCGGTGTTTTCAGCATGGGACGGCCGTTGACTCCGGGGTAAGTATGTTGTGCATTAAGTATATAAAAATGTACCTGGATCTGCCAATGGATTTCGCAACATTTAGAGGGAAACATGGCGAAATCAACTCAACTTGTCTATTGGCAAATTCCAGAAAATACTGGAAAGAAACCAGAAAGAATATAAACATAAATTTCTTGAACAAAGATTTGATAACTGTTTAAGTGCTGTAATATTATTAAAGATAAGTGTATCTCAACAATTAAATTAGTTTTGTAGATGTTTCAGTGTTGTTTGAAAGCCGCTGTGTTGAGGCATACATTTCTATTTCTTAATATTTAGATGGTGATAGCGTTCCGTCCCAGCAAGTCATCATGTCTGAATCCGTAGCTGGCAGGTTTATTATACACCTGATGCGGAAAACCCCCGATTTCAAGATGTCTGTAACGCAGTCCTTAAGAAAGATAAATAGTTGATTATTTTTTCTACGTAAAGCCGTCTCAAATTCAAGAGAACAAATCAAAATTACAATATGAGAGATACCACCCGATGCAAAATAATTTTAAAAGGAAATTTTTTGCGATTGTTGTCCCGACTTTTAATTTCTTCAATGTTAAAATATTAAAATAAATTCACCCATTCTTATCACCTCACTTACCACTTGGCCTGAGTCTAATACTGTTTACTATTTTCGAATGACTATTTTCCGCTTGTCCTGAGTCTTATACTTTTTACTATTTTCGAAAGTCTCCATACATATTATGTATCGTTCAATTGTATTCATTCCCTCTCGCATTGACGAAGTGAGGTGAAATGCTCGCCCACTCGCTTTGACGAAGTGAGGTGAAATGCACAGTCACTAGTTTATCTTACACGTGGTGCTATTCTTGTGATTTCATATTACAGTTCGAGGAGGTATTGTTTTTCAGCTTTGTATAATTCAATTGATTTATTTTTCTCCTTCCACTAGCCAGTAGACAGTTCCAATGGTGTCTATAGTTAAATACTATCGCCATTGTCAGAAACTGACTATTCTATCGGTTTTAATTCTAATTGTATGGCTGTCCTGATGAGAATGCAATTTCGAACTAACCGCCATTTTTTGTGTAGTTTCAATTGATTGTTCTCTATTCTTAATCTCTTATCTTGAGCTGATTATTATTGCCTATTCTCATTTTTGCCGAGTTTTATTTTTATTTACTTTTATACTTTTAATTGTGATTTTTGAAACCTAATATTCTTCTCATCCCCCTTTCCATTGTAGTGATATGTTACCTTCTGTCTTTATCCTTAGTCTTGGCTTATAGTTACTCATTTGTAACAGATATGCTAGAGATGGGTTTTTTTGTACATACAGTAGTTTATGCATAATTTTCGATTAAAATCCTTCAATTTTTATTTATATATATATATATATATATATTTATATATATATATATATATATATATATATATATATATATATATATATATATCTCGCACACACACACAAAATTTATGCTAATAAATAACTCCCTAATTAAGTCCAAGAAACTACAATTTCTTTCAAAAACGTGATGAAATCCTGAAATAGTTTATGATAAGATCCTGCAGGACAGATTGTGCACTTTTAAGTTTAGGGTACCTCATTGAAGGATCTTAACCCCGGTTTGAAGGGAGTTATCCTTCAATAGGGTACTCTTGATATGAAAATACAATTTCGGTCCTGCAAGAACTTGGGGCAATCCATTTTGAAATTTCATAATGGTGTTTTTATTCCTTGTTCCTGTTGGGTTTTTCTTTTTACCATGAAGTGATGTTTTTGTGAGATTCAAAAATCTAAATAATTTTTGTCATAAATCTAAATAATAATGTATTTTCAAATAGAGGATTTTGTTTAAAAAGAGCTTTGTAAAAACAAATAAGAGCAATAACTATAATAAATAAGAAAACTACATTTCTAAAACCATATTATTGAACTTGAAACGGGCGTGCCTTCTGAATATTTTAGTCCTTTACTATTTATATCTATTTTTTATAGTTAAAAATATATGCTGATTTAAAGTATGAAAAGTGAAGCGAGAACTTGCTCTGACAAAACATTTTTTTTTTCGGAAAACATGCCCCAAAATATTAAAATATTGACTTTATTTTTATATTTTCATAAAGGGTATTTCCGACAAAGCAAGTATAAATTGTTTTTACATTTTCATCTTTAGGTTTGGAGATATAAGCGTCCAGTCTTTACATGTTTCGTAATGCTCTGGTGTCAGCCAGATATCCCTACTATGGAAGCTGTTAATGAATCTGAACAATATAAAAATTAAAAAACATGAAATGATAATTATTAGTTTTGGGACATCCAATTTACAGATTGGCTTTTTTAATCCAGCGTCAAATTTATAATAAAGTTCATTAGTTTGTGATAGAGTTTCTTTTTATTATTTCATAATGGTGCAGAAAAAATTGTGCAAAGGCGGTTGGCAACAAGTTGTAAAGTCGCCACATCCGTCGCCAAATTAACTAGAAATCTCGAAATGTCATATTTTGCGATTCAATACAGCCACTATCTATGAACAGAAACTATATTCTATAAAATACTGCTCAGAATAAAATTATAGCAAAAAATATCCAAATCTTTAAAAGTAGGACAGTAATTTACAACTAATCTAAATTTGAGCTTAGAATCAAAGAAAGGGAGGAAACACAATAATATTACAATTCGTGTTTTACAATTTCTCTCTTGGAATAGAATCGAATATAAATTAAGGTATAAATGTTTTCTGAAACGGCAAGAGAATTCAAATCCGAAATTTATGTATTTTATATCACAAAATGTTGATATAACCTTTGTTTATAGGGACATTCGAATGCATGGAATGGAAACATTTTATTGATAAAATTCAGTTATAAAGAATAGATGTTCTTCATTTATGAGATATATAAATTGAAATATCTCCAAAAGAATATTGAAATTTATATGGAAAAACGTCTTGAGAACTATAAGGGTGATGTATTGGGTAGTAAGGGGTAAAACTAACGACGTTATCCGTGACGATTACTTTTAAAGTAACTAAGAAGTAGTTGGTTGTTTTCAGTGAAAGTAACAATTTGTGAACGCAAACTATACTGTTTTACGTTTGTTGCTTTTGTTTTGCGTGATGCTATCTTTCTCTGTTTTGTATAATATTATCATCTGAAGTTTTAAACTGCATTTTATTGCTTGAAAGTTGAAAAAATATGTACCTATGGTATATCTCTTCTCCCAGTTGACTGTTTAAATAGATAAATTGGGTATTTTTTTAGTAATGAGTTAACGTTCGAAAAGCTTTCAACAACAGTTTTCGTAAAAGGCATGATTTATTTTCCAGGTTTTTTCGGAAAGTGAAGTTTACATGTTGAAGCAGTCCTTATACTTCATATGAAATTTAAGTGACCTAGCAGTATGGAGAAAATACCGTACAGAATGCTCTCTGATTAAGTCGCTATTAACTGCAATCTGGGCTTCAAACGTCTCAGCTTGAAACATCATTGACTAATGTTTCAGCTTGAGAAGTTATTGACTGCTGTTTCATCTTGAGACGTTACTGACTGCTGTCTCAGCTTGAGCCGTTATTGACTACTGTTTCAGCTTCAGACAGTGCTGACTGCTGTCTTAGCTTCAGACGTTATTGACTGCTAGTCCATCTTGAGATCTTATAGAAAACTATTTCATCTTGACGTTATTGAATGCTATCTTAACTTGGGACATTATTAAATGCTATCTCGGCTTGAAAACTTATTGAATGCTATCTGAATTTATGACGTTATTGAATACTATCCTAGATAATACGTTATTGAATGCTATCCTAGATAATACGTAATTGAATGCTATCTCATCTTGAGACTTGAGACGTTATTGAATGCTATCTCATCTTGAGATGTTATTGAATGCTATATAACTTGAGGAGTTGTTGCATACTATATCATTTTGAGACGACATTACATGCTATGTCATCTAGAGACGTTATTGAATGCTCTGAAATGCTACCTCAGCTTAAGAAGCTATTTCTATACCCAGATTGTCCGACATATTCAAAGGTATAACTACATGGATAGCCGGAACAGTGCCACCAAATTTAGACAAGATCTCTAGGGCGTGCCAACCACGACGATCGCACTATCCTTTGCCAAACCCATAACCCCTCGTATGAACTTTCACCTTACAGATTTAAAGTGCCCATATTTTGCGTAGGCACAAAGATAATTTTGAGTGGCGCTGAGAATCGAACCAGGGTTTATCATGTGGCACTAGCCAATTATTTCTTCTTTCTCTTTAACCTTCTTTTTAATTCCACAAAAATACTAATTCGTTCAACAACGTATGTATTTGTTGCTATTTTCTCAGAGTAGTCGGCTGGATCTTTTGGTCTCAAAATCAATCCTCAAGCTGCTGCTTGGGGTATTTCAGCATTTCTTGCTCCTTGGACTTCAGATACATTTTTGTATAAAGCTCTGGGATAGTCATGTTTGTATACATTGAACTCTTTTGGGAAAGGATTTAAAAATATTTTTGTTCTTTGAGCCTTTAAAAGTTATTAATCTTCCAGAAGATCCATCAAGAATTTTCTTTCACGTTGAATCATGTAATCCTGAGATGTTCTTGAATATTTCCTGTGTGGACGGTATAAATATTTCTAAACATTCATTTTGAGTTTCAGCTACAAATATGGGATATAAAATGCAATATATCGTAGTTGGAAAGTAAATTCCTTTAGGACATTTTGTAACTTACTATTTAGTTAACTAACTATTCAGTAACTAACTATTTAGTAAATTCTTTTAGTAATTTACATTGACTAATGCCAGTAGCTAAAACCTAAATGGTAAACTATGAAATAATACAACCTTAAGAAAGTGGACATATGAAATATTCCGCATAAGTCCCCAAGCTGTGAGGTTAATCTAAAGTTGTTATACATTTTCTTGACCCTCATTAAAGATGAAACTTTTTGTTCTTGGATATTCTTTCGAAAGTTTCCTTATTTTTGAGTAAATCAAGGTTAAACTTCACACATAACCAATGTGAACACTGATTTCATACGTTCAAATGAAATTATCCACAAAACTAATGGAGTTAACAAAAAGTATGTAATTACAAAATTTGTTTGTCATTGCATTTAAAATATTTTGTAAAAATATCGTCTCTGTCGTACAGATGAGTGAAAAGTTATGAAAATCTATTATGGCAACTATACAATAGCGCGGCAGCCATATTGATGTATTGTCACACTACCGGAATTGTGTTAAGACTCATTTTTCTGAAACACTTATGTCACAAACAAAAATATACAAAAATAATTTTCACTCGGCGGAGAAAATAAATCTGTCCAGCCTCTGGGACTAAGAGAATTATCAGCTAAATTTTGCTCCGGCCCGCTTTTTAGTGTTATAAAGCGCTAGTTTTACAGAAATTTAGGCTCGTATTTGTATCCTGTAAATACATTCACAGTTTCAGAGGATAGGTCGCAAGTGATATATATCAAGGATATGACATAAAAAAAATGAATATGATTCTGTTCAGAAAATCGCAATATACCTAAATCAGAATTTTTGATTACTTCGAATCCATGAAAACAACTCAGCAGAAAAAGCGTACAAATTAAAACTGATTATTGAAAAAGAAATTCAAATCTTTTGGAACACTGATAAACTTCAAAAAACAAAAAACTACTAACAAATATTTGAAATATAAATGTCAACTAAATCACACAACAAAATAACATGTTGACATGTTTGTATTAAGCAAAAAGCTTAAAATATTTTCAAAGACAAAAAATATGATTCTAGAACATGAAAAGGACCTCAAAATAATGTTGATAAAAATGATTATCACGCAACAAAAAATTGAAAAAAATAAATGTAAAGTAATATAAATACATTTAATTGGAATATCGCTTGATTATGTTTTTTCAGCTGAAAAGATTTAAATGGCAAAAAATCTGTTTTCAGCAACTCTCAAATAACTATATGATAATCTATAATAACAAAAACTGAATCAAATGGTGGAATTATGTCGTCTGTAAACAAGAAATTCGGATTTGTTAAACGTATGATTTTCCTCACAAGCGAAAAAATGACAATATTTTGAAACGATTATAACCGCCCCCCCCCCACTTCTTATGATTTAATTTCATTGAAAATCAGTTCAATTAGTGTTGCAATTGATATAACTAACCATAAGCAGTTTCATAGAAATAGATTTATTTGTTCCAGATATATTATGCTCTCTGTGGGGATAGTAAAATATGAGATAAATTGAAAGCAAAATTTCTGATAAAAAGAAAAATAATTATAAAAATATTAAATCTTTGTTACTGTCAAATGGGTAGATTCTTTATAAAAACTTTAACCAGAATTAAATGTATGTCACTGCATAGGTGTATTCCTTTTGTTTGAAAGATAATTCTTTGATTTTTTCGAGGCTGTTAAGAATGAAAAACTGAGATAATATTTTCAGTCGCTAAGAAAAGCATTTGTGTGAAAATCGTACTAAAATGCAACTTAACTAAAAACCTAATTCGAAATTAAGGGGGGGGGGCGCAAAGGTTCACCTTCCCGGTCCTGAAAAACTTGTGTATAAAATTTCACAGTCGTACGTCTGTTAGATTTTGCGCTACAGACAGCACACACCCACATATAGCCAGATATATTTTATTATACAAGAAGGAAATAAACATAATAAAAATTATATTTAAAATATATTTGCATTCATTTTTCCTTGAATAATGCAAACTTTCGTAGCGGGTTCTATTTTAAAATTCGTTGAATTTTATTGAATCTGGAAAATGCATTTATGTCCATGATTCCTTTTAAGTAGGCTGCTGCTTCTGAGAACATTTAAGCAGTTACTAATCTCTTCTAAGAGCGATTGTAGTATGCTTCAAATATCAGCTATGCATTCATTATTGTCAACATTTTTCTCGAACTCTTATTAATAGATTTTCTTTTAAAAATTTCTGTGAGTTATCTGCCAATATATGTATTTTATTAATATATTTGAAATTTTTGTATTGTCTGCATCCGTGCCGATAAACTTCAAAATACAGATCTAATTGAATATGTTTTATCCTTTAAAATCAATTTAATTTTTACATCGACTCTTATAAAATTTAATGTGAACTTTTGGGTATTGAAAATCAAAGTTGTGTAATATGCAGAGTTATTAAATTGAAACTGAAGGACAATGGTGTCGTTGAAAGATATGGATAATCAGCGGTACAAATTAATACAAAAATTGAACAGTGAGTATAGTTGAACAAAATGAACAGTGAGAGCAGTGAGAGGACAGTTAGTATAATAGAAGCTAGACGGTAAGGAAGTATGCATAAGTTGAGAATCCGGAAATATTTGGGTGAAAATAGGTTTAACCAATCAGCCACTGTCGTATATTGGGTTTTTTAGCCGGAATGTTGCAGGTTTCAATAAAAATAAAGTGAGGGAGATACAATACAAAAATGAAGAGTCAGGGATTAGTTTTCAAATAAAGTCTGGGAACCATTGGTGTAATAAATATGATATTTTGATTTATTATATTTATTAAGTTCTTATTTTATCATATTTATTAAGTTGTTATTATATTTTATGTAGTTTTTAGCTGGTATATTGCATTTTTCAATTAAACAGAACAGTAGATTGTCATAATGTGTACATTAGAAAAACTGCCGAGTTGCGATTATTCCGGTAAATAAAGGTTGGAACCACTGGTGTTACGGAATAGTATTGCATTTTCAGCCTGTATATTTCAGTTACCAATTGAATAATAAATTGGAAAGTCAGGGAATATTTAGTAGAAAAGGATGGCAAGCACTGGAATAACGAATTATAATTGGGCCTTTAGTTAGTCGGTATGGTGCAGGTTCAGTCTCTCAGTAGGCATGGCTATTGATGAACCAGGTGTACCTGCAAAATCGTAACCTTCAAACTTACAATCTTTCTTCGTCATTGTGAATGGATGCTCTGACACTCACCAGGTGTCGCAATTAAATAGAAGTTTGGCAGCTTCTCTATCCTCTAGCTGCATTTCCTTAGTAAAATGTGTTACTGCTTTCACTGAAGGGAGTGTTGTAGCGGAGTGCTCGCCTACCATGTATTCTACAAGTATGTACTCTATCTGTGAGATGAAAAGCAAATGCTTAAAAAGTTGGACTTTAAGATGTTTTGTCTAGAACAGGAATCTTAGTTTCGTAGCCGGATTAATGCGGGTTCAGAAAGCAGCCCTTAGGGCTGCATTCCACGTAGCAACTTCCTCATGTGATTTCTGTGATGGGCTTTATCATGGATAATTAGGCTGTGTAGTACGAGCAAACAGACGGAGATATGATCACATGAGGAAATTGCTACGTTGCATCCGAGTTTTCATGCCCTGCTTCCCATGGGGAACCCCAAATCAGAAAGCACACGGGGAAGTTGTAACGTGTAATGCAGCCTTTACATTTCCTTTTATCACTCTAAAAAGAAATGTACCATGTTTCAACTGAGGGTTGAAACATATGTAAACTTGCTTCTTCTAAACTATCGGTTTTCTTGTTAACAGAGGTACCATAATAATTGGTCATCCATACTTTTTGTATGTTACAGTCCATTCGTCTGATCTAATTAAAGCTTTCAGGATATGCTAAAAATACCCACAGTATTTCGGAGATTGGCATCTAGTTGGATAGCTACATTAGATTAGGATTTGAAAAGAACCGGAAAAGAACGTTATCCAATTAAATACATTTTGCATTAAAAGAGAGAACATTAATTGGAAAATAACTCTCTTTAATTTGTTTATTTACGCCACTTCAAAGCAGTTTAAGCTTTTTATAAACTTTAAAAATATACTTTCTGTAAAATTGTGTTTCAATTATGCCCATATATAATGTATTACTGTGAAACAAATTTTAACAATAAAAAGTTTTTGCGTCAGATGCTTCTGTTAGAATAAAAAAAAAATATATTTCATTGAAATATTTTACGCTTTTCCTATTCAAATTAAAAATTTCCAATGTTATAAGGGTTGGATATTTTACATCTATGTATTAATTCCATATCCAGTAATTTCATTTTCATTAAGAATTGATTTTTTTTACTTTGTGCAATAAAAGTAGTTCTTTCTTATAAATAAATAACTTTCATTTTCTGCACTGTGTTAACAAATGCTAAGAAGATACAAAAAATTGTAATTATGTGCAATTTTAAACATGTGCAATTTTAAATCGTAATTGTCGCCTTGTTAATACAGTGTATATACACTGTGACAAAATTATAGACTCACCCAATAATATTTGAGAACTACAAAATTCAACAATCAGATATCTTTTGTTTGAGTATGCACTAATTAAGAATTCGTTGCCAACAAGTGAACAGATTTATTCCACAGCGCATAGGAAGAACCCTAAATGAAGAGCAAATAAGGAGCGTTGCCAATCCTCTAAATTAGTAGTCCCCAAAGTTTTTTGACCCAGTTTCCCTAAAATCCATTCTTTATATCACGTACCCCTAAAAACTACTTTTTACATCACATATCCTTTAGTAAATACAAATTCGGGAATGATTTTGTATTCTACATTGGTGATTTAGCAAAATAATATTCATATAATCATTATATTATTTTATTTTTAAATTCCACGATCATGAACACAAGTTAATATTATTATTCTTTAATTAAATTTCATATTTTTATTGTCAATTTTAAACTTGTCACAAGAATAGAATATAAAAAGGAAATGGTAAATTATCTTAATGTACCCAAACGTATCGATCTGCATACCCTCTAGGCACGTATACCACACTTTGGAGACTACTGCTTCTGAGCATATTTCGTTCGTTACTAATTCCCCGGTGGTGAAGGAGCGTCTACGCACCACGTCCACAAGACCCCCAGGGTATCCCATGGCGAAGGGGAGGAGATTTGCAGCTTCTCTTTTATAGAGGCTCCCCGAAAGACGGAAGTCTGACTTGGCCTCGACATGACAACATCCATGCCCGCTGGCGGGATTCGAACCCGCAACCAGGCAATCCAGCGATCAGACGGAAACGCATACCTCTGACCGCTCGACCACCGGATCGGCTCTGAGCATATTTAACAACTGTTGCTGTTTTGTTCTTTAAATAGCCGTCGTATATGGCTCCAGACGTACACGATGTAAGTACGATCACTTACGAGAGTTATTGGAATTTAACAGAAAGTTCATGGCTAGCTAGACAAATCAGCTGTCACCTTGATAGAAAAGATATGACACCAGGACTATTCATAGACGACAGTACGTCCAGCATGGCATAATATAAACGTACAAAAAATTGAGAGGCGTTAAGAAAACATATAACTGCAATGATCGTGCAATAGCGAGAACTGGCCACGAAGACACATACTATTGGCATGTCGAATTTTAAGAGACATTCATGTTCCATTATTCGACATTCAGTATCAGCACCTGAAAGGCGACTGTATAAACAGGATACATTCTCGGCGTCCCTTAAGATATTTACTACTGAATACTCAACATAGGCAGCATCATGTGTTGTGGTGCATAACTTAAAATCCTGGACGACGTGCGAATATAATGCAAAGTTACATGTTCATATTTCTTCAAAAGTACAGAATTTTGACAATCTTCTATTTTCGAATGGGATGAATTAGGAATCAGGCAGTTTCGTAAGATGATATATTACAGTAATTATGTTTCGAATAGTATTTAAACCTTGTTATAGTCAGGGAAACTTACACTCCTAAAGATTAAGCTGCAACATTTTTAAATATGATTTTTTACTTTCCTTATATACATAATGTATAAGGAAAGTATTGTGACGGGGTCGAAAATTCGAATTCGAGTTTTCGACGGGAGAGCACGTTTCAAGCATCCCTGATCACGAATCAAACATTTTTGGAGTGATGTCTGTGTGTTTGTGTGTGTGTGTGTGAGTGTGTGTGTCAGTGAGTCTGTGGAGACGATAACTGACGAACGAATGGACCGATTCGAATGAAATTTGGTACAAAAATCACAATCCGTAAACACTGGAAACCTATTGTTTTTATACGCAATCGAATGTTCAGAACCCTCCCCCCTAAATTTTCGAATGAAATTTTGAAAAAATCGTCAAAAAATCAAAACCGCTCATAAAGTTACGCAAATAGACACTTCTTATGTAATTTTTCATTAGAAAACGATTGGCATAAATTTTAGAACTCTAAGATGAACCGTTCTCGAGATATTGCACATTTTTCAAAAAATTTATGAAAAAATTATAAAATTAAAAAAAATATATTTCCCATTGAGAAACATCTTCACTTTTCATATGTAATACCATGCGGTAAATTGGGTGACATCCTTTTCGTGGATCTAGCTCGTTCCATTCATGAAAAAAGATACTTTGTGTAATACTTTTGTATTTGAACGCCAATAGTCATTTATCTGCTGTAAGAATAACTTATTTCTCCGTTAAAAGCTTGGAGAGATTTTGACGACGAATTTGACGGAATGTCGCCAACTTGGCTACATTTTTAATTGTTGCCAAATTAACAAAAATATCGCCAAATAGATAAAAATGACGCTAAATCAATGAAAATGACGTCTAATTGAAGAAAATTCAATATCATGGAAAGAATATAAGTATCTACTATAAGAATAACGTTTTTTTTAGTTGTAAAAGTAGTAAATTCATTGCATTATATAAGGAAAGTCATGTGCTGCCCACATCAGATTTTTTAACAATATATGGTGCTGAGCGTCGAAAATGGTTATATCATTTAAAAAATTACCCCAATTAGGTTTTGCTTCGTGGTTGAATTTCAGCCAGATTATCTTGTCGACTCCGGTAGAAAAATCGAAAATCAGGCTCTCTAAAGTTCGATCCAATGGTCCATACTATAAGTGTGCACTTAATTAGTCTACAAGATCAACTGGGGTTTTCTGAAGGATCTGAAGAGACTTCGAATGAAAAAAACATTTTTCCAGCCCCTGAGGGGTAAATCGAAAATCCGACTGTGTTAAGTTCAGTACCGCATTCGATAATATAAGTGTGCAAAGATTCACCCTCTATGCTACAGGGGGAGGATTTGAGGGTCTGGAATGACAAAAACATGTTAGATAAACCCTTTAGACAATTATATATAGTGATATAGTGTCAAATTAAAATATTGTGCCTTCAGTCATATAATACATCATTTATTTACTGTGAACTAAGTCATTGCATTGTATTAAGAAAGTCACGTGCTGCACACATCACATATGTTTAGAGATCGAGCCATAAGAAAACTATCACTTTTGTTGTTCCAGAATACCGAAATTTCGAAGTTGAACGGAAAATTGTTGTCTTAAACAGATTGTTTAATTTAATTTCATTTTAAATAATTTCTTTTAGCACTCTAGTTTCCTTTAAAAGATGCCTATATAACACCGCTTTACAAGGTCGCACTCAACTTGAAACAAAATTTCCTAATTAGATTTTTTTTCTGCAGAAAAAGAATGGAAAATATTTTAAAATCTATTCTCCGCATCAAGCATTTTTATTTTTGTAACCGTTGAAAATACTTTTTCTAATACTGCAATTTAATTATCACGTGTTTTTGCAATAATAGAATTTTTGCAGATAAATTTGTTTCGAATCATACACCTGTTCAACATAATTGCATTTTTCTGTCTAGGAAAATATTTTAAGCTTTCCAATCCCCATTAATTTTTTCGCTGGTATGTAAGATGTATAATACCAATTTTTCTGAATTGCGCTAATTATATTTCTGCCTATAAATTACTTATTCTATTGCAATTGTTAAGAGTTATTTTTATATTCCTTTCAATACATAGTACTGTAAATATCGGCGTCTAATTAATAATCGACCATCCAGTAATTCACTTTGTCCGATAATCCGTCAAGCCTCTCGAAAAGCATTCGGTCATTCGGATTTGTGTTCGGATTTCTATTTGATCGACTGTACCTGGCACAATTGATCAAATAAAAATCAGAAATCCTTGAAAAAAAGTCGAATTGGCACGGCTTTTAATATGAAGACGGCCCCTTAAGCAAATTAGATGCATAAGCATTTATAGATGACTTTATTCGGAGTCTAATGATATATTTGATTGTACATCGAGAATCGAGAAACCGGAATAACGAACTGTGTTCGGATTATTATTTATTTTTCTGTTTTTTTGCTGTCTGTACATATATTGTAACAGACTAAATGATTTTATATGCATAATTCTGTTCATTACAGATTGCTTATAATTTAAAAAATTAATTTAAACGTTCCACATACTGCACCGTGTAATCCAGTCATGGGTAACGTTTTAGGCAAATAAATACCACACAATTTTCCTCCCTTGTTACCTCATTTATATCGAATAGTCCAGAAAATTGCGTAATTTGGCACAGCTGAAGTACGGAATAAATACTCCGGAGAGTTACTGTATCCTTTGCAGAGGACAATTATTGAGATGATGTAAGGAACTCTCTGCAATATTGAAGAATTTACACGTTTTGGCCAGACCAGAAAGCGAATTAACCAATTTTTCATATTTGTAACTCTGTAGAAGATATATCCAATAGCCAGAAAGATCAATCACGCATAAAGCATTGTTTATGAAACACTTTCCATCTGAAATGCAATTTTATTTAAACAGCTCTAAAATGCGCTACATTCACTCATATTTTTTCAATTATCACAGTTCTACAATAATATATTAACTTCAAAACTTCATTAAAAATGAATGCTATAAATCGTCAACTTCTCTATGTAAAATCAATGAATATTTCATTCATATCACTTACATTCCAGACTCCAGAGTTAAATAATTTTGGGTTAAAAAAGTCAGCAATTATTATACAACTCATCTTACAATCGCTTGATTTGTTTGCATTATGTATGCTACAGAAATAAGACTGCGTTGTAGGAATAATAGAAGTTTGGTGATCATTTAAAATAAAAAATATTGCGTTGAATAGAATTTAGATACACAGATAATATGCAAAAATAAGACGTTTTTATGACGGATGCTGCTAACCAAATATAAATTTAAAAGATCTTGATACATCACAATTTATACACGGGAAAAAATTAATGCCATATTTTATTTTGAAATAAGTCACATGATATCTTTATGTAATATGGATGTAATTATTATTTCAATTTTTATTTTTAAATAACTGCATACTTTGTTGAATTTTAGTTTTACACACTTTACGGGATAAATTGAATATTTCCAAAATATTTCGAAGCAATTTGTGAGTTTTAACTCAAAAATGTTCGACAAATTATGTCCCATAGAGTTCAATGTGTTTCATTTTTTCAGCCCTGACTAAATCCGAAACTAATTGGGCGATGTTATCCATTTTCATTCCCGTATGTCTCACAGGCCGTCTCAACAACATACTAAAATTTCATTTTGATAAAGTAAATTTACTGCAGTTATCGTGAGAACGGACAGACAGATAGACAGAATGAACAGTCATTAACACTTTACAACTATGTTGGAAAGCGTTAATAACAGAGAGATTCGACCCAACTTGACACATTTGATTGGATCGAAAATGTCAGAGGGCTTATGAATTTTTAGTATGCTCTGACCAGGGAAGTGCTTCCTTTAACTTTTCAAATATTTTTTTCGAAAATCGACAAAAATTCAAAAGTTAATTATGCAAACTCTGTTACAAAAATTTTACATTGTTATTTTAAATGCAATTTTTAATTCAAAAGTCAATGGCATCATTTTCGATACATTGATAATCGTCATTTTTAACACTTTACAACAAAGTTGAAAAGTGTTTATGACTTTGTTCATTCTGTCTTTCTTTCTGTCTGTCTGTCCGTTAGCACGATAACTGCCGTAAAAATGACTTAATCAAAATGAAATTTTAGTATGTTGTTCAGACGGTCTGTAGGACCTATGGGAATATAAATGAATAAGATCACCTAAATAGTTTTGGATTGAACCCGGGTTGAAAAAATGAAATACATTGAGCCCTATGGGACCTAATTTTTCAAATATTTTTTAAGCGGATTTAAAATTCACAAATGGCTTCGAAAATTTTAGGCAATATTCAAATTGTTCCATAAAATATATAAAAAAAATTCAGCGAAATATATTCAGTACTTTTTAAAATAAAAATTAAAATAATAATAACACCTCTTATATGAAGCGATCACGTGACCATGATATGAAAATATCATACGACCCACTTCAAAATGATATATGGCATGCATCTTGTCTCAAAATCGTGATTCTTAAAGTTCTTTTTAATTCATATTGAGTGTTGTATCCGTCTTAAAACTACTTTATTTTTGCTTAAATTCTGTGCATTTACATACTGAAACAACGCAATTACAATATATTTGAGTTTAAATGCTCATCCAAATTTGATTATTTCTACAACGAAGCCTATTTTTCACATATGTAAAATGTAAACAGCAAAATATGTAGAATGAGTTGTATTAGAATTGCTGTATTTCTTTAACACAAAATCATTTAGTTCATGGAGTCTGCATAGCTGACATGAATGAAATATTCATTGATTTTACAAAGAGAAGGACGATTTTTTTCGATGAAATTTTACGCAGAGTTTAATTACTTGTAGCTCCATAGTCTTAATTGTTAAATAAAATAAATTATTATAGTATTGTGATGAATGACATGAATGGGAAATTATTTATGAATGAAATGCTGCTTTTATAGAGAGAGCCAGGCGTGTTATTTTTTCTGTCACGTCGTTTGAATGAATTTCAGTTATTTTCGATGAAGTTTTCAAATATAATAAATTATCGTAGTATTATGATAATTCTAAAATTATTACCGAGGAATGTATCACATTTTAGAGATGTTTAATCCAGGCATTTGATATTTCAATGGCGTCATTTGAATGAAGTTCATTTTTTTCGATGAAGGTTTAAGTTTTCAAATATAATGAATTAATGTAGTATTGTGATAAGTTTTAAAATATTACCGAGGAATGTATTGCATTTTAGACTTTTTTAAATAAAATTGCATTGAAGTTGGAAAGTGTTTCATAATCAATGCTTGAAGCATGATTGATCTTTCTTGTTGATAACGAAAATGTTATCAAATTCGAATACGATTGGATCACAATAATCTCTTTAATTTGTGTTATGAGTAGAATTTATAAGTATTTTTCGTAGTTGTAAAACATGGTGCATAATATAGGGAGACAAAATAAATTAAAAGATGAAATAAAGTGAAATATTTTTATTGTTAGAGTTCTAATTTACATTACACTGTTAATTTATCCCTGCAACATTAACAACTTTAACTATTATTATTTAATTTAATACGTGGCTTTCGCCATAGAAATGCATACAATACGGTGGAACTTATTTACCACAGCGCCATCTAGTATCTCAATCCCCATTATTGTCTCGAACGATTTTGAGTCTTTCCTAACATGAAGTTTAAACTCCTTCCTTTTACCTCCACGAATTTAATAATAATGTTCAAAGAAGCAGTAAATCACTATAGTACTTCAAACAAGTAAGGTATATATATTATTTTTTTTATGAAATGTGCATGAGGCAAAAATAAAATATTCCTCAGAGTTTCAGAATTATTGATGCAAGATTGATGCAGAATTGGAATAAATGTAATAAGTTTTACCATGATAATTTTTTTAATTCATTTACTGTGAATGAAGAGTATTAAAACGTTGATAAATCTCATTACATTTCTCAATAAACAATACCCATGCAACGACTAGAGTATATTGAAACTTGCCTACACTATATAAAATTCGCCCTTTTATGTTCTTTAACACTCCTTATTCATCAAAGTACCTACTACTGGTTGTCTGTCAAATTTTACCTACAGCTGATCATATCATTTTCTTGTACTCCCCCCCCCCCTGTTTGACCATGAATGCTTGTCTTTTAATTGCACTAATATATGATTTATGTGAAATATAACCCAATGCAAATTTATGCGAAATATAACTAATTGCAAATTTCTGCGAAATATAAACAGCTGCAAAATTTCGTGAAATATAAACAATTGCACAATTCTGTGAAATATAAGCAACTCCAATTTCTGTGAAGTATAAACAATTGCAAATTTCTGCGAAATATAACAATTGGAAATTTCCGTGAAATATAAACAATTGCAAATTTCTATGAAGTATAAGCAATTGCAAATTTCTATGAATTATAAACGGTTGCAAATTTCTGTGAAATATAAACACGAGTTATAAAAGAGAAACAATTCGAGTCCAGAGGGAAAGTGTGCTGTGCACAACTTTTCCTTTCTTACAATATTTATTTGTACGTAACTTGATTACTTAGTTCATCTTCTCTGATTTAATTATTTTCGTTATGTGTTATTGCACATCTTTATCAGTCGAAATATTTGAACAGTGTTTTTTAAATTAATATTCGCAGCAAAAGAAAAAAATATATATAAGTTAATAAAATTGAATTAGCTGTTTATATTTCTTTATTTTGTTGATTTTAAACATTTTAAATTTCCGAAAGATACTGGTATGAAATATCGTAATTTAATTATTATGTGCTTTACGGTTAAATAGAATTCTCCTTCCAAAATTTCCTTTTACTCTGGTTTCTTATGTGACTTATTGCATTTTTAGTCGATAAAATATTTTAAGTTCTCTATCCTAATTACTGTTTTTGATGGTATATATATATTTTTTTCTATTTAGATCCAAAACATGTATTACATAGTGAACTGAGCATACTAATGATCCATGCATGCCATTCACAATTGAAAAATAAATTGCGGCTAAAATGAATATTATTTTAACCACTGGTTTCTCAGACTGAAAAATTCTCATTTAATATTTTATTTTTCTACTCCTATTATTTTTTGGTTGTTTAATTTGGGAGTTTATTTTGCCAGTTTAGATTAAAGGTGTTTGTTTAAAGGTGACGAAGCTAGCTTACATAGTTTCTGAATTCATTTGCTATCTTCCCATTTGAATTATTGCATCTAATCATGTAGCTTTCATTTCCTCGTATATTTTACACTATTTTGTTTGTCTTATATATATGAAATCAGCTCATTTATAACATTGAGCCAGTTGTTTACTTTATTTTGCTTTACTGCATTTTTCGATATCTATTTTTATTTTACAAGTATTTCTTAAATGTTTTTTGGAGTTATGTTATGAAATCAATAATTCATCTTTTCATCTTCCGAAACTGATGGTTTTTTTCGTTTTTGTTTTCCCTTACATTTCACATTTTATTAGTTTTTTATTTATTGGTATTTAAGTTCGTCCCTTTTATTTGCTGAATCATATGATTTTATATTATTTAACATCACAGCATGGTTTTGAAACTCTGTTCATTTTTAAAGCCTCGCTTTAAATAATCTTTATTCATTTTCTTTTTCGAGTCACTTTTATATTACAGGGTCGTTACCTTTATATTTCAATAGTTAAGAATTCACGCATTGGTAGTATGACGCGTGTCTGTTACCATAATTTAACCTTTCGACGGGGAAAATGACAGACTCTCCCTGTCTTCTGTCCGTTTGTCCAAATCAATTCATGAAAGTTTTTTAAATCAATTGCATGTGGTAATAAAAGGAAACTCCTTAGTTTTATCTTTCAAAATAAAATTTTTTGTATGGCAAAAATATCCCTCTGGGTCACGCGTGTAAAGTAATTGTCAATAGAAACATTTCTTATCTTGGCGACAATGGCTTCGTTGCCATTTTGGTCCTGCTCCAAAGTGATTAAGGCATAATGTTCGAGTGTGGTGTAGTCCTGTATTCGGAACTCGACACCGCCCAATACTTTCCTCGCGAATATGCAAAGTATGGGCACGATAAATGTGTAGGTCCGAAAGTCCATCTGAGAAATTTTGGGATGGGGGAAGGATGATATTGTCCCTGTGTTTACTATCCCCACTGGGTTACGGTATAAATGCGGGGGCATTCTAGGCCATCCAAATCGATACGTTATACCTTCAGGTAGGTCAGACGGTCAAGGTAGCAAAAAGAACAAAAGAGAAAAGAAAGAAAGAAGTTTTTAATTTTCAATAAACTGTATTGGTTCGAGAACCAACCTAAGCCATAAATGATGTTTAACCACTTCATTTACTAACTGAACTCTGTGTATAAAAAATTCTAAGAAAGTTATTAATTTAAAAAAAAAGTGTCTGTGAATTTGTAGAAAAATAAGCAATTTATGGGAAAATTCAATTAACTTAAGACCGAAAGATGGGTATCATCCAACTCCTGCAACACTGAAAAAATTAATTGTCATAGGGAGAGCTTAAAATATTTTTCAGTGAATGAAAAATAAAAATTACGTCGAATGGAAAAATCCGAAACCGTTTTTTTTTGCCTGAAAAGTTTGATTAACACAGAAATACATGATAATTAAATTACAATGCTACCTACAAAATTGCATTTTTGAAAATAAAAAAAAAAATAAAAAATAAAAAACTAATACTCGATGTGAAGGAATAATACATACCAAACTTAATTATATCAACGTTTAAAATTTTTCTCATATTTGTCTGCAGAAAAACTAATTAGAAAAAGCAGTTCATATCTGCTTTCGACTAATAAAGATGTGCGATAATGACATATAATAACGGAAATTGAAGCGGGCGATGAAATTATTATTTTCTTCCTGAAATAAGATTAGAAGAAATGATGTGAAGAATGATTTTATGCAAAATATGTTTACAAGCAAGTAAAGAGAGAAAAAAATAGCACTCTTTTTAGTGTTTAGCGGTTACTCAAATTGACTTTATTCTTATGGCCCTTTTTTATGCATGATACTCAGTTATGCTTTAGCACTTGCGTTTTTAATTATTTTTAGATGCCAATACGATTATTTTTAAATGCATCTGCTTTCTTTTATTTAAGATTTAATATATAAAAGTATAATTCTGCATAAAGGAATCGAAGAATCTCATGTGTCCAATACATAACTTTTCCTATACATTGATAAATTTTGATTTTGTGGGGAAATAAACAGATATTGCTTAGTACTAGATCCTAATAATAAGTTGCTAATTAAATAGGAATTTATGTAACAATTGTCTAATGTGTTTATGTATTTCCAAATCATCCAAAAGCTCCTCTGTGCTCTTGGACATTTTTTTTACACTATGTATTGACCACTGGACTAAAATTAATGGTCAGATTTTCGACACTCCGCCTTAGGGCTGAAAAAAGAGGTGTTCGAAGAGTTTTAAATCGAATCTTTGAACA
The DNA here is from genome assembly GCA_951213105.1 of Amaurobius ferox. NCBI lineage: Eukaryota > Metazoa > Arthropoda > Arachnida > Araneae > Amaurobiidae > Amaurobius > Amaurobius ferox. The sequence continues at coordinate 113,816,546 of OX578146.1, forward strand.
CCTATATTGTCTGTGAAACAAGTTATTTGTACTTCTGATTTCTGCCCCATATTTCTGATATTTGCGTCATATCATATAGGAAACTTGGTTATATAAAGGGGTTACTCAGGATTTATAATTGTGGATACAGTTTTTTGTTCTTCTTAGCACTTTAGTTAAGTTGAGGCTTGAATGTGGCTCCATTGTATGGAAGCTATTTCATGCTGTTCATGTTAACTATGTTGGAATTATTTAAAATAAATTTTATAGGTATTTATATTATAGAAATACTGGATTTTATTGTAATACTTTATCTGCTACATTTCTTCCAAATAAGTTTAATGTTAAAATCTTACAGAACAGAAGATATTTCATTCCATTTACTTTCTTGAAAAAGGTGTTCAATAACAAAATAGATTGTATCCCTGTCTCGAATGAAATTGTGTTTTATATTCCCCAGAACTTTATGCGTTTATTTGCTAAAAGGACATTTAGTATAAATATTGATTGTTATTGTGCTCTTAATAACTTTTGTAAACACTATAAACATGAACTTGATATTTCTCCTCATAATCTTGATGTTTTTTTATTCACTTGTTGTCATAATTTGTATTTTAAAATATTTTGACCTGTTTTTTTTTCTGTTTTTTTTAATTATTTTATCTAGCAAGCTGTTATTGGGACTTTATTCTGCAGCTTGCACTATTTTAAACAAATAAATATATACATAAATACCAACCACGAGAGAAATCAGAGACAGATTTTCGGTTCCTTCCCTGTGAGGTAATCAAAATGAAGGAGGATCGAAAATTATTTTCAGACCCTCAAAGAAACCTCCTGAGACAGGAAAGCTGAAAATTTACATACTTATAGTATATCGGTCACATGAATTAACCTGTGTTGAAACAATTTTCAATTATGACGACTATTTCTGACGCGATGCGCCATGCATTTTTAAACAAATAAAAACTTATTTAAAAAATATTGCAAACAAATTTTTCAAGAGTGTAAGTGTTCCTGCGATTGACAAATGCAAACTCATGTTTGTAAAAAATGTAACACCATGAAGGAATCATAAGAATTGAATGAAATGTATTCCACAAACGACATGTATTGATAATAATAAACGATTAAATTTAAAAAGCAAAAAAACAAAAAAAAAACAATATTACATATCGAAAATCAGTATTTTGTGAAGCCAATACGCACTGCAATAAGTGCTTCTATACGTGCCCAAGGACGTGGCATAGAATGAAACATATTTTGAATTTGAACCTGAAAAAGGAGATTCTAGAATGTTTCTATCCGAACCCAAAGTTCAGCAGTATTACCTATAGGACAAGCGTCACGAGCGAGACGCAAACTGACGAAATCCCAGACATGTTTAATAAGCTACATACCCGGTGAATAGGTAGGCCAAGGAAAAATTTCTATATGTTGTGCTGAAAAAAAGTCTTGAACATTCCTAGCAACACGTGAACGGACATTGTCCTGTTGAAATACAGATATAGGAATGCGTTTAAGGAAGGTGATGATTTCGAGCTGCAGAACTTCTTTGATGCACAGGTTGCTGTTGAGATTACCCACAATTCTTAGAATTCGTTCAAGATACCTAAAGGCGCTCCAGATCATCACGCTTGCAGTTCGTCCAGTATGACGTTGGATAACGCAGTCCCGAAGGTGGCGTTTATAGCTATAGCGTCTAACCTGGATGCCGTCATCATTGTATTCCAACATAAAGAGGATTCATCGGGAAAGACAACTTGGGGCCAATCGGCACGCCAGTCTCTATGTTGATGAGCCCATTGTAGCCGAGAGCGTCGATGGTTATTCGTCAAGGGAATACTGTACAAAGAAATTCTTGCACACAGTCCACTGTGCAGTAGAAATCGACGAATTGTTGGAGCAGATAATGACACCTTGCAGCAGTTCTTCCCGGCCGTCCAAATAGTTGCTCAAGTCCTCGGACAAGTCGGACGGTCTGGATTTTCAACACCTGTAGCAGTGCTCCAATTTTCTACCAACTGTATCATCCAGTGCTGACGTAACATTTCGTCGTTCACTGCCGGATTTGCGACTTGTGTGATTCTCAATTCAATACACTGCGTCCACTTTTGCATCACTGTCGTGGCTTTGCGCTCTATGCGAGCTGTTATTGCATGATAACCCCCCCCCCCCACACACACACACAAAGGTCTATCATTCCTTCCCTTCCAAACTCTGTAGCTTGCTCATATGGCGTCCTCTGTTGTCGTAGAGACATAGTGACTTCTCATGAAACGTTTACCGCTGACAGACAACCATAGACTATTTTCAACGTCCCGCTGCAGCTCTATTTATACTGCTAAAACATCAGTTCAGAGGACTCTGCCCAGCCCAGGCATACGCGGTGACTCTGAAATTCGAATCATTTGCATAGCACACCCTAATTTGCATTTGCTGTAAGTTGTAACTTGATCACGTGATTCCTTCGTGGTGTTGAAAGTTTACAAACATGAGTATATATACTAGTGTTATATAAAATCAGTTGATTATTTCTAAAAATATTGAAAAATTTGAAAAGCATATTCAAAAAACATATTAAAATTGGATGTATTTTTAATTATAAAATTTGTATTTAAGTGTACATTCGAAATTCTAATGCATTTTGAAAAGATTGTGCTCCTGTCAAAAATACTGGATTTGAACCGTTTTCGAGCATTTTAAGGTCCTTTAGAGCAGAATTAGCAAATAACTAAGATAGTAGACTGAAAATTCTATGTGCTACCTTTGCGAACTTCTATGGGTATCGTGTTACAACGCTTCCAGCATAACATTTCAAATATATATATATTTTTTAAATTTTTTAACTTTACAAACTTTCTCTTTAGGCGGGCTTCATAAAATATACATTTTAAAGTTTATAAAATTATTTTAAATGCTCCGGCATTTTAGCCTTTATACTTCTATATTTTTGCCTTTAAAATAATTTTACATCACAGAATTGACAATTTCTGACATTGTTTGGAATAAACATGGTGTTTACATATAAATTAAACTATTAAAATTTTTCTGGTATTTATAATTAAACAGTTTTATTTCAAAATCGACCTTTTTAAGGAAAACAAATACAAGGAAAGCAAACTCCCTTTAGATTAAATTACAAATTTTTTCGCAATGCTATACACTCTAGAAAATTACATTCCTAAATGCGAACGATAAATAGTAGAGCGTATATTATTTTAATTATGAATGAAAAAAAAATATTTTGAACGTTATTTGACTGCAATTAGATTACGCAACGTACTTTATTAGATTATATTTTCTAATACGGAATATAATTCAATTAAAGAAAATTCTTATTAATTTGAAGCAAGCCCTAATTCAACTAAATTGCTTAGTCTAACATGTATGGCATCGAAAATACATTTATAGTAGTTTCTTTTTAAATATTAATTAATTCAGGTATATTATTAAGCTGGAAATCGCTACAAACTCAAAAATACGGCCGTTGCTCTAGAACGGTGGAAACGAAATGGTTTTGAGTGTATAACATATCGTAAATTAAAACTCATATTTTGTAATATCAAAAAAGGAATTCTTGTTTATAAGTGTTTATAGCTACCTCTTCTAGTTTATAAGTATTACAAACTTGAAAAATATGATTTTTCATGCTTGACAGGTCAATTGTTGAAAATTATAAGAGCTTTTTTGAAAATAAATACGACTTAGAAACTAAATTTTCTTATAAATAGTAAGCAACAAAAACATTTTATTTTTTACACGAAGGCATTTCGAGTGAAAATATGAAAAATAAATAAAAAAACTCTCGTTCGAACAAATGTATTTTTAAATTTATTTTTACAAATAGAACGCTATACAAAATCTAATTAGATACATTTGAAGGGCTTTTAAAGAGAATAAAGGCCAGAAAAATACAAATTTATCAATATTCTTCAAATTGACAAGACGTTTACTCGAAAATTATAAGAGCTTAGCTTAACAAAAATATAGATTTTAATATTAAACACACATTTATTATTACACATTTATTATTACACATTTTTATCGTTTACTAATTATATTATCTGTCTTTTATAGTTTACTATATATTTCGAGTGAAAGTCTTTTAGACATAAAAAAGTTCAAAATATTAAAATATTAAAACTATTTTTATATATTCATAATCTGGATCCTATTTTCGACAAAATAAGAAAAATTATTTGCATTTTTATCTATTAGGTTCGGCGTATAAGCGTGCAAATTGAAAAAAGCCCGAAAATTTTATTTTCGGACATTTTATAAAAAAATAAAAAATATATTAATGATAAAAATTAATTTTATTTAAAATATGATATTACAAAAACATACATCTTGTAATAAAAAAGTAACTAGAAACAGGCATTATATTTTAAAATATTATTGCAACACAAGAATTACAAAGTCACTTAATATGAATACAAGTAAGTTGGAACAATCATCAAGGAAGAAAGGAACAAAAGTTATTATGGAAATTCCTAAATAAATATTTACAAACTATCTTTCTTTTCCTCGAAATAAACAATATATCTTACACTTTAATTGCTACGAACTCCTGTTTCTTCTTCTATCTTTGACCCTTCATCTGGTGTCACTCCTTTGCAAAACTTATTAAACCACTAATTAGCAGAAGAAACTTTAATTATCTACACCGTAATTTCGTTGCGTGTTTCAACTTTTTTTTTATCTAATATTATTTATGTTGTACAGAATCATCGAATTTCCATACCTGCAATAAACGCTTTGGCTGCAATTTTTTCCTTGTAGTGCATTTAATGCGAGAACCGGTCATAAAAGGTAAAATATACTTACTTGGTGACATTTTTATGACAGTAGTTTCAAATAAAAGTATGCTTTCTTACCTGGAAAATAAAAAAGCAGTATGTTAATGAAAGCAATATGGCTGTTTTGCTAACACATAAAAAGAGAAAATATTTTGTGCAAGATATTTCATTGGCAGTGCACTTCAGTAACTACATAATGCGACAACTTTGAGTATTTTCCAACAATATTTTATAGGAATGATAGAGGATTATCTAACATAATTGGCGCTGTGTTTTTTTGCAAAAATGATTTTACTGATAATCAATTATTACAAACGTAAGAAAGTTTATTAATATAAATAAGCTCATTAATATAGTATGGGTTAAATAAAAGAATAATAATAGAAATACTATATATAGATTGGTAAAGTTGAATTTCAATCTTGGACTGACTTTATAATATTCTGTAAAAATGTCTTTAATTTCTGTATTTTATATAGAAGGAGGCATATATAATTAAATATATTTTTAAATGTCAATATATAATAATTAAATATCTTTTTAAATGTCAATAAATAATAATTAAATATCATTTTAAATGTCAATAAACAATAATTAAACATCTTTTTAATTAAATATATTTTATAAAGTTAATAATTATGCCAATAATTTGCATATGCGTTTGAAAATATGTATATTTCTATTTCAGTCAAAAATTCAAGCTACTTACCTTTGCAAAATTTGGTAACAAAGACACTTTTTGTCAAGTCCAAAATTCGGAGAAATTTATTCAAATTTAATATTTATACTTTGATTGTATGTTAAAACAGAAATGTTCAAGACTTTTTCTACAATCCATTTGTAGCGATTAAAATGTTATAGTAAAGTTTCAATATTAACATAAATGTTAAATTGTTGATTTAGTGAAATACCGTTTAACATAAATATCGGTATACGGTCCAAATTTTTCTGATTATCAACTCTCTCTCTCTCTCTGTTTTTATGAAATTTGGTCTATTAGTTTTTCAGTTAAAGTAGATACATACATTGCACAGACAGACATACACACAGACACGTACACAGACACACACATACAGACATCATTATAAAAATAGTTTTTTCATGTTCTAGAAGTCTCAAAACATGTTGATCCGTCGAAAACTCGTGTTGGGATTTTCGTCATGGTTCAAATACTTTCCCTATACATTATTATGTATTGAAGGGAAAGTAAAAAAATATATAAATATAAATTTAATCAGGATTGCATTTTTGGCTGGCTTATATCAATTGAAATTTAAAGATTAGGGGAAAATGTATTTATATTTTCAGTTTTTTACGTCATTTGCTTTATTTTGGCAAAGAATATATCGTGTTTAACTCATATATTTTATTCAGCCGATTGTTGAAACAGAATAAAAGTAGTACTGGTATATTTTCTAATTCTATTTTAGCTTTTTCATTTTGGCATATATTGATCTAATTTCATATATTCTTAAGTATAGTAAGACAGGTTTAAAAAATTTTAAAACACTTTCCATGAAAGGCTACAGGTATTTGTATATTGTCTTTATTTAAACACCATCTTGACGTACATGAATGTTTTGTTTTAAATGTTATTTGCCTTTATTTAACCACCATCTTGACGTACAGGAATTTTTTGTTTTAAATGCTATTTGCCTTTATTTAACCACCATCTTAACGTGCAGGAATTCATTTTTATTAACACTTTACAACAAAGTTGAAAAGTGTTTATGACTTTGTTCATTCTGTCTTTCTTTCTGTCTGTCAGTCCGTTAGCATGATAACTGCCGTAAAAATGACTTAATCAAAACGAAATTTTAGTATGTTGTCCAGACGGTCTGTAGGACCTATGGGAATATAAATGAATAATATCACCCAATTAGTTTTGGATTGAACCCGGGTTGAAAAAATGGAATACATTGAGCCCTATGGGACCTAATTTTTTAAACATTTTTTAAGCGGATTTAAAATTCACAAATTGCTTCGAAAATTTTAGATAATAGTCAAAATGTTCCATAAAATATATAAACAAGAAAGATCAATCATGCATAAGCATGATTATGAAACACTTTCCAACTGAAATGTAATTTCATTTAAAAATTTCTAAAATGTGATTCATTCAGTGGTAATATCTTTTACATTATCACAGTACTACAGTAATTTATTATACTCAAATATTTAAAACTGTATCGAAATATAAATCATCTGATTCTTTATGCAAAATCAATGAATATTTCATTCATATAACTTGTATTCCAGACTCCAGAGCTAAATAATTTTGTGTGGAAAAAATTCAGCAATTCTTATGTAATTCATCTTACAATCGCTTGAGATATTTGCATTCTGCATATGTTAAAATTAGGCTTCCTTGAAGAAATAATAAAAGTTTAGGGATCATTTAAAATCACAACTATTGTAATTGCATAGGCACGGAATTTAGATACACAGATAATACACAGATAATATATATGTGTATGTGTACGTACTCAAAGTATTGGAATCGTGCCGAAGATCGGAACTCGAATTTTCAAAGGATCTACACGTTTTGGGACTTCTAGAACACGAAAAAACTACTTTTAGGAAGACGTCTGTGTGTTGTTGTTGTTGAAACCCAGACCGTCCGACCTACCAGAAAGGTGTAAGGTAACTGTTTGGACGGTCGGGAAGTGCCACCCAATTTAGACCGGCACCCAGTGGGGGAGGCATCCACAGGGACCGTACCCTCCTTCCCCTACCACCAACCTCTCGGAAGGACTTTCGGACCCACATGTTTAACGTGATCGTACTCCGCATGAACACGGCGGCAGTTTTGGCAGCGGCTGGAATCGAACCCGGGCCTACCGAGTGCAACTCCAGCGCGCTAACCAATGGGCTACCGCGCCCCAGACGTCTGTGTGTGTAAGGGTGTATCTGTGTATGTTTCTGTGTGTCTGTGTGGATATTACATCCACTCTAATTGAAAAACTAATGGACCGAATTTCATACAATTTGGTAGGTATGTTTTTTGTGGGAAATCCTGATGTTCATTAGATTATAGAACGATTCGTAATAAAAGAATCTGCCTTCTTTGCGAAATGGCCGCAGAAATTGCCTTTATCCACTCTAGCTAAAAACTAATGAACCAAATTTAACAAAATTTGGAGTATAATATTTCAATAACCTACAAGTGATTTATATACCAAATTTAACAAAATTTTGTATATAAATCATTTGTAGGTTATTCTACTACGATTCGGGAAAAAGGAACGGGCTATTTTTGCGAAATGGCCAGCAAAAATCGTTATATATAAAAATAAAAGACTACGTGTGCTCAATTATATCAATTAAATTCCTATTTTATATGTGATTTTTGACAACAAAAAGAATAAGACTAACCCCATTACTCTAGGACTAGCCGTTCTTGAGATATTCTAGTTTTTTCGCGTTTTCGCTACGCCACCTTTGACAATAAGTCCAGCTATCAAATGAGAACCAAATTTAAGTTTAACGTGTAAATTCAATGTCATTTAAAATGCTTATGTTGTGCAGATAAACTCAAATTATCATTGAATAAATAAAGAGAACGAATATGAGTCTGCAGAGAAAGACATGTGCTGTCCACATCAGAATTTTTAACAATATTACACCAATGATTTATAGAAGTGAACGGGGATTATTTTCAGGCTATTTCGAAAAAAATGTATGATCTATATTTAAAGATCCATCAAATTTTTGTCGAATAAAATGTTCAACAAATTTAAGCTGTGTACCAAATTTTAACTCTCTAAGACGTAGGAAAGTGCATTTAAAATGCCATCAATTAAATTTATCATGAAGAGTTATATAAAATTTAAAAAAAATGAAAAATTGTTATCTACCAAATTTATTTTAAAATATGAAGCCACTCCCATATGCAAAACGTTTAAACAAATGGGGAGATATTTATTATATAATATCTCTCTCTTTTCTTTCTGGAAGATATCCCAAAGTCAGAATTTAAATGAATTTGTTTTTTTCCCTATATTAAATAATTTTTTTAATTAAAAAACTACTTAACATATTTTACTGAATTTTTTTTTATATATTCTATGGGATAATGTGGATATTTCCTAAAAATTTCGAAGCAATTCGTGAATTTTAAATTTACTTAAAAAATGTTTGAAAAATTAGGTCCCATAGGGTTCAATGTATTTCATTTTTTCAACCCGGGTTCAATAAAAAACTAATTGGGTGATATTATTTATTTATATTCCCATAGGTCCTACAGACCGTCTGAACAACATACTAAAATTTCATTTTGATAAACTCATTTTTACGGCAGTTATCGTGCTAACGGACAGACAGACAGACAGACAGACAGACAGACAGAATGAACAAAGTCATAAACACTTTTCAACTTTGTAGTAAAGTGTTAAAAAAATTCAGCGAAATATATTCTGTAGTTTTTTAAATAAAAATTAAAATAATAATTACACATCTTATATGAAACGATCACGTGACCATGATATGAAACGATCACATGATCCACTTCAAAATGATATATGGCATCCATCTTGTTTCAAAATCGTGATTTTTTAAAGTTCTTTTTAATTCATATTGAGTGTTGTTTCCGTCCTAAAACTACTTTATTTTTGCTTAAATTATGTGCATCTACATACTAAAACAACACAATGACAATATATTTGAGTTTAAATTCTCATTCAAATTTGATTATTTCTACAACTAAGCCTATTTTTCACCTATGTAAAATGTAAACAGCAAATTATGTAGAATGAGTTGTATTAGAATTACTGTATTTCTTTAACACAAAATAATTCAGTCCATGGAGTCTGCATGGCTGATATGAATGAAATATTAATTGATTTTATAAACAGAAGGACGATTTTTTTCGATGAAGTTTCAAGCATAAAGTTTATGAATTGTAGCTCCATTGTCTTAATTTTTAAATAAAATAAATTATTATAGTATTGTGATGAATGAAATGGAGAAAGTTATGAATGAAATCCTGCTTTTATGGAGAGATCCAGGCGCGTTATTTTTTCTATGATGTCATTTGAATTTATTTCAGTTGCTTTCGATGAAGTTTTCAAATATAATAAATTATCGTAGTATTATGATAGTTTTAAAAATATTACCGTGGAATGTATTGCATTTTAGAGATATTTAAACCAGGCAGTTTATATTTCAATGGCGTCATTTGAATGAAGTTCGTTTTTTTCAATGAAGGTTTAAGTTTTCAAATATAATAAATCAATGTAGTATTGTGATAAGTTTTAAAATATTACCGAGGAATGTATTGCATTTTCGACTTTTTTAAATAAAATTGCAATGAAGTTGGAAAGTGTTTCATAATCAATGCTTTAAGCATGATTGATCTTTCTTGTTAAATGCTTTCATATCGCTTTCAGACATCCTAAAGTCCATCATCAATGGCAATATTAAGAAATTGGCAGACGCTTTTATACAACCCGAACACGTGAATACAAATTTGCACAGTGTAAATCGGATAAACCGATACTAAAATTATCATACATTGCAAATAAGTGTATAAAAATTCAAGCAAAAATAATTCCATTCAAAACCCAAGTGCATAAGTAAATTAATGCAACAATCTGGGCAAACTTTTGAAGACATAAGGTATTTATTTCTCCCTAACCAGAGAAATGGACTCGTCTGTGGTACCGTCCACATCTACGTGTGGAGGTTGGAGATAAAAATCCTGTTTCGTTGTCAAGGTTATCGACCCCGCACCCCGCTTCTGCTGCTTGAGGGGTTGCAGATGATTCAGTAGTATAGTCCCATCGATCCCTTCCTGATGTTCAATGAGTTCGTGTCTCACCTCCCCCACTAGGGGAAATATTTTTCGCTTCCCTACCATTTGAAAGTGAAACTGTGCCGAAGACAGTGTTTATTCAATGACTAAAACTGAGTGCATTTAATATTATCTTCATTAACATCAGTTACACTGTTTCAATATGGATCGCAACTATGGGCAGACTTGTATCCTGTGCACGAGGGTAGTCTTGGAAATCGACAGCATAGTGAATAGCTATTTCGGTGTTCTTGACAACTGCCACCATGTATTTTGTTTGGAATGCATCCGGAAAAGTCGAGAGAAATCGCAATTGAGCTCGATGCTGCAAACACCGGTACCCGCGGAATGTCCTCTGTGCCATAGACTTTCTGAATATATCATGGCCAGCAAGAGAATACCCAGTGCAATGGAAAAAGGTAAATTTGTGTTCGATTTTGTGCAATCTACCAGCAGTATCCCTTGCCAGTTTCAGAAGAGGGGATTTGGAAAATGCATGTGCACGAATGAAAATTTTCAGCCCAATTTGTGTTACGGACAATGTTTAAAACGCTAGCTCACACGATGAAGTAAGTTCCTAATGATATAAAATGCGCGCTCGTCGAGTGTGTGAATTAAATTTTGTGTTAAAAACATTTGATTCTGAAAACTTATCTTAAATGTGAAGTTTAAAATGATTTTTTTTTTAAATATTTTAATTAAGAAGAAAAAAATAATTATTTTTATCACAAGTACAGTACATAAACTTTATACAGTCATCTTATCATTAGTAATCATTAGATTATTTGTTTTCAAAAATGTTGTGTCATCTTAGTTATTTTTTTTCAATTTCGGAGCATTTTTAACGCTGGTCATTGCTCTAATTTCTTCAACTACTCAACCGCAAGTCGCTGATGGACGAATACTGTATAAAGAAGTAGTGACTACATAGCAGTTATGCTATGTATCGGTACGGAGATTAAATACGTACCGTTTAGTGTTGAATTAATCTCGGCACAATTTGATAATTACCTTGGAAATAAGTAATTATTTTGTGAAGATTGACTGGTGTAACAGTTTACTTTTGGTAAAAACTTCTCTTTCCATATGAGTTCAGCTGTGTTTTCTTTTTCATTGCTTTTGTTACATTAAAATTACATGAACAGTATAAAACAGATAAATTTTGTAATTTAAAAAATATCAAAGTTATTCAAATCTGCAAGGTACACGATATAAAAAATATTTTAAACTTTGTTAATTTCCTTTGTTATTATTTACTTTGTTAATTTTCTGAAAACTAGGTATATTTGTGACTAAAATGATACAATAGAGGTATAAAAGTAGAATTTATGGAATTGGTGATTATATGTTAATAAGTTCTGAAACAGATATGGGTTCTTCATTTAGATTGCGTTAATAATTGATAATATAATACATTATTAGCTAATAGTATAATAATATAATACTATAAAATAAATCTGATGGTGCACTTCGATCCGAAATTTGAAAGAGGAAAATGTAGGGTGACTTTCAAGGAGGATCGCATCTAATTATGTTTTATGGTGTCAATTAATTGCGAATCATTAAAACATAAATTAATACAGTGAATAATGATCACTTTGAAATATAGTAACCTTGGCGTTGTGAATATTATAAGAATTAGCAGTGTACCAGTTTTCCGTATGGAATATATAATAAATAATTAAAATTAAGAATTATGTGCAAATTCTTATAGTATCCTAAATACTATTGTTATTCAATGCATTCCGTAGAATATTTTATTTAATTATCTTAAAATGTAAAAGAATATCTGTAAAAGAATATACGCTATACAAAATTATTTTTACTTGAATTATTCACACGAATTATTTTCATCTGAAGAATAAAACATCCTGATACCGTCTGTAAACAGATTTATACAATATATGAAGTTAGATCAATATATGCCAAAATAGAAGCGTTAAAATGGTATTAAGATATACCAGTACTACTCTTATTCTGTTTCAACAATTGGCTAAATACAATCTATATAAATAAAATTGAAAATCTGTCTGTCTGTCTGTCTGTCTGTCTGTCTGTCCCATCATCACGGGAGAACGGCTGAACCGAATTTGATGAAATTTTGTGGGTAGCCTAGAAATAGCCCCACTTAAAATTTAGTCTATGGTTGGAATTTCTACGACCAGTGGTTCTCGAGATATTAGTAAAAAACGAAACTTTCGTTTGTCTCATCATCACGAGAGAACGGCTGAACCGAATTTAATGAAATTTTGTGGGTTGCCTTGAAATAGCCCCCCATAAATTTTGCCCAAGTTTCAAGTTTCTAAGTCCAGGGGTTGTCGAGGTATTAATGAGAAACGGAACTTTTTTTATAGGAGTTCTACTCTCCAACTCCGTGGTTTATCCAAACGGAAAGGATAAAAATCGTTTGTTTAAAGCGTCAAAGGGAATTAAAACTTTATTTTTGAGTTTGATGCAGGTTTTTTGCATTAAATAGTCACTATCTGAAAGCATGAATTGATTGAAACATGAATTTAAATGGGAAAATCTACCTCCATGTTTTTACATGTATTAACCTCCATGTATTTCACAAGCTTTTACTCAACGATTAGAAGTATAAAGAAATTAAAATGGTTATTTAATTTCGCCTTTTATGAGGAAGATTCTATCTTATATCATGTCGCTCGGCAAAGGAATGGAATTAAATGTGTTTGTTAATGATTATTATTTTTTTTTCTATTTGTATAATAAATAAATGGATGTAAAAATATATTTTATAAATGAACGGTTTAATTGTTCTTTTAATTATATATATTGCGGACTGCGTACATTACTTTTATTTATTTTAGCAAAGAGGTTTCAAGCTCATATATTGTGTTTAGCTAATAAACTCATAATAAATGAACGGTTTGGTTGTTCTTTTAATTATATATATTGCGAACTGCGTACATCACACTTTTATTTATTTTAGCAAAGAGGTTTCAAAGCTCATATATTGTGTTTAGCTAATAAACTCATATATTGTGTTTACCCAATAAATTCATTTAGCCGATTGTTAAAGCAGAAAAAGAGTAGAACGGATGTATGTATCTTCTAATACAATTTTAGTATTTTCATTTAGTATATATACAGACGGGATATGGATATTTTATTCTTCAGATCTGCAAATTTAGAGCTACGAATTTAGCGAAATATCTCTAAATAACTTGGTAACTTTTCTTAAACTTTACCAAATTAGAGGAAATATCTCCAAATTAATAAAAATGACCCAAATCAATGAAATTAAATTTGTTTTTTTAGAATAGAGTACTGAAATGATGTTTCTGTAGCATTTGTCGGTCAGTCCATCCATCCTACTTAGTAACGCATTTAACTAATTTTTTTAATATCACTAAATTGATAAAAATATTTGTAAATCCATAAAAATATCATGGAGACGAAAATGTCGCCAAACCTTCCATGGAGATCACATTATTCAGACGACATGATTTCCATCAATTTATTTGAAGCAGATGATATCATGTCGCTTAGCAACGGAACCAATATGTTATGTGTCATACGATTTTTATTAAATCTAATAAAAATATGTATATAAAATAAATTTCATTGACATTGCATTTTTGACTGGATAATATCAATTACGGTCTTCAGGTTTAAACATCATTATTATTGATATTTCGGGGACAGTTGATTCAGGAATTATCGATATTTTCAAATTATTATGCCATTGTTTCATTATGACGAAAATTGTTGAAACTCATATATAGTACGTTGTACAAGTAATCTTCTACAAATGCACGGGTATATCTTCTAATCTACGACAATATAAGTAGTACAGGTATATTGGCAAAATTTTTATATATATTGGCATATATTGCAATCAATTACGACCTTCTGGTATTAAGATTACGGGGATTTTTGATACTTTCAATTTATTACGTCATCTTTTTTATTTTGGTAAATATTTTTAAGACTCATATTACAATATGTTTAAGCTACTACTAACACACTGGCATATTTTCTAATTTGCGACAATATAAGTAGTACGTGGTTGCATATATTGATTCAATTCTTTTTTTTGTGTGTGAATTTGTTTACAAAACGGGCCAGGATATTTTATTCTTCAGATTTGCCCGTGAAGATAATTTTGCATAGTGAGAACAGATATTCTTAAACTTCTCTTTATGAGCAATAAATTTAATATTTTATCAGAATTTGCACATGATTGCGAATTATAAGTTTTTTTATATTATATACTCCGTACGAAGGACGGGTATGCTGCTAGTATATGTATATGAGTATACACGATATATTTATTCTTTGCCAAAATAAAACAGATGACTTAAATTGAAAATACCAATAATTTTCCCGTAATCTTTAAACACGAAGGCCTTAATGGATATATTGCAGTCAAAAATGCAATTCCGATAAAATTTATATACATTTTTTATTTAAAACGGAAAAGATTTAATAAAATCATCTGCTGTATAAATGCATTTCATTATGTTAAGGGCCATATGACACTTTAAAAGTGCCATAAACAGAGTGAATTCCCATATTTGACGTTTCTATTTTGTACCTCCTCTATACATCGATAATACCTAAAAATGTATGGCTAACAAGTGAATACCTGTAGCATATACGATAATTTTTTCTATACCGTGAAACTGACAATATTTTTAAAAATTGTATAATGTTCATGAATTTATTAAACATTGGACTTAATTATGTTAAAGGCCACAGGACTCTTTAAAAGTGCCATAAACAGAGTGAATTCCCATGTTTGACGTTTCTATTTTGTACCTCTCCTATGCATCGATAATACCTAAAAAATCTATAGATAACAAATGAATGTCTGTAGTATATATGATAATTTTTTCAATAAGGTGAATCTGATAATAATATTTTTAAAAATTGTATAATATTCATGAATTTATTAAAATTTTATTTTAATACAGATTGCTTGCGCTCATGCTTGCAACAAAATTATTGCTTCCGAAACAAAAATATTTCTGATTATGATGCAAAGTATCTATTAAAGAAGTTATAGTTCAAAATTCAAACAGTTGCACAATTTAAGTTTAAAAAAAAATAAATTATTAAAAATAATTTAATTAAATTTAAAATAAATTTAATTAAATTTAAAATAAATTTAATTAAATTTAAAATAAATTTCATTAAATTTAAAATAAATTTAATTAAATTTAATTTTTAAAAACTTAAATTATGCGAATGTTTTTATTTCGAGCGATTACTTCTTTAATGGATACTTCTGCATCATAATCAGAAATGTGTTTGTTTCTGAAAGCAATACTTTTGTTGCAACCATGCACGCAAGCAACATATATCAAAATAAAATTTTAATAAATTCATTAACGTTATACAATTTTTAAAAATATTCTTATCAGATTCAACTTATTGAAAAAATTATCATATATTCAACAGGTGTTCACCTGTTAGCCATACACTTTTTAGGTATTACCGATGTACAGGAGAGGTATAAAATAAAAACGTCAAACATGCGAATTCACCCTGTTTATGGCACTTTTAGAGTCCTCTGAGGCCCCTTAAGCAACATGATATGTTTTTCTTCAAATAAATTATCGAATGTAGTGTATTAGATTTATTTCAGTTCAAAACAGAACTCGGCTGGAACCGGGGACTGAAACAGAGCCTCCTGGGTAGCGCACAGATGTACTACAAGCTACAATACTCAGGTATTTAAAAAAAAAATCTGATGTGGGCAACACATGGCTTTCCTTATATAATGAAATGAATTTACTACTTTTACAGTAAAATAAATAGGTTTTTCTTCTAGTAGATACTAATATCCTTTCCAAGATATTGAATTTTCGACAATTAGTCGTCATTTTCATTGATTTATCGTCATTTTTATCCATTTGGCGAGATTTTCGTTAATTTGGCAACATTTCAAAAAGTCGCCAAGTTGGCGACATTCCGCCAATTTCGTCGCCAAAATTTCGCCAAGCGTTATGGACGAAGAAATAAGTTATTCTTGCAGCAGATAAATTGGCGTTCAAATGCAAAAGTATTACTCAAAGTATCTTTTTTCTTGAATGGAACGAGCTAGATCCGCGAGAATGATGTCACCCAATTTATCGCATGATATTATATATGAAAAGTGAACATGTTTCTCAAATAGGAAATTTTTTTTCTATTTTATATGACTTTTTGATAATTTTTTTGAAAAATGTGCAATATCTCGAAAACGGTTCTTGTTAGCGTTCTAAAATTTATGTCAATCGTTTTCTAATGAAAAATTACATAAGAAATGTCTATTTACGTAAATTTATTATTGGTTTTGATTTTTTGACGATTTTTTCAAAATTTCATTCCAAAATTTAGGGGGGTTCTGAACATTCGATTGCGTATAAAAACAATAGGCTTCCAGTGTTTACAGATTGTGATTTTTGTACCAAATTTGGTTCGAATCGGTCCATTCGTTCGTCAGTTATCGTCTCCACAGACCCACTGACACACACACACACACATACTTTCACACACACACACACACACACACACATACACACACACAGACATCACTTCAAAAATGTTTGATTCGTGATCAGGGATGCTTGAAACGTGCTCTCCCGTCGAAAACTCGAATTCGAATTTTCGACCCCGTCACAATACTTTCCTTATACATTATGTATATAAGGAAAGTAATATCTGATGTGAGCAGCACATGACTTTCCATGAAAACACAAATTCATTTTATGTTTATTTCATTAAATTGAGTTTAATTGTATTAAATAACACGCGATGATTAATTGAAATTACACTGGAAGTACACTTTCCATTCAGCTTTCGTTTTCATTTGGTAACTGGACTTATTCTCAAACCTGGCAAAATACAAAAAGCTAAGTATCTCGAGAACGACTAATCCGAGAGTAATAGAGTTGATCTTATTATTTTTATCGCCAAAATGTAAGTATAAAGCAATATTTTAATCTATATATACGTAATCTTTTTTGTTTTTTAGATTTTCATGATTTTTGCAGGCCATTTTGCTAAACAAACCAGGTTCTGTTTTTCCAAATCGTGCCAAAATTTAATCAGCACCAGGGTAATCTACAGACTTACCAACCAACTTTTATGAAATACGCTCAACTAGTTTTTGAGATAGAGTGGATACATACATTGCACAGACAGACACATACGTCCCGCTAAAAATAGTTTCTTCATGTTCTAGAGGTCTCAAAACGTGTAGATCCGTCGAAAACTCGAATTGTGATTTTCGACGTGATTCCAATACATGTTAATGTATAGGGAAAGTACTGGAATCATGCCGAAAATCGCAAGTCAAGTTTTCGATGGATCTACACGTTTCAAGACCTCTAAAACACGAAAACACTATTTTTAGCCAGACGTCTGTTTGTGTGTGTGTTTGTGTATGTGTATGTATGTGTGTATATGTGTGTGTGTGTGTGTGTGTATGTGTGTGTATGTGTGTGTCTGTTTAGATTTTGTATTCACTGTAACTCAAAAGCTAATTGACTGAATTTCATAACATCTTATAGGTAAGCCACTTGTAAGTTACCCTGGTGCTGATTAGATTTTGGATCGGAAAAAAATAACCTGCATTTTTTTGCGAAATGACCCGCAAAAATTGTATGTATCCACTCTAGCTGACAAACTAATTGACCAAATTACACAAAATTTAGTAGATAAGCCCCTTGTGGAATAGCCCCTTTGGTGCTGGTTAGATTTTAATATGACAAAATAATTCGTCTTTTTTTGCGAAATGGTCCTCAAATCTAAAATATACGATCTAAAATAAAATACTATGTATGATAAAATGTATCAATTAAATGCTTGTTTTATACGTAATTTTTAACGGCAAAAGAAATAACATCAACCTCATTACTCCAAGATGGACCATCCTCGAAATATTTAATTTTCTTATTTTGAAGAACTGAAGACGTTTTTCACTGTAGTTAAAGAAACTGTTTAATGAAATTTCTTAAAACTTGTAGTTAAGTCTCTTAATGACTATCCTGCTGCTGATTAGATTTTGATAATATTCGAAAAAGTATAATCGATTCGTATTTGCGAAATGGCCCGCAAAAACACTGAAAATCTGAAATAAATGACTAAAATTATTGAATTGTATTAACCAAAGTACTTGTTCTTCAAGTAAATGTTGACAACTAATCGAATAAGATTGACCTCATGACTGTATGATGAACCATTTTCCAGATATTTTAGTGTTTTAAATTTCTGAGGACCTGAAGAATGAAACGATGCCAGATGAAACGGTCCAATGGAAAAGCAAATTAGATATAATATCAGAAAAATACCCATATGCTATTTTCTGCAATTAAACTCAATTTAATGCGTAATGAAATAAAAAATGACGAAATGAATTTGAATCTGCAAGGAAAGTCATGTACTGCCCACATCAGATTTATTACTTTCCCTGCAATACGTGGTAATGTATAGGGAATGTATTGGAATCGTGTCGAAAATCGCAACTCGAGTTTTCGACTGATCTAGACGTTTTGGGATCTCTAGAACACGAAAAAACTATTTTTAGAATGACGTCTGTGTGTATGTCTGCAATGTATGTATCCACTCTAACTCAAAAACTACTGTACCAAATTCCATATAATTTGGTAGGCAAGTCACCTGTGTGTGACTCTTGTGCTGATTATTTTTTGGTATTATTCGAGAAAAAAGAATCTGCCTTTTCTTTTAGAAATGGCCAGCAAAAGAAATGGCCAGCAAAAACTGTCTGAATCCATTCTAGCTGAAAAACTGATAGACCAATATTCATGAAATTTGTTATATAAATCACTTTTATGTTACCCTGGTGCTGATTAGATTTTGGTACGATTCGAAATAAAAGAACCTGCCTTTTTGTGAAATAGCCTTAAAAATTCTTATGTATCTACTATTTGGTCTATTAGCACTAGCTGAGAAACTAATTGACCAAATCTCACAAAATTTGGTAGATAAGTTGCTTGTGAATTACTTTGGTATGGGTGAGATTTTGGTATGCTGTAAACAAAAAGAACTTTCCTTTCTTAAAGAAATGATCCGCAAAATTAGTAAATAAAAAAAATATACTACAAATGTGTCAATTAAATACATGCATTATACGTAATTTTTTGGCGATGAAACGAATAAAATCAACCCCATTACTATAAGATGGACCTTTCTCCAGATATTGAAGTTTTTAATTTAGGGGAACTAAAGATATTTTTCACTGTAGTGAAAAAACTAGTTAATGAAATTTCTTAAAATTTAGTAGTCTCTTTCCTTGATGGTTATTTTGAAACTGATCAGATTTTGGTATGATTCGGAAAAATATAACTGACCCGTTTTGCGAAATGGCCCGTAAAGATTGTGAAAACGTGGAATACATAAAATTGCTGAAAGGCATTAATTAGTTACCTGTTCCTAATGCAATTTTTGACAACACAGCGAATAAGACTAAACTCCATGACTCTAGGATGAACCGTTCTCGAGATATATAATTTTTTTCGATTTTTGAACAGCTGAAGAATTTAAAGTGTTACCAAATTATGTTACCAAATGAAACAAACATGCATTAATTCTGCCAATTGGGTATGATATTGTATCCATGTTATTTTCTGAAATTATACATAATTTAATGCATGATGAAATAAAAAAGTAAAAAAATGAATTATAATTTGTAGGGAAAGCTGCTCCCATCAGATATTTTACGAAGTTTTGAAAATTTAAAGCAGTAAACGTAAATTTCTTTACTTCGGGCAGAGATCAAGTGAATGATTGCTTTGCAAAAACAGTTAGCTTACTAGCGGTCACTAAATAGTGCATATAGAAACCAGATTTTGTAGCAATCAGTTTTCCACTAAGTTATGTATGTCTATTACTTTCTATCTTTAATAGTTTATTTTGAAGTTTAGAATACATTTCGAGTGAAAGTAAGAAAATTATAACAAAACCTCACTCGAAAATTTTTTTTTAATATATTTTAGAAGAAAAATAGATCAAAACAGTAAAATAGATTTTTGTATTGCCAGGAATGCTACAATTCATACGACAAAAGAAATAAACATTGCTTTAGATTTTTACTTTCTTTATACACATTGCATAATGTATAGGGATTGCAGCTGGGTCTACAATTCGAATTCAAGTTTTCGACAGGAGACCACGTTCCAAGGATCCCTTAACTCGAGTCAAATGTTTTTGAGGTGATGTCTGTGTGTTTCTGTTAGGGTGTGTGTCCGTGAGTCTGTTGATGTGATATCATATGGACGAATAGGGTGTTATGAAAATTATTTGGTACGATTATTACAACCCGTGAATACGCCGGCCGTCCAAATGGTTGCTTAAGTCTTCGGATGAGTCGGACGGTCTGGGTCTTCAACCCGTAAATACGGGAAGCCTAGTGATTTTAAAAGCACTCAAACGTTTGGAAGAACCCCCTACCTATTTTCGAATGAATTTTTGAAAAATCATGAAAAATACGTATATTCAATAATATTAAACATGCAATCATTTTTTATACATAACATTTTATTTTAAAACTAACAATAAAAACTAGGCGCTAACCATTATCAAGCTATTACACGTTTTTCAAATATATTTATCTAAAAATTACATAAAAATAAACGGTAGTAATTTTCATCAAATATGAAAAAGGTGGCGACACATTTGGCGAAATATCGCCAACTTGTAGACTTTATGTAACTCCAAATTAACGAAAATATCGTGAAATTGGAAAAAAATGACTCTAAAATTACGAAAATGACGTCAAATTGATAAATTAATAATATTTATCGTATTTAAATATAATATAATGAAATATATTGCTAGCAGATGTAAGTACTATTCTCAGTTATTAAAAAAAAAAGAAAAAAATTGCGAGAAATGTAACTTAATCTGAGACTTTAAAATATTACAGGAAATATCCCGATGGCAGTGTACTTTTAAGCGTTAAAAAGACTCTGCCCTAAATCTTGTGCATCATTATTTCGCATTGAAAGAATTAGAGTACTTGCTTTATGTGAGGAATGTCATGTGCTGCTCACAACTAATTTATATCTATTAGTTTCTTATATGTAAGCATCGAAAAGTCTTTACATTTTTTGCAAATGCTCAGATTTTAGTTAGACATTCCGACCAAATTCGTTGGAAGACCATAACAAATGACCTAAATATTCTCACTTCAAGATCCATTTCAAGGTCACACTGTAGCAAACTCTCCAGATTAAATTTTGTCTATTACCTAAGTTAACCGTTCTAATCCACAACATTCTAATAAACGCACACATCAATAATTTGGAGCAAGATTCCTTCCAAATAACAGTTGATTACAGTTTTATAATCAAATTTAACATGTATTTTCCAACTTACACATGCGTGTAAACGAAATTAATCTTGTTATAGAAAATTTCTACCCGCGTCTCCTTCCAAATTAGCTGCCAGACTGTGTTCACAGTTAAGAACTGGGCTTTCTAAATTATAAACACCAACGGTACTCGTTAGCGCCGGATTTCAATGCATTTCAATGTTATTAGATTACATGCTTGATATTGGTCAAGAGGTGATATTTTAACGACATTTTACTTTATGTAGTCATGATGTCAGTAGATATTGCATGAAACTTACAGTAATTATTGTAGATGGTATAAATTTTAAGTAGTGTTGTTACACTGTATAGAATTTGTCAAGCAGCATCGGGCGCGGTTAGTACTTGGTGGGTGACCACCTCGGAACACCACGTGCTGTTGGCCATCTCGGGTGCGGTATCCCCGTGGTTTGCGCGCTAGATTTGCACGCTACCACAAATGCCGCCGTGTTCATGCGGAGTACGATCACGTTAAACATGTGGGTCCGTAAGTCCTTCCGAGAGGTTGGTGGTAGGGGAAGGAGGGTACGGTCCCTGTGGATGCCTCCCCCACTGGGTTCCGGTCTAAATTGGGTGGCACTTCCCGGCAGTCCATACAGTTACCTTACACCTTTCTGGTAGGTCGGACGGTCTGGGTCTCAACAACAACAACTGTATAGAATTTGATATGGGCTACACACCATTTTCCCTATATAGTGTAATTCATGTATTTCTTTCACAGTAAAAAAAAAAAATCTATTGTAGGCAGCGCATGACTTTCCCTGTAGACTCAAATTTACGTTCACTTTATTTCTTCAATAATTCATTATATTGAGTTTAATTGCACAGAATAACACACATAATTATTTAAAATTATACTGAATTTGCATTTTTAATGCAATATTCGCCCTCATGTGGTAACTGGACTTATTTTCAAAGGTGGCGTAGCTAAAATTCGAAAAAACTGCAATATATCGAGAACGGCTAGTCCTAGTGTAATGGGGTTGGTCTTATTCTTTTCTTCGTTAAAAATTACGTATTAAACAAGCATTTAATTGTTATATTTCAGCTTACACATTTTTTTATGTTAGATTTAGACGATTTTTGAGTTTTATTTGGCAAAAAAGGCAGGTTATTTTTTTCCGAATCATACCAAAATTTAATTTAATCAGCACCAGGGTAATCCACAAGTGACTTATCTACAAAATTTTGTAAAAATTAATTTATTAGTTTTTCACCTAGAGTGGAAACGGGCATTTTTTGCGGGCCATTTCGGTAAAAAAGGCGAAACTCGTGGAAAACTCGAGTTGTGACTTTCGGAATGATTCCAGTACTTTCCCTGTACATTACCATGTATTGTACGGTAAGTAAAAATCTGATGTGACCAGCAAATAACTTTCCCTGCAGATTGAAATTCATTTCGTCATTTTTTAATTCATTCTGCACTAAATTGAGTATAATTGCTGAAAATAACATGGATACTTTCTGATATTATATCTAATTTGCTTTTTTAGTGCATTTGACAACTTCATTCTCTTTACGTTCTTCAGGTCCACAAAAAAAATCTCGAAAACGGTTCACCCTACAGTCATGGGGTTAGTCTTATTAGCTTAGTTATCAAAATTTACCATATATATATCAACATATTCAACATATCAGCATATTCAATATATCAACATATAATTATCAACATATACATATATATTCATTTTAGTCATTTATTTCAAATTTTCACTATCTCTGCGGGACATTTCGCAAAAGAGGAGTTGGTTATATTTTTCTGAATCATATCAAAATCTAATCAGCATCAGTATAACCATCAGGGGACAAGATACAAGAATCATAATGAGTTGATAAATGAAAACATACTTGACGGAATGCTAATAAATTAAAATTGAACAAACCGCCATTGCACATTTCTAAAATATATATTTGGTTCTGAGCAATTGAAACATTATGTAACTATAAAGTTAAAAAATTTTAAACGACCACTAATAAGGGTTTACATGTCTTTACAATATTTTCTATTCAAATAAACACATTTCAACAGAAACAATCAGGAAAATGCATATACTGTTTTGCTAATGAAATGTTTTATTTAGTTATTTCTAACTATATTTGGCGTGATTTGTTTTAATATTCGACAGAATTTTAACCATAGTCTTAAAGAGATTGAGATAAAACTCCTATGGTTGAAAAGCTAGAAAATACCATATCGTTTTGATAATTATATCTAGGTGTCGTTACTGTTAGAAATGTTACATCAGTTCTTATTTACACAACAAAAAAGCGTAGTGTTTAATATATGCAATAAGCAAAAAGTATTTTTCCCAGTTGTAAAGCCTCGCATGTCCGAGCAATCGGAAAGGACGAGGGTACGAAATGGTTTCCGAGTTGTAGAGCTTCGAATGTCCAACAATCGGACAGGACGAGGGTACAAAATGATTTCCCAGTTGTAGGGTCTCGACTGCCCCAGCAATCGTACAGGGACCAGGGTACGAAATGGTTCCCAGTTGTAGAGCCTCGAGTGCCCCAGCAATCAGACAGGACTAGGATTCAAAATGATTTCCCAGTTGTGGAGTCTCGAATGCAGCAACAATCGTACATGACGGAATTTTTTTCCAGTTGTAGAGCCTCGGATGCCCCAGCAATCGGACAGGATGAGGATTCGAAATGATTTCCCAGTTGTAGAATCTCGAATACCCCAGCAATCGAACAGGACGTGGGGACGAAATTGTTTCCCAGTTGTAGAGTCTCTAATGACCCAGCAATCGTACAGAACGAGGGTTCGAAATGGTTTCCCAGTTGTAGAGCCTCGAGTGCCTCAGTAATCGGACTGGACGAGGATTCAAAATGATTTCCCAGTTGTAGAGTCTCTAATGTCCCTGCAATCGTACAGGACGGGGGTACGAAATGGTTTCCCAGTTGTAGAGCCTTGAGTAGCCTCAGCAATCGGACAGTACGGGGGTACGAAATGGTTTTCTTGTTGTAGAGTCTCGAATGCTCAGAAATAATACAGAACGAGGGAACGAAATGATTTCCCAGTTTATAGAACATGGTACAGAATATATGTAAACAAATGTAAATTGAAAGATAAAATATACACCGCTCACAACCGAAATCGCAACTCCATAAAGTTGTAGATGTAGTTTTATCTAAATCAGGCAATGGAAACAGCAAGGCGAGATATGCAAATGATCACAGTTTCATTACGCATAGTGACGTAACACATTGCCGATCAGCAGAAACGTCAGGTCAAGGAGGAGCGATATCATAGCTAAATTGTAACTTCATTGGTTTCAGGTTGTAAAAATCATCGCAGTATGCCAAGAATACGTCGAGTACCGCATACGTTCAGTTGTCGTCAACTGAACGGAAACAAATCATTATTTTACGTGAAGGTGGATTGAGCCTTGGAAGGATCGCTGAACTATTGGATCGTGATGTGAGCACAGTTCAACGGTGTGAGTTACGGTTCGTGAGAGACAATGAAATGATACGAAGATCAGGTAGTGGAGCTCCTAGGTGTAACACACCACGTGAAGATCGTATGCTTCAGAAAAGCGCTGCGTGGGAGACGTTTACCACAGCAACCGTGTTACAACGAGATTTATCCCCCACTACAGATAACGTGGTTTCGACGCAAACAATTCGAAACCATTTGCATGACGCAGGAATCCAAAGTAGACGACCTTTTCGACACTTACCGTTTCAATGTCTTCACCAGTTACGTCTCCTCCAGTGGTGTCAAATGAGACACAATTGGTCGACAGAATGGCGAAACATTCTGTTAACGGATGAATTACGATTCTGTTTTGGCATGCCAGATGCCCGTACTAACGTATGGCGGGTCTTTCAACAACGCCACCAGGAATCTGTTTCTATCAGTCACCACACAGACCCTCTAAGTCGTATCATCGTTTTGAATGGTATAACATTTGGTGGACGAACACCTTTGGTCCACGTTTCTGGCAGTATCACGGCTCAACGATACGTCTTTGACATTATGAGATCTGTGGTACAGCCATATCTGTCAACCAGGCCTGGACTGCTTTTTCAACAAGATAATGCCAGGCCACATACTGCACGGCTAACTATGAATAGTCTACAAGGATTTTAATATCCTTCCTTGGCCAGCACATTCCCCGGATTTGTCGCCAATTGAGCATATCTGGGACATCATGGGTCGCCAATTAAAAGAACTCCCAATTCCAGCAAACCATGTTCAGTTACAAGCACAATTCCATGCTGTGTGGAATGTCATCCCTTAGCACACCATTGACAATATTATTGACGGGATGCCTCATCGTATTCAATCCCGCATAGTGACTCGCGTTGGGCCTATTGTAAATTTCACACAGATACATCAATTTCTTCATGGTGTTGCGATTTCAGTTGTGAGCAGTGTATTTCAATGCGTGGGAAAATGCACTACTTTGAGAGAAATTTAAATTGTGCTCATATAATTTTTTCCGAAAAATCAGCAGTTTAAATAAATATTATTTAATTCATCAAGCGCCAAAATCGCAGTGATCTAGATTTACGCCAAACTTACCCTTTCCCCCAAATTAACGCTAACGATTGACATTTAGAGAATAGTTTCATGCTATAAATAAACTCTGAACAAAATTCCTTGCCTAACAGCTGATTACGCTTTCATAATCTAATTTAACATATTACCTAACTTTTACACGCAATTGATCGTGCTATAGGAAATTTCTACCCGCGTCCCTCCCAAATTAAGCTGCCAAACTATGTTATCAGTTAAGAACTAAATTATAAGCACCCGACGTACTTGTTACTGCCGGGTGTAAATACATTTTGATGTCGTGTGATTACGACGTTTTCGGTATCGGTCTTCCAGACAGGGACATTTTAACGGCGTTTTACTTTACGTCAATGAAAAGAAGGTTAGTAGATGTTTCATTAAATTTGGAGCGATTTTCGTAGATTTAGGGAATGTTAGTAGCGTTGGTGACACCAAGCGTAATTATCATGCGAGAATGTGACAGCGTATGATAAGTCAATGGAAGTAATAAGTATCCTTACGCTGCGTATTGAAACGTAATAGTTAATAATAAAAAATAGTTAATAATGAAAAGTAAAATTTCCGGATGGTAAGATTGCGCAGGTATTATCAAACAACAAACATAACATCAAATGTGATGAATTTACGGGCGTTATAATCATTTGCTGAATGGCAACAAGCAAGTTATATATATATATATATATAATATATACATGAAGATGTTTAACACGTGACAATGCAAAATGAGGTATAATAATCATTGTATGATAGTTCAAATAAAATCCAATTGCCAGCTTCGCTTCTACTCACTGTGTATTTCTAACATGTGACAATACAAATGGTCCAGAGAGATGGAAATCGCGAGTTAGAGGGCAGACGAGGACATAATGGCCCGCGTCCCCCTCCAACCTACAAAAAAAGAGGGGGGAATCCCTAAGATGAAATCGATGGAGATAGGCCACAAAGGGCCTATGATTCGTAAAAAAGTAGAAAAGATCTCTGGAGAAAAGATATCTGATGAAGCTATTGAATGAGAAATGACATTGACAGATATTGTAGGCCCAAAGAATATATTGAAATATGTCTCAGTCAAAGAAGAAATGAAAAATTTAGAGCCAATTAAATTGTTATTTTCTGAGTATTATCGTTAAAATTTTCACAGATGCCCAGAGTGTTGATACCATGCATAGCTAGTAATTACTGTATTGAAGTAGGCTAAGCTCTTTTAACTTAATAAATATAATATTTTGATAATATTTAGCAAAACCAATTTCGTTTTGTGGCATGTCATAAAACTTACGTTGTTCATACAATTTCATATTCTTACAATACTGTCGGATCCATTTCTAATGTAATTTGTAAGTGTATATAAGGTGTAATAAAATAAATAATACTATTATTATTACTATTTCTAGGGACTCCACCCCTTCTCTTTATGGTTGTTAACCCAGGAGAGCTCGTCTGATAATATTTTGCACACTTCTGATCTTTCTGCAATTGCATCAAACTAAGCAGCTTTCCAATGTTGGTGTTTGACATCCTACTTTTCAACAGTGAACTTCCCTACATTTATATCTGCACCAAAAGTTATGCTTGCTGTATATATTTCTGACGGCTTACCAGCAGCTCCAGAGCGTTTTTCATTTTCATTATTAGTAAGTGAAGATTGTTTTCGGTATGGTGAGTTTTATAAAAAATAAGATACTGAATCTAAGCTGCATTAATAATCAGGTAAATATTTTATACGTGATCGTAAACAACGAACGTAAACAACAATAAAAACCAAGTGTGCTCCATTTCACACGTCTAACATTTGTAATCATTTATATTGTTGCGAATTCGCAATGTTTCGTTTGGCACTTCCTCTTTCGGCTGTCTCGAAGGCCAGACGAAGAAAATACAGTGCATGACGTGAAGATGACGTGAGCTCAAGTTTGCCAGAATTTCCCAATTAGAAGAAGGTTTTCTAGATGTAGCAATTTATCGAACATTTGGCGACTTCCGGAATGCTCCAGAAACTTCTCGATAGATCGATTATTCTCTGAGATAGAGATTTTCAGAAATTTCTATGGAGAGACTATTAAAAGGACTCACCCCTCCGTTGCAGTGGAAGTGACGAATTGCTGTGACGTGAGCAACATTGGACTGTGATTTTTGTCATTGTTTTGAGAATAGTAGCTGCTATTTTGTGAAATTACTTTCGTCAACATTCTGTGAATAATATCAGTTATTTTGTGAAATTAGTTGAACATTTTTGATTGTACATTATTCCTGCTTACTTTGTGCTTGTGAATAAACGTAAGTTATCCAGAAACTTGGACTCGTTCTTGTATCCTGTGTATACACCTACAATTCTAGAGGACACGTTCGTAACAATATTTTATCTAAAAATCCATTTAGTGAATTTTCAAAATGTCTCATCTAATTGCAGTCAGCATCTGTCTAAGCAGTCTGACTCTGAGTCGAAATTTCTCTATAGGGTGATTAGGGGAGGCTATTTTCCCACATCTGGTTTATATTTGGAAAAGTCTCGTTATTGAGTTGGATATGAATAAACGTTGTGAATAACCATAGTTGTACGAAATTTGAAAGGAAAAAAACATTCCATTGTTAAGCTTCACTCTCCTACAATTTTTACATTCTCATGGTATAGAATATAGTATAAAGGAAGTGTTGTTTTCATAAAAATTTTCGATTAAGAAATTTTGATGCTAATATATGTTTTAGAACGTCCTTAACACGTTATTTTTAGAGTGGTGTCCGTCTATCGGTCTGTCTGGCTGTAGTCGATTTCTGGTATACAAGGTAGGGGCCACAAATATTAATGGATTTTCACGAAACTTTATATCCGGGTTTGCTATCGAAAAATCTAGAACTAGATAGGAGATTTCGAAATTATGAGAAAGTAGAGTTCGGCCACATTCTAGTAAATAAATACTTGCAACGAGAAATAGATGGACACTATATTGTTCAAGAGTTATTACGAGTCGTTTACGATACGTCGGAAAATTCAATTTTCTTTAAAGAGTGTTATATCGCACGAACAAAGTCACTAAATTTGATAAAATTATATCGTTAAATAAAATTTATGTATTGTCAAATAAAATTTAAGATGTACAAAAAGAGTTTTCGAATATTTACATATGAAGAAGCGCAATGAAACATTCAAAATGTGATATGATTGGTAAAAATAATTTCCAAATAGATGTAGGTACTTACTACTTTGGGACGTTTGAATGGGCAGCAAACATCAAATATTTATTTATAGGAAAACTATTAATTTACTTCCTAATTTTCATGAAAAAATAATATCCATATGACCATCTGGCTAAAATTTTAGTGGGACAAGCCAAGCTTTTAGCACACTTCACAAATAATATTTACTTCAGCACCTAGAAGAATTTATCTTAACGCAGACGACTCCAAAAATAAGTGAAGAGTTTATCCTCTACTGAGAAAATGGTGGGAGATTGTAAGATTGTAGTACATTGAAATAATATAAACCAAGATTTAAGCACACTTTATAAAGAATATTTGTTTCTGTGTCTGAAAGAATTTATCTTAATGCAGATGACTCCGAAAATAAGGTATGGGTTTTCTCTATACTGGGAAAATGATGTGAGAGTGTAGTACGATAGAATTAAAAATGCCAAGATTTAAGCACAGTTTACAAATAATATTTCCTTCTCTGGCTGGAAGAATATATAGCATGAGTTTTCTATACCGGGAAAATGGCGTGAGAGTGTAATATATTGGAATTAAATAAGCCAAGCTTTAAGCACACTTTGCAAAAAATATATATTTCTGTGTCTGGAATAATTTATCTTAATGCAGATGACTCCGAAAATAAGGTAAGAGTTTTTTCGATACTGGGAAAAAGGAGTGAGTGAGAGTGTAATATGTTGGAATTAAAAAGTTTAAGAGGAGTGTGTGTTATGAAAAAATAGTTTAAAATATATTTCGGGGAAATGTGTGTTTTTGATAGGGCACGTTTAAATATCTGTATCATTTATTGTACTTTTATTTATCAACATGTAAGTGCAGAATTTTATGAAATCGATTAAAATTTTCAAGGGAATTACATTTTAAGAAATACAAAATTTAAATTTTTATAGGGCCCCGTACGAAAACATTTCCAATGAGTAACATGTGTCCCATACACTAATAAGGTGATATACAAAATTTCAGCATTTTATCATAAAAAGTCCCAGAGATATGAAAAGACAAAAATGCTGACTTAAACCACTTTTCGATGCATCGACATGGGTTCTCAGAAGGAAAAAATCATATCGGCAGATCGCGTTTCAGGGGTCATACACAAATTACGAAAGATAAGAATCCCCATACACTAATAAGGTGATATACAAAATTTCAGCATTTTATCATAAAAAGTCCCAGAGATATGAAAAGACAAAAATGCTGACTTAAACCACTTTTCGATGCATCGACATAGGTTCTCAGAAGGAAAAAATCATATCGGCAGATCGCGTTTCAGGAGTCATACACAAATTACGAAAGATAAGAATCCCCATACACTAATAAGGTGATATACAAAATTTCAGCATTTTATCATAAAAAGTCCCAGAGATATGAAAAGACAAAAATGCTGACTTAAACCACTTTTCGATGCATCGACATGGGTTCTCAGAAGGAAAAAATCATATCGGCAGATCGCGTTTCAGGGGTCATACACAAATTACGAAAGATAAGAATCCCCATACACTAATAAGGTGATATACAAAATTTCAGCATTTTATCACAAAAAGTCCCAGAGATATGAAAAGACAAAAATGCTGACTTAAACCACTTTTCGATGCATCGACATGGGTTCTCAGAAGGAAAAAATCATATCGGCAGATCGCGTTTCAGAGGTCATACACAAATTACGAAAGATAAGAATCCCCATACACTAATAAGGTGGTATACAAAATTTCAGCATTTTATCACAAAAAGTCCCAGAGATATGAAAAGACAAAAATGCTGACTTAAACCACTTTTCGATGCATCGACATGGGTTCTCAGAAGGAAAAAATCATATCGCCAGATCGCGTTTCAGGGGTCATACACAAATTACGAAAGATAAGAATCCCCATACACTAATAAGGTGATATACAAAATTTCAGCATTTTATCATAAAAAGTCCCAGAGATATGAAAAGACAAAAATGCTGACTTAAACCACTTTTCGATGCATCGACATGGGTTCTCAGAAGGAAAAAATCATATCGGCAGATCGCGTTTCAGGGGTCATACACAAATTACGAAAGATAAGAATCCCCATACACTAATAAGGTGATATACAAAATTTCAGCATTTTATCATAAAAAGTCCCAGAGATATGAAAAGACAAAAATGCTGACTTAAACCACTTTTCGATGCATCGACATGGGTTCTCAGAAGGAAAAAATCATATCGGCAGATCGCGTTTCAGGGGTCATACACAAATTACGAAAGATAGGAATCCCCATACACTAATAAGGTGATATACAAAATTTCAGCATTTTATCATAAAAAGTCCCAGATATATGAAAAGACAAAAATGCTGACTTAAACCACTTTTCGATGCATCGACATGGGTTCTCAGAAGGAAAAAATCATATCGGCAGATCGCGTTTCAGGGGTCATACACAAATTACGAAAGATAAGAATGATTACGTAAATAAATAATAATATTCCTATTTATTGGTACACGAGTATCTACACTGTGCAGAAATAATAACTTTATACAAAGATTACAAAGTTTGTTCAAAATGTTTTCCATCCATGCCAAAGATCCATTAAAGATAAGAGTCAGATATTATTTGCCTATGATGCATTTCTGCGTTGGGACATTTGCACTCTTGCTATAAGCATTTACATTTTAATTTGTGATTGATCCTTCACCAACTTTGTTTAAACATATCTCTGGGACTTTTCATGATAAAATGCTGAAATTTTGTACATCACCTTATTAGTGTATGGGGCACATTTTACTCATCGGAAATGTTTTGTACGGGGGCCGTATAAAAATATATATTCTGTATTTCTAAAAATTTACTCCCCTGAAAATTTTTATCGATTTCATAAAATTCTGTAGCTTTTTCTACGCAATTTTGTAATTTATTATATATATATCTAAGATCAATATTTAAGGAATAAAAGCTGATGTCAATGTTTTTGGGAAACCCTGTATATATTCTAATTGTGGCGATGCTGAAGTTGAACGGACATTCCCTTAATGCTATTTCAATTAGTGTAAACTAAGTATTTTTAAGAAAGCAACAAAAAAGATTCTATGAGTGAAATTTTCTTAAAAAAGGATATGCACTTATTACAGATGAAAAACTATCCCCAAAAGAAATATTCACGCCAGAATAAATTACAATTTGTGGTATAACTTTTAAAAAGAACCCCACAAATACGGAAATTTAACACATTTTCATTAAAAAAGATATCATAACACTTGTGCTGGGAAAAAATTTCTCACCATCTTCGTATAATTCACACACACATTTTAAAGGAAAACCCGAGAATACATCAGAAGAAAAACGAGAAAGATTACGATTAAAGTAATATTTTTCATTTTAATCGTCGGGAATGGAAGTAAAATGGCGCGCACATTTCTTTAAAAAGCTCTGAATAAACTAGTTATAATTTTCTGCGGATTTAGTTTTGAACTTTAAAGCAGAGAGCAAAAACGTATTTTTATTTTTTATACGATATGCGTTATATCCTTAAAAGTACTGGGACACCTTAACGTATTTGCATATTGCAGATTCAGGAATAACTTGTTTCATCAGCATAATACGTATTTCATAGATTGTTTTCCTACCTTTAAAATATAACCCAGAAATATTTAAAATATAATTCTGACCCTTTCAATCTGAGTAGCTTTGCATCTTGCCACTCTCATTGAAACAATTTAGGACTCTGAGCAGAGTAAATCTTGAAATAAATAGGAAAGGAAAGGGAAGAAACAGAAGAATGTGACGGAAGTGACATCATATTTTTATGAATACGTACCATTGTTATAATTGAAATTTCTGGATCGCTTGATGTTGTCGGCGAATTTGGTGAAATATCGCCAGCTTGGTGATTGTTGGCGAGTTCTAAAAAATCCTCGAATTTTGTAAATTTGCTAAGAATGTCACGTGTTCAATAAGTAAAATACACTTTCTGCAAAGAATAAGAAAAACTTGAGGAATGTATATAAGCATGAATAATACAACAGTGCAAGATACAGCTGTTTCAAGGATATTCTGGATCTCCTCCGTCAGTGCAAGAGAATCAAGAAACCCGTAGTCCAAATGACAAATGGGTGTTTCGTGTTTTTTTCCATAACTTTCTACAGAATGTATGGTATATCAGCACGCCATTGTTCAGTTGGGCTGTTAGTAAAGCAGAGTAAAAGTATCTGCTGAACTCAATAAAAAATGCATGATTTTTCTCCTGATTATATATACCCGCTAAGTTGCATTATTTTTTTATTTCTAGCAGCAGCACTTGATACAAATCATTCGCTGGTGAACAAATACACAACACCAAAAATACAGGAGAAAAACTATTACAAGAAACAAGAAGCATGAACAAGCAACAAAAACAGCAATAAAACAAACATAGGAGATGGAGATATATGGACGATAGACAGAAATACAAATAACGCTGTATTATAAAACAATACTGGTAGAAAAGTGTAAAAAACTTAAAATTTTAGATCTGCTGGATCTGCGTATCAAGATTTGTGTGATATGTCAGTTTGCCCTTATTGCTTACGTAGACCGCACGCTCTCCCAATGGAGTGACTACAAAGGTTGTATTTAAACGTTTCATCGTCAATAACAAACAAGAAAGATTATGATTAAAGCATTGAGTATGAAACACTTTCCAACTTCAATGCAATTTTATTTAAACATGTCAAAAATGCAATACATTCCTCAGTAATATTTTAAAACTTATCACAATACTACATTGATTTATTATATTTGAAAACTTAAACCTTCATCGAAAAAAATGAACTTTATTCAAATGACGGCATTGAATTATAAATTGCCTGGTTTAAACATCTCTAAAATGTGATATATTACTCGGTAATAATTTTAGAATTATCATAATACCACGATAATTTATTATATTTAAAAATTTCATCGAAAACAACTGAAATTCATTCAAATGACGTCATAGAAAAAATAACACGCCTGGCTCGCTCTAAAAAAGCAGCATTTCATTCATAAATAATTTCCCATCCATGTCATTCATCAAAATACTATAATATAATTTATTTTATTTAAAAATGAAGACCATGGAGCTACAAATAATTTAACTCTATGCTTAAAACTTCATCGCAAAAAATCGTCATTCTCTCGGTAAAGTCAATGAATATTTCTTTCATATCAGCTATGCAGACTCCATGAGCTAAATTCTTTTGCGTTAAAAAAATACAGCAATTCCTATACAACTCATTCTACATATTTTGCTGTTTACATTTTACATAAGTGAAAAATAGGCTTCGTTGTAGAAATAATCAAATTTGGATGAGCATTTAAACTCATATATATTGTAATTGCGCTGTTTTATTATGTAGATGCACAAAATTTAAACCAAAATAAAGTGGTTTTAGGACGGATACAACACTCAATATGAAATAAAGAAAACTTTAAAAATCCCGATTTTGAGACAAGATGGATGCCATATATAATTTTGAAGTGGATCACGTGATACTTTCATATCATGGTGACGTGATACTTTCATTTAAGAGGTGTTATTATTATTTTAATTTTTATTTATAAAACTACTGAATATATTTCGCTGAATTTTTTTTTTATATATTTTATGGAACAATTTGAATATTGCCTAAAATTTTCGAAGCAATTTGTGAATTTTAAATCCGCTTAAAAAATATTTGAAAAATTTGGTCCCGTAGGGCTCAATGTATTTCATTTTTTCAACCCGGGTTCAAT
Organism: Amaurobius ferox; assembly: GCA_951213105.1. Lineage (NCBI taxonomy): Eukaryota > Metazoa > Arthropoda > Arachnida > Araneae > Amaurobiidae > Amaurobius > Amaurobius ferox. The sequence continues at coordinate 113,851,901 of OX578146.1, forward strand.
CCAAAACTAATTGGGTGATATTATTCATTTATATTCCCATAGGTGCTACAGACTGTCTGAACAACATACAAAAATTTCATTTTGATTAAGTCATTTTTACGGCAGTTATCGTGCTAACGGACAGACAGACAGACAGACAGACAGAATGAACAAAGTCATAAACACTTTTCAACTTTGTTGTAAAGTGTTAAAAACCCAAAACTATCGGAATATTTTCTGTACCAGTGTCACACGTAACATACATCAACATTTTCCCATTCGAAATATATTTTATGTTTTCTTAAAATGGCATCATAGAGCAACATTTGGCATAATTAGGTGCAAAAGAGGTAATTTTTGGCTGAATGACCGCGAAACTTAACAGTTTCAATCAGTATAGCGAAAATAACCGATATACATTCTTTGAGTTCATGTCGTCATTAGTTCCTTCTGAGGGGCGGAGGAGGGAGGGGTAAGTTACTTCCTCTCTTGATGGGATACATTATAAACTTGATATCAATCGAAATACTATTTTTACAGCTATGCAGAGCTAGGTTACACTTTATATTGTCTACAGTATTTAGTGATGAATTCAATAGATGGGCTCAACAGTTAAGTTCACAGTTTAGATATGAACCCAACGAAACACTTTGGGACAAGCTACATGTCATGGACACTAATCTTCAAACATTTCCTAAAAGTTGTTTTTAAAATTTTTCTGGAGTGATATTCAAATATAAGCAGCATTTTGTCCTAAATGTTTTTTCCGGTACTTAAGTATAGATTCTGATCAGGCCAGTCAAACTCGTAGTTTGCAGAAACATTCATGAAATATTATGGAAGGAGCAAATCACATCAGCAAAGTACTTTCAGTTTGAATGAGTTATTGCATTTGTTCATTTAACACGACCAGCAAATATGTAGCACGGTCATGAAATTTAAAAGTAAGAATAATTCAATTTGACTAATTAAATGTGCTATGAAATATTTGAAATATCAAGTAATTATACATTTCTGAATCATTCACAAAATTTCAAACAACATATATTAATTTAACTTTCCTGATCTATAATATTAAAGCATGATCGCGTATGTATGCTCGTATGTTCCCCGTATTATAAACCTTCTATTCGGCCAAGGATATTATTTAACAAGAAAGATCAATCATGCTTAAAGCATTGATTATGAAACACTTTCCAACTTCAATGCAATTTTATTTAAACATGTCTAAAATGCAATACATTCCTCGGTAATAATTTGAAACTTATCACAATACTGCATTAATTTATTATATTTGAAAACTTAAACCTTCATCGAAAAAAATGAACTTCATTCAAATGACGGCATTGAAATATAAATTGCCTGGTTTAAACATCTCTAAAATGTGATACATTTCTCGGTAATAGTTTTAGAATTATCATAATACTACGATAATTATAAATGATATTTGAAATGATATTTATGATATTTGAAAACTTCATCGAAAACAACTGAAATTAATTCAAATGGCGTCATAGAAAAAATAACACGCCTGGATCTCTCTATAAAAACAGGATTTCATTCATAACTTTCTCCCATTCATTTCATTCATCACAATACTATAATAATTTATTTTATTTAAACATTTCGTTTAAGACCATGGAGCTACAAGAAATTAAACTCTATGCTTGAAACTTCATCGAACAAAATCGTCCTTCTCTTTATGAGATCAATTAATATTTCATTCATATCAGCCATGCAGACTCCATGGACTAAATTATTTTGTGTTAAAAAAATACAGGAATTCTAATACAACTCATTCTATATATTTTGCTGTTTACATTTTACATAGGTGAAAAATAGGCTTAGTTGTAGAAATATTCAAATTTAGATGAGCATTTAAACTCAAATATATTGTCATTGTGTTGTTTCCGTATGTAGATGCACAGAATTTAAGCAAAAATAAAGTAGTTTTAGGACGGATACAACACTCAATATGAATTAAAAAGAACTTTCAAAAATCACGATTTTGAAACAAGATGGATGCCATATATCATTTTGAAGTGGGTCATGTGATCGTTTCATATCATGGTCACGTGATCGTTTCATATAAGAGGTGTAATTACTATTTTAATTTTTATTTAAAAAACTACTGAATATATTTCGCTGAATTTTTTTTTCAAATATTTTATGGAACAATTTGAATATTACCTAAAATTTTCGAAGCAATTTGCGAATTTTAAATCCGCTTAAAAAATGTTTGAAAAATTAGGTCCCATAGGGCTCAATGTATTTCATTTTTTCGACCCGGGTTCAATCCAAAACTAATTGGGTGATATTATTCATTTATATTCCCATAGGTTCTACAGACCGTCTGAACAACATACTAAAATTTCATTTTGATTAAGTCATTTTTACGGCAGTTATCGTGCTAACGGACAGACAGACAGACACACAGACAGACAGACAGAATGAAAAAAGTCATAAACACTTTTCAACTTTGTTGTAAAGTGTTAAAAATCCGTAAAAAGGAATTATTCATATACGTATGTGGACAAACACTTAACATGGTTCTTACAATTTCTGATGCTTTTAATCTTGATGATTTTGAAGCAAGATAAAATAAAATCTTATTTACTAATCGTGCGATCAACACCAGTTAATGTATTCATTTTAACTCAAGTAAATCTGCATAACTTGCTATTATTCATGTTTCCTTTGTCATTATTATTACAGAAACTAGAATTTGATCCCGTGAAAGACAGTGAAAATAAGAATCTTAACGTTAAAAAAGTTGCAGTTTAATTTCTTATTTTTCCGATAACAATGTATGACACTTAACTTCGAAAATGGTTGTGTCAATTAAAAATTGATCTAGTTAGTTTCTGACCCGTGGTCAAATTGTAAGAGACTTTAAACCTTCTCTTCCGTTTCATCCACTCTGGAAATAAAATGGAACTCTGTCCCCTTTAATTGAGATTCAATGGTAGAGAATAAAAGTGGTATATAATATAATATAAGTGGTAGATAACTGCCAAATCAACGGAGGGCTACTTGGGAGTCTGGAAAGACATTGAAAAACCTGGAAGACCGAAATTGCGATTACGTTAGGTTCTTTCCGATGGTGGATAGTATAAGTGTTAGATTTTACCATCTAGAACAGCAGGGTCTTCTAGAGAGTCTATAAGCTTTTTTGAGACCCTGTCTCTCATTGCAGGAAGGATTGAGATGAACGAGAGATTGAGATGAAGAGAATCTAATGGTACAAGATTTTCGATAAATCGAAAATCTTGTTCCATTAGATTCTATACCTTAGTTGATACTATAAGTGTGCGATTATTCCGCTTTCTAAGACAAAGAGGGGCATCTGATGGGGGGGGGGGAGGCTGGAAAGGCAAAACCAAGTTAAATAATTATCTATAATAATTAGACGTATCATATAGACACGGGTATGAGTAGCTTTTGAGTATAAAGATATTTCCATAGTAATTTCCACAAGTTACTAACATTTGACAAGGAGCTCTGTCGAGCTGAAAAAGACAGTGATCCATTTCATAAAAGTGGCACAAAGTGAATCGCACAAAGTTGTTCAGAATAAGTTATGTAAAGTGTCTGAAGACGCTTGAGAATTGTGCATAGTATATGTAATGATAAAGTCCCGTTAGTGGATCGAAAAATTTTCATATAATATTAAATAATTAGTAGTCGCCATAATTGGAATTTTTGTCATGGATGATATCCAGAGGTAGTTGATACACTGAATTAATAATATTAATGACTAGTTTGGGAGGATATGCATTAGTAGTTGCAGTATTTAATAATTCTATAAAATGTGTTAATTTATAATTATCATCACACATTTTATTTATTCTAAGAACCTGGTGTAATATAATATTTCTATTTCTATACGCAGATAAGTACAAGCAAGATTTAAATAGCTGAATTTTAGAAGTATTAAAATAAATATATATTCTATTAGTATATACGTTTATAGCCAGATTATTATTTTGTGTATCTAAATTTATATCTAAAATGTTAAAAATATTAGAACCATTATTAATTGTAGAATCAGTTAATTGTTGATTATTTGAATAAAAGTTAAATGCCATAGGATGCCACTGAATAAATTCGAATTCGATATTTTGAAGAAAATGAAGTTTAAAATCTCTAATATCGTTTGAAATAATTCTGAAAAAAAAATGGCCATCTATGTCTATATGGTATGTATTTTTATATGTCGTTGCTCAGTGGTAAGATAAGACTGGAAATCAAACAATAACTTTAATGATTGCCATAGTTGTAGTGCTTCATCGAAATATAATAATTCCTTATTCTTAATGTAGAAAATATGGTAATTTCCGAATCAATTTTGCTATATAAATGCTTATGAGAATATATTTATTTTTATTTATACTCATTTTTTTCCATTCATGGAAATATAATGTATTTTCATTAAAAAATCTATCGCTACCATTTGTGTTAAAGTGAAAAAACTATCTCTTATTTGGTATTTCAATGAAACACATTCAGAAAAAATATGAAAGAACTTATGCAAAATAAAAGTGAGCTCGACATTGTATCAGTATTTTTCGTTTTAATAAAATAGTGAAAGTAAAATGGAAAAGTGCGTTTCGATGTGAATAACATCTATGGTTGGGATTTTCCAGGCAGAAATTAAAACGTTATAAAAATATAATCATTTTGGACGAGTATATCCCGGAACCTACTAGATAAAAATGCAAATAATTTATATAGTTTTATCATAATTAGGGTTTAAATTATGAATATATAAAAATAATTTTAATATTTAAATATTTGAACTTTCTTTTCGAATCTTTATTTTAAAAGTATTTGTCTGAGAGAGTTTTTTAACTTTTCTTAATTTCACTCGAAATGCTTTCCAAACAATAAAAGATAGAGGTAAATAGCAAGAAACAAAAACACATATGTATAAGGAAATTTAATTACTGAATCTATACTTATTTTTACAAAAACTTCAAGTTATCAGTTGAAGACTAAAAATTTCCGTTTTCAAGTTTGTAATGCTTATATCTCAAAAACTGAATGTGCTAGCTATGAACAATAAGCCAGAATGTGAGTTCCGATAGTGTTCATAATTGGATTTTTGATCAAGCTTATAGTTTTTGAAGTATAGTAATTATAATTTCGATATTTTAATATTTTAACTTGGGTTTTCCAATGTAGGAAGGGGGAAATTTGTAATATATAAATTTGTAATTTTTTTAACAAAATGAATATCGTGCTTATGGATCAAGGAGTAAGTAAACAGATTGAGCTGCAACAATCGTGGCATTTTAAAAATGCCACGATTGTTGCAGCTCAATCTGTTTACTCACTCCTTGGTCCAGAAGCACGATATTCATTTTGTTAAAAAAATTAGAAGGTTAAATGAACTTGGGGATTCAAAAGATGTTTAATGATTGGTGAGGTTTGAACAGAATAGATGAAAATAAATGTATTCAAGTACGAATTTAGGTGCTATATATTAACTTGAAAACTTGGTGCTATATATTAACTTGAAAACTTGGTGCTATATATTAACTTGGTGCTATATATTAACTTGGTGCTATATATTAACTTGGTTTATATATTAACTTGAAAGTAAAATAATCTCGTCAGATATATTGTATGAGTTTAATATATATACCAAGTTAGTTAGTAAAATCAAATTAATATCTGTAGCGCTTTGAAAGAAGACAGTAAAAGAAAAAAAGAGTCTAATAAAATCAAATACGCTTGTTGAACTTTACTGGAGTATTATTTTACAAAATGTTATTCACGCAAAAACGTTTTCGCTCCATCGTACTGGTACCACCGCCAAATTTTTTAGAAGGCGCAACAAACCGCAGTTGTGGATATCAGGAAAATATTTGGTCTTGTGTATGAATAGAAAAAAAAATACTAAATTAGATAGATACTTACTCGTCATATTTTCCAGGTTTTGCTTGAATAAAGTGAAGAAAAAGTAATTACTTTGCTGCTATAGATAAGATAATGTAATTATTATTAGTATATCCTATTCTTGGACTAGTTATATGAGTACAATCTGATGTATTTCAACATCTTACTCCATATCAAAAATCTACACTATAATCTTTAAAGTGTGTTTGTATGTTTACCCCGTCACACAAATGAAAGACAAATAGTTATGAAAAGACAAGAACAAGAAAGAACAGTTATGTATAAAGAAATTGATTATTAAACACTTTCCAACTCGAATGCAATTTTATTTAAATATCTCCAAAATGCGATACATTCAGAGCTGATATATTTCAAATTTTCACAGTACTACAATAATTTATTATATTTGAAAACTTCGTCCAAAAAATTTTAATTTGATTCAAATGACGTCATTGAAATATAAATCGTCTGGCTCTATGTAAAAGCAGTGAATATTTCATCCATACACTTTTACTCCAGACTCCAGAGTTAAAAAATTTTACGTGAAAACAATTCCGCAATTCTTATACAACTCATCTTATAATCACTTGTTTACATTCGGCATCAATTAAAATTAGGCTTTGTTGTACAAACAATCAAAGTTTGATGACCACCTAAATAAATTAAGGACACAACATCGTTAGGCAGAAGGTCATTTAATAAAGACATCCCAAAGACGTACAAAGTTTTAAAAACCATGCCAAAGCGCTTTCGAGCGTTAGTACACCCTTCATTAGTGACTACATGAAAATGAAACATTGATCATTCATATATAGACCATATACGTAGCAAATTTGCATAAATAAATATAAAATATAATCTGAATTTAGTAAGTTGAATTGGCTAATAGTTAATACAAATAGACCTAAATAGTATATATATTTTTAGGTCTATTTGTATTAATTATTAACCTATTCAACTTACCAAATTCAGATTATATTTTAAAGTTATTTACGCAAATTTGCTACGTATATGGTCCATATATGAATGAACTATGTTTGCTTTTCATGTAGCCACTGATGAAGGGTGTACTAACGCCCGAAAGTGCTCAGGCCTTGTTTTAAAAACTTTGTACAACATTAGGATGTTTTTATTAAATGACCTTCTGCCTAACGATGTTGTGTCCTTAATTTATTTAGTTGAAGCAGGCGTGATGCCATTTTGATTATTGTTTGATGATCATTTAAACTCAAAATATTGCAATTACGGAGCAAAATATATATGTATAGAAAATACTCAAAAATAAAGCGGTTTTAGTGCGGCGCAAAACTAAATATAAATTTAAAAGAATTTTTAAAATCACGATTTTGACACTTGGAAAAAAAGATGGATGCCATATTTTATTTTAAAGCGGGTCAAGTGATCGCATCATATTATATGGGTGTAATTATTATTTTAAATTTTATTTAAAAAACTACCAACATATTTTGCTGTATTTTTTTATATGTTTTATGGGATAATTTAAATACTTCCAAAAAATTTTCGAAGCAATTTGTGAATTTTAAATTCGCTTAAAAATGTTTAAAAATTATGTCCCATACGGTACAATGTATTTCGCTTTTTTAACGCAGGTTCAATCCGAAACTAATTGGGTGATATTATTCATTTACATTCCCGTATGTCCCACAGAGCGTCTGAACAACATACTAAAATTTCATTTTGACAGAGTCATTTTTACGGCAGTTATCGTGTGAACGGACAGGCAGAGAGACAGAATGAACAAAGTCATAAACACTTTTCAATTATGTTGTGAAGTATTAAAAAGTTAAACACGTTATACAATTATATAATAATGATTTTCAAAGCATTATGGTATTTTCAAATTTTTCACCCATATGAATTTTATTTTCTCTCTCTTTCTAACTCTAATGATGTATATGAATTGTGTGATTTACACTTTTCCAGTGAAAAAATATTATTCTGTTATCATTGTTTCAAGAATGTTTATTTCTCATGTATAGAACAATGATATCTTGATCATAAATTTTTAAAATAGTGAGCTCTAATTATTCAAATCTGTTGCATTTGTTGTAATCATTCCGATCTGTACCAACATCTAATCAGCATCAGAGTAAGAAATAAATTCTATTACTGCCGGATTTTCTGAAAAACAGACTAATTGTTTTTGAGGAAGAATGGGTATGTACTTCCTCAATACTTTCTCATACTTGCTCAAAGAGTACATACATGAGTACAGACACGATGATCCACACAGACGACAGACTAAGACAGTTGATTCTGGGATTCTCAAAATGTATAGAATCATTGGAAATTGTAATCAAACTTTCGAGTCAATATCACAACTTTTCATATACATATACTATTTATGGTAAGGAAAATGAAGTCGTTCAATTGATTCAAATCACAGATGAAAATATATTTTGGTTCAGCTTTCAAACATGCACTTTAGAAGAAATTCTTATTTGGAAGAATATTAAAAAACTAAAAATACAGAGATATAAACCATTTTTTTTTTAAAAAGTGATTACTACCACTTATATTTGCATAAAAAATCCTTATCAAAATACTTTAATGCAGAACTTTCCGTAAAAATATGAGAACACTTCAACAAAAGAAAAACGAGTAAGATTACGATTAAAGCAATATTTTTCAATTTAATCGCAAAGAGCGAAAGTAAAATGGAGTAGTTTCTTTCTTGAAAAAGCCATAAACAAACTACGGTTATGAATTTCTAAAACTATTTATTTTTGCGTATGAATAGAAAAGTATCTGAATTTGGTAGATGTTTTATGATAAGTGTATCCATGTTCTTGTCGAACAAAACAGAGAATGGATTTTTTTTTTGTAACTTGTAACTGATGTTATCAATTCCCATTTTTATATAATTTTTTTTTAGATTTATAAGAGGATGAAATAGAAACATCATTAAAGAAGGAAATTACAATGTTTTTCATGTTTGGAGATTTTATTTATACTAGTAGCGGTACCAGCAGCCACTATTTTATTACAGTCTCATATTTAAAGCAATCACTTTTTTTAGCAATCATTTTTTTAGAAAATAAACGAAAAAAAAAAAGAAAAAGTAAGAAATATACACTTCATTTTCGACGGAATTATTAAGCATTCTTATTATTTTTTGCATACTTATTTCGTACTGTCATACAAATTTCCGTACAAAACGGAAGTGGCATACCCAGAACCGGAAATCCGTGGCTAACCCATCAACCCCCCTCTGTAAACCGATTATTCAGCTATATCGGTCATTATCTGAGGTCTACCTATAACCAATCTTCAGAAATAGATGTGTCAAGTAAAATCAATATTTTTGAATTGGAAAAGGAAAACAAAAACTGTAAGTAAAAAAAAAAACTCTAAGTAAAAATCCTTAGTGAACCCCCCGTTCTTCTCCGGAATTCGATGCTGAATCTATAGCACTCATCATTTGAGTCCTATCTAAAGTAAATCATGAGAAGTAGATGTTTCAAGGAAACGTTTTTCCAAAAAACAGTCGTATTGCAAAATGTTTACCATTAATTAAAATTTTCGATGGATTTACAAGTTCCTAGTAGAACTGAACTCTACCAATTTGAAGTGATGTGTTACATCAGTGGCCATCTACAATTTGATTTGAAAGGAGGAGTGAGACACTTTTTATTATTTCGCACTACCTTTATCTTAAAGCAATGACTTAGCTCTAGTAGCAATTAATAAAAGTGAAGCAATTTGCACATAAGTATTCAACACTTTACTTAGATACACCGAGAAAGAAAAAAGACCTTACATAAATTAGTATTATTATTTATCACACTGTGTGTGTAACTCCATTCGCCGTGGGCAATCTACTCCTTGCATCTAACACCTTTTCAGGACTAATTATCACTGATCTATAGATGCGAAAAAATACAACTAAACAATATATTATACAAACTTTAAATAAATGCGTGCACTACAGCTGAAAACATCTTACAACTTAAGTCAAAATGTTATTCTATCTAGTACAAAACGTTTTCAGTTTGGTGGTGGTGATGGTGGTGGGTGCTGAAACCCCTAGCTCCCCCTAGATCCGCAAATGTGTTACAAGCGTGTCAATATATCGGAGTCTGGACATATGATATCTTGGAATGAAGCGATTAGAATGCAGTTTTATACTTATATTTCAATCATTAAATAATAGATTCCTGTTGAATTTGACGGATTAAATATTTAAATAATTTCTTTAAATGTTAAAAAAAGAAGGACCTTCAATTTAGTTAATGGATGGCAATTGTACAAGTCCTTTTTTAAAAATCAACACACTAATTTCAAAACCAGCATCAACAACAATTTAAGATAATAGAGGTTTATTGAAAATAATTTGAGAAAAAGCCACATACAATCTAAAATTTATTAAGGATCGTTAAATAAATTAACTTCACACATTGGATGTAATTGTTCGTGGGTTCTATCTCAGATTATGTGAAAATTATTATCGTATAAAAGTCACAGAATGAAAGAATGAGCTGCTTATCATATCTTTCTATCAAATACAATATGTCAAACTCATCTCATTTAAGCATGAAACGTAGATAATGAAATACATCATTTCTCCCAAATTACAGATGAGAAATTTGTAGAAATTGAATTGTTGAAACAAAGCTAATTATCTTTCTGAAATGCTCCTGGACTCGAACAGAGTATAACGCAGAGCGAGTTCCTTTGCTGAAATTTCAAGATTTAATTAATTCCTCTGGATTCTTGCAAAGTAAATTAAAGTACACTCGTTTAAACATTTGTACTCTGTACACATTCTAGATTGACACACACTCAGTGCCGAGGTAAAATATTACATTTGCAGCTATTCAAATACCGTATTATGAAAGTTATGAATTCAAATACATTATACTTGCAATATGAATATATTTTCACAGACCTATTTAAAATAATTAGTAATACACAAATATACATGTATATGTATGTATACGAACATAAATATACACACATATATAGTATATATATTTACTCACACACACACACACACATTATATATATATATATATATATATATATATATATATATATATATATATATATATATATATATATATGTATGTATGTGTGCGTGTGTATATATGAGGATATCTATATATATATTCTCAACAGTTAGTCACAGAGATAGATACACTTCCAATTGCAAAAATGTTTTAAATTTTAAAATGTATTATCTTAGAAACAGTTTAAATCAATAAATGCATTTCTGAAGGAAATACGAAATATAAATTTTTATGCCGTCCCTCTGTCCTACCAATTATATTCATATCAATTATTTTCATAATTATACTCACACAATTTTATGCAATGTGAAAAAAAATTATCCTTTTACGACCAAAATTGGCCGACTTATAGCTGTTTAAAGTTGGAGCAATTTTTGTGGTGAAAAATGGTCAATACGGTACCTGATTGGTTGGTTGCCTGGAGAAATGGTCAATACGGTCCCTGATTGGTTGGTTGCCTAAAACGGGACATTTTTCTGTTGGAAAAGCGACTTAAGTCATAAAGCCTAATGCTTCATAACTCGGTGAATTTTGGTCGTAAAAGAAATATTTTTTTTTTTATTTTGCATGAAATTGTATGAGGATGATTTTCCTAAATATAATTGGTAGGACCGAGGGACCGTATAAAATTTTATATTTCGTATTTCTTTCAGAAATGTATTTATTGATTTATATTGTTTCTAAGAAATACGATTTTAAAATTTAAAACATTTTTGCAGTTGGAAGTATATCTCTGTGACTAACGGTTGAGGAAATAGCCATTGGGCACCCTGTATATATATATATATATACACGTTATTTAGACGTTAGTTTAAAATTTGAAAATGCAGACACATTAAAAATTAAAATATACTCCAAAACAGAAACATATAAATTCAAAGTAAATAAACATCAACATCATTCATCCAATCTATCAAAATCAGTATATAAAATATTATTAATGACCAATTATTAAGAATACAAATGTTGTACACCATGTAGTACACCATGCAGTACACCAATGTAGTACACCATGCTACTACAAAGAACATCTTATTAAATTCATAAAAACCACTATTCAAAATACCTACCCGCCAAATCTTATTTTTTCATTTATGAAAACACATTTTAATTTTATATTCAAAACCTTGCTCCAATTACAGCAATATATTGACAGGTCCATCTCAAACAATTTTAAATAATGTTTCATCTCCATGTTTCACTTCCAACAGTTGCAATCTTAGTATATAGAATTAACTGTATCCTGTTTTAGTTAAAATGCTTAGTCAGTATCAAGTAATCTTCACTGTAAGCAGCATAGGGGGTAAATACAATTATAATATTTTATTGATATTTTTTTTATTGCATTATATTCTCCTATAAATACTTAGCCACACGCTGGTATATTTGATTATTATATTTGATTTCTTATATATATGATCCAATTTATATTTTCTTTCCTCTACGTCGGGCCATGTGCATTATTTTTTTAATACAATGTACAGTAATGCACACAGAAACGTAGAATCTGCATTAACGAACCAGGTATGGCCCTTGATAAAGTACATGGTTTCGGAAATGCACTTTCCACTTTTCAATTTAAAAAAAAAAAAAAAAAAAAAAAAAATTGGGGGAGCCAGAAAAGGTCTAGGTCCACGTGCAAAAAGATGTTTCTGTTTTTCAAATTTTCACCTTACACGCAATACTTGCCTTTACACCATGTATGTTTATGCAGAGAACCAGGGGTTTCGTACATTAGACCTGCTTTACATATAAGATTTATAAAACTAAATAATTTTATCTAAATGTGTAGTTAAGGAATTTTTTCACCCTTCTTCACCACATGTAATTATTTTTCCATTCCTTAACTTATATATGGAAAAAGGAAAAAATGTGTATTTTATACCTTTTTAGTCCCTGTTTTATTTATTATAATTTACTTATCATGTTCTTTTTAAAATATTCAACAGCTTGTCGTATAGTCTTTTTAATATCACCTATACTTCAATTCATCTTCTTTTCATTCTTGCTATACAAAACATTTTCAATTAATGACCAATCTCAGGTATATATAATACAAGTATAATAAGAATTGTATATATATATATATGTATATATATATACAGAGAGAGAGAGATGTTTACACATACACATGCACGTGTATATTTATTTACACAGACACACTATATATATATATATATATATATATATATATATATATATTGATGTAACATTACATTGTATTACATCTCCATATGTATTAGTCTCCCTGTTTTCGATTATACGCCGCATTATTTTGCAGCTTTTACTGTAGAATAGCATCTTTTATTGTCTTTTCGCATTACTGTTATTTGTTTCACACGATTGGCAACAGTGGATCTCTACTTTTAAACTTAGAGATTAGCAACACTGGTCTCTTCATTTTGGGCTCTAATGGTGAGTACACTTGCAGTTTATTTACTGCAGGTATTCTTGTTTCCTTTATTGTTTTTCTATCTTTATTTGTGTAATCCAAGTTTTTAGAATTTATAGATATTATCTATCTCTATTATTATAACACATTTTGTGTTCATTTTTATTAAATACTTGGACCTGATGAAGAGTTTTTTCAAAATGAGCAATTCATTTATTTAGGACTAGCGCTTATCCACGTGTGTAGCTTTAATGCTTGGTATTTATTCGTTTTTCAATTATTGATTCCATTCCATTGATATTTGTTGATTATTTTTAGCTTGATGACTAGCAATTTGAATTTTTTTCCATTTGATTGATGATTTTCTATTTAATACTTCTTTTTTATTATGTAGGCATTTTTTAAAGTTAAGATTTTTGATTCTCTATTCTATCATTGAATTTTCAAACTATATATATATATATATATATATATATATATATATATATATATATATATATATATATATATATATATATATATATATATATATATATATATATATATATATATATATATATATATATATTGCACATTGTTTATACAGTGTATTAGAAAACAAAAATAATTTAAAGTCAACACATACTAGAAATATATGTTAAATGACTGAACACTGATAGGCGTAACTAGAATATTGGAAAGGAGGTCGACAAATCTATATTGCGTTGGATCCTAAGGAGAATCAATGCAAATATTAAGTGCATGGAAGGTTATGACCCCTTATTCCCTGTGTACGATATTGCACTAAATATTTGCGTAATACTACTACTGTGTCAAATATTATGCTTACAAACATTTTTCTTTACAAATTTTAAATGCACATCATAGTGAAAGAATATATCAGTAAATTTAGATTTATATATTGCAATATATACACAATTAACTAATATAGTCCTGAATATCTTCCCTCCCCCCCCCCCCCCGTTCTTTCTAGAGGAAAAATTATTCCTCGTATTCCAAATTCTGCGACTCTATAGAACTTTATTGTGATTCGTCGCAATAGGGATCATAAGAGCAGCGCCCGTTTCTTTTTGAAACCTCTTTTCTGTAAGTTATCTTTTATCCTTATTTCCCAGCCAACCCTTAGATGGAGGTTAAAGGTCAGCCTTCGGCTGACCTAGGCACACCTTAATTTGCGGATCCTTGAATCCTCCTGAATATCTTCCAATTAAAACTAATCGGAAGAAACTGTGAAGTCAATATACACACATAAAAAAAAAAGAAAAATTCCAAACACGCTTCTACACAAAAATGTCTAAATTGTGCCCCCATATTTTGTTAAAATATTAAAGACAATCACTCAGATTCCAATAAAAATTCAACATAAATTTCATTCCTCTTACATGCACCATGGATAAATTGGAATCAGAAACATGTCTGCCTTGGTCTGTCTATTATCACAGCTTATAACTGAGCAAAAACTAATTTCCTTACTTGTTAGTTCTGTTATGAAATGCATACCCCTGTTTATTAATTATTTCCGTCTAAATTTAACTTTCAGCGAATTCTAATTTACTTTCGATTCTAAGACTCGTTCTTAAATTTTATTCCAAATTGATAACGTGCCAATTCTATAATTCGGCTTCTCGGAACTTTCCCGCCAGTTTCGATAAACCTGGCGTAGCGTTACAATCCCGCGCTATTGTACATTTACCGAGGATTTGCATTTCATATAGAAAAGCATTGGAACTCTTTTCTTTTTCATTATGAACACGCGCAATCATACTAAGACGCTTTGGCGTAGAAATTGTGATTAGATTCAGTTGGCGATGTAATTCCAAGGCAGGTGGACGTGTTCTCGCCCGCAGGCCGAAGAACAGAATGTATTCTTAAAAGGGTGTATCTAAAATTAAATTAATAATGAAGTAAATTGTTTAAGTCGCGTTTTAATGTAATTTCGAAGAGTCGCGAAATTTGTTCATCATAGATTGATTATTCTGAGATGTCTAACCGGCGCAAACCGCTATCGGATCTGTCGTTGTATTCAACGAATATTGTTCTATAATGTTGGGAATCTATGTGTAACTTCAAGTATCATCGTTAATAATTTCGATGTCTAATACTCCTTGATGTATATGATTTGTAACATAATTCCTCATCAAATAAAGAAAAAGGTAAATTTAAAGGATTCGAGTCAGCATTTCTTATCTTCTACTGTCATCACGTCACCATCAGCTCCAATCGGTGTATACAGCGTATTGGTACCCTTGCCACGTCTGCGCGGATCTCCCATCTTCTCCAATGCCAGTGAGAAACAGCCCGCAGCGATTGCGCTCCAGTTGCTTGTCGTGCAATCCTATTACAAATGCCGTGTGCAATTCTAATACAAACCGGTGGCAATTCTTCTTATTACAGTTCGTCAGGTTTGCAGTTGTTTGCAATACATTAAAACTATATTATCCTTTATAAGTTAATATTACGTTATATTTATAACTAAAATATTAATATATTAATTAATTTTTAGTGCATTTCAACACGCAACCATCGCTGCATAATACCATTTTTGCAAAATAATAAAAATGCTGCTAAACTCACAATACATAGTCATTGTGAATATGACTAAAAATTTAACGCAATGTAAAACAACGATGATAACTGATACAATTCACACATATAGTCAGTTGAATGCATTAAAGGCGAGTTATAAATGAAATGCATCATTTCTCTTAAATTACAATTGAAATTTCCAGAAATTGAATTGTTAAAACAGAACTAATTATTATTCTGAAATGTAAGAATCTCTGGGACACAGAGCGCAAGCATATGCATGCAGAGGGAGTTCCTTCGTTAAAATTCCAAGATTTTAATTAATTTCTCCCCCCTCTGATGTTCTTGCAAGTTCAATTAAAGTACACGCGCCAAAGCGTTTGCATCTACACCAAAGTCCAGATACGTGGAGTATGTATATCATGGCAAAGTATGTTTTTGCAGCTAACTATTTTATTCTCAAAATAAGGAGAATTGTCATTAATACTGTTAAAATTAAAAATAATTTTTTATTTTAATTTATATATTGGTTGTTAATGTATTTGTTGCGATTTAGATACTTTAATAGGGTTACAAAGCACAGTACTAATTTTGAAATAAGCGGTTCTTAAGCGTACATATTAGTTTAAACCATAGTAAAGTGACCATATGCGACAAAAAAAGGGATTACAGAGCTCCTGGCGGATAATGTAAAAACAAAGCTAGATAGAGGAAAAAGCCAATTACACAGTTGTACAGCATTCTCTACTGAGAAGGAATCAACATTAAAAGTTACAGAAGACATTTGTTTCACATATTAGGGTTATTGGTGAATGTCCAGTCTCTTCAGGAATGCTAAAATAAACACTTACATGCACAGGAATCTGATGTACATCTTGTTCAAAATGTTCTCCGTCATCAACAATGCACCAATGTAAATTGTACTACAGAACTAATATGACCTTGTACTTTAACAAGAATTTCAGGTGTCACAGTGTTAAAGTACCAGATGATAAAACTTTTTGACGGATTTTCATTGCTTTTCATATAAGCTTTTTTTGCTTTGTTGATTCTTACAAATTATAAAATACTCTAAAAAAATATATTTACATATTTCGTCTATCTTGTTTGCATAAGGAGTTCGTTATTTTATTTTTTTTTAATTCTCTACTAGAACGCTGCAATAACTTTAATTTGATCAAGCAAGGTCACTTTACTATAGTAGATTTAGCGTGTACACTCGGCCGTTTTCTAATAAAGTTTATGGGATGTTTAATAGCTGTCTTAGGAACCCTGTTTCTATGTTTCATAGGTGCAAATTTAGATTGTTTTCATAACGGTATTTTGAGACCTTAAATGAATTTACTGCGCATACAAATTGAACAGGAGGCACGTAAATTTTTGGTCTATGTCGAATCTATATGAAGGTAAACAAATCTATTGAGGTAAACAGGTCTATTGAAGCAAATTTGAAGGTAAAATACGTATTACGGTCTCTTCTATATACTGTACGTGGTACATTATATTGTACTACGTGTCTTTTCTTCTTTCGACCCAGACCGTCCGACCTATCAGAAGGTGTAAGATATATGTTTGGATGGTCAGGATAGTTCCACCTAATTTAGACCGAATCCCATTGGGGGCAGCATTCCCAGGGACCGTTTCCTCCTTCCACACACACACCAACAACTCAGAAGGATTTTTGGATCCACAAATTTAACGTGTCCGTACGCCGTATATACATGGGGATTGTTTTGCTACAGCCGGGAACCAAACTTAGTTCCTCCGAGTGCGATCCATGTGCTTTAACCACTGAACTATCTCGCATTGTATCTTTGAAACGAGCCTACTTTGTTGAACTATTTTAAACAGAAAGTATTTCTTTTTCAAAAATTCTCTAAATAAAAGTGTTGTTGGAAACGTACGTTTTAAGACTTCAAAAACACACTTCGAACACGTTCAGAAAGATGTTCATTAGGATGGAACGAAAATTTGAATGTTTGATTCCTTGATTCGATTATAACCTTAATAACTGCGTCGAAGCAATGTAAAAATATCCTCAAAATGTTTTTTTTTAATCGCAAGGGATATCTTCCGTATAGTCCTTAAAGTCAGGGCAGTTTTTGATCATAGACAAAGAAGTCAAATGCTGGGGGCTTGCGAAGATCTGGGGATATATCTCCCGTACATTTTTTACGATAAAAGTTTTATGGGGGGGGAGGAATAATTTACTTTTGTTTAAGTGTCTCAGCAATAATTAAAAGGACCCAGCTTACAGTTACAGCTTTTAGCATTTATAGAACGAGCTACTTACCACCTAGCATATGCATGATGGCAAACTCGAAGAAATGATTGAAACTGGCCTCAAAATGGGCATTACCATCTTTAAAAATAGTCTCATGTTTTCAAGTAGCATGCCTAAATTAGAGATAAAAGCACAATCTCGTTCGAAATTCGCTTCTGCAGCGCTTCCTGAAGATGAATCTCATAATGTTTGTGTGTGTGAAGATGCTAACGCAAACAAAATGCACATATATCGCTATGAAATTTTGTATCTAGATACATTAGAAATATTTATTAGATAAAATGGGAAATGATTAAAAGTAGTAATTATTTACATGAATAAAAGTAGTAATTAATTCCATGATTAAATGTGTAATTATATGAATTAAAGTATTTTATTTGGTGAAACAAAAATGATTCCCGGAATATCGTTGTTAATACAGGGCTCCAATTAACAATAATTAGGAGCTGCTGCTTTTAAAAACGCTTGTCGATAAATTGACATAAATAATTTTATATATCTATAGTAGGAAAGTATTTGTAAAGAGGGACCTTCTGGTCATTGGGACTGGGAATATTTACGTGATCGTATTTAAAAAATATGCCGAGAAAGCACTATCCGTTGGTTGTCGAGAAATGCATTATGTAGATACACTTCAGAACACAGAAGTGAAGACTCCAAGGGTTCACTATCAACTTATTTTACATAGGTAGATAATTTCTATCCAATTTCAGATTATAGAAGATTTTTACTTTCCCCAGGAATTCTAATCAAAATGGAAGCATGGGTTATGCGACTCTTCCGTTTCACTGCCCGAAACAACGGCAAAAGAGCACGAAATATTGGCATTTGTGTATATATTATGAAATCGTCTGTTCAACTGTTTGATTCGCTCAAAATAATTTTTTGACTGAGCCGAATCATACAGGGGAAAATGATCCGAAAACAGCCTCCAGACACGACGCCATGAAAATGAATCTCTGTTATTTTGATTCCATTTGATAAACAAAGAAATGACGCCCAAGGAAGGATGTTGCATTTGTCAAATGATAATGCCCCGATATCTGACAATGGTCACAGAGAAGGCGCACCAACCAATAAATAAGACAGCTTACAATCGAATTTATTTTTCAGAGGTGAAAAAGGATAAACAAAATATAAACAAACCTTGGCGTGAAATATGGAGAATTATTGCTAAAGCGACATTTGCCAAGTTGTGGAAACTTCTCGAATTTTATAGTTTGGATGAGAATGTCCCAAGTTACGTAGATTTTTCTAGCAATTTCCATAGAGGATATATTATCAGGTAGCCATTCAGTCAATTGTTAGCGGGGTATGAGTAAAATATATTTATGTATATTTTCGTCTGTTTTGCAAATAAATTGAGAATTTAAAGGCTATTTTATTGTATCTGACTGTTATTTTGTGATCTTGGTAGATGATTGGAGGTTATAATATGTATTTTGTTCTTGTCTATGCCTAATGGCACTTTCAATAAAACGTTAGTTTTCCAAAAATGTACACTCAGTCTAGTCTTGTAACCTGAGGAAACACTCACGATTTCAGAAGATAATTTGAGGTTATTATCTGTATTTTGTTCTTGTCTATGCTTAATGGTACTTTCAATAAAACGTTAGTTTTCCAAAAATGTACACTTAGTCCAATCTTGTAACCTGAGGAAACACTCACGATTTCAGAAGATAATTTGAGGTTATCTGTATTTTGTTCTTGTCTATGCTTAATGGTACTTTCAATAAAACGTTTGTTTCCCAAAAATGTACACTTAGTCCAGTCTTGTAACCTGAGGAAACACTCACGATTTCAGAAGATACATCGTAACAAAATAGACTGCTGGGAAAATTGCAGTTTGAAAAAGCTATGGTTGTGAATTCCAATTCAATATTTATATATGAAGTAAAAAAATCAGCCAAAGGCATATAAATCAAGTGAAAATATGAACTTTTTAAAAATATCTGACAAACTGTTGAAAGAACGAACTCGTGCAAGAGAAACACATAAAAATATCCATGTTTTTTCCGTTTGGATAGACTTATTACAATACAGTTGAACCTAAACAGTATACTGAATATGAAAGTCGAGTGGAGTTTATATAACATTCCAGATATTCCTGCAAAAAAATTCACTTCAACCGTTTTCTTTTTCGAAAATATTTCTGGATACATTTCACCGAAAATATCGAATTCCAGAAGAAAAAGAACTTTTCCTTACGAATACACATCACGGAGATACAACGAACTTCAGAAGGTATTTATTTATACTTTTCAAGGTCCCTTTTCCAAATAAACCCATTCGGCTATTTGGTTAGGGCCCCCCTTAGCCCCCCCCCCATAAGAAAACGTGTCAAGTAGGCGAAATTGACATCTGGATTTTTTGGGAGGGCACCCACGTAGGACAGTTTGTGGAAATTTTATTTTGTTTATTCGGTGGTTGTGTTAGGAAGGATGTGACTGGATTTCCTAAATATATTAAATTTTTACTGCTTGCAATAAGTTACGTGTGAAGGTAAGGAAATACGTGAATTGTAGACATTGATGTCAAATCGTAATGCTATTGAATGATAAAGCATATTTTATTCAGTTTTAGTTGATTGCACAGTTTTAGTATATAATTTCAGTTACATAATTTTATTATTTTTTGTATAATAATACTTTATATAATACATTTAAAAAATACCAGACGACACCGCTGCTACAGCATTTTGACGAATTCCGATGGTATGTATATCAAAGAAAGAATATTTGACCTAGAAGTATTGCCCACTGGAAGACTTACAATAGCCAAACCACGAAGTCCTGCAGACATATATAACTACATAGTAAATTTAGTTTGCATTGTTCTATTATTTTTATGCATATTTAAAGTCTCAAAATCTAACCTTGCATTGTTGAATATGTTTTAATAGTCTGAATTTCAAAAGAATGATTAAACGATATAATCCATTTTATTATTTAAAGCGATAATACTAAAGCTATCGTTGAGACTCTCGTTATCGTTAGCTAACGAGAGTTTAAACACCTCCCCCCCCCACACACATATATATACACTCTTTTGCAAAAAAACGAAGCACTCCTAAAAAATAATCCAATCGTCTTGAAATTTCGTATACAAATTCGTGTATACCAAGTATGCAAATGATTAAATTTGCAAAGTCATTGAATGTTAAATTCGGTCATAGCGCGCGTTTCTACTGCGCAGCTAGCATTCTATAAAACAGTTTTAAAATGCGGACGGTTTATCTTTGCTCGTTATCGATGTTGCAGTTCCGTGGAGACACAGCCAATAATGCCGTTATGACATTACCGAAGACCTTATAAGTAATTTGACGAGTTCGAACGTGGTCGTGTAGTCGGCATGCGTGAAGCTGGCTGGTCATATCGAGCAATAGGCTGCCACCTGAATCGAACGGACACTGCTGTGCAAAGGTGCTGGCAGCAATGTTTGCTGCAAGGAACTCATCGGCGGAATGGAGGCTCTGAAAGGCCAAGATGCACGAATGCGAGGCAATATCGGATGATTATGCGACAGACCCGAACTGACTCAACGACATCATTGCCCGCCATCCAACCTGCTACAGCCTCTTCTATACCACCAGTGATATCTTCCACCATATCACGGCTCCTGGCTGAGGTGGGGTTACTCTTACGGCAGCCTTTAAAGCGTCTGCCCATAACTCCATAACATCGACAGAGTCATTTGGAGTTGTGTCGTAGCCGAACATCATGACTGCCAGCAGACTGGCATCGCATAGTGTTCAGCAATGAATCACGCTTCAGTCTATCAGCAGATGACCATCGGGTACGTGTGTGGAGGCGCCAGAGTCAGCAGTCCCAATCAGCCCTTGTTTTACACAGGCACACAGCCATTACCCCTGCTGTGATGGTGTAGGGTGCTATCTCTTACGACAGAAGGTCGCCCCTAGTCATCCTGCTTACAACTTTAGCAGCTCAACGATATGTTGATGAAATCCAGCGGCTGTTTGCGTAACCCTTCATGGCACATCATTCTGGAGCCATTTTCCAACAAGAAAATGCCACGCCACATACCGCTCGCATATGTCTGGACTGTTTCCGTGCTGTTGATACTGTTCCTTGGACAGCAAGGTCACTAGACCTTTCGCCAAGAGTGTATATATGTCAATATTTTCAACACATGCATTTCGAAGATGAGTATGTGTCGAAATGGGAAAAATTTGCTAGCACAGCGAACAGAAAAGGGCCCCGTAGTATAATGAATTGTAGTTATATAATGAATTGAGTTGCATAATTTTAGTTTGTGCATTTGTACATAAATACTGTCG
The DNA here is from genome assembly GCA_951213105.1 of Amaurobius ferox. NCBI lineage: Eukaryota > Metazoa > Arthropoda > Arachnida > Araneae > Amaurobiidae > Amaurobius > Amaurobius ferox. Next base: position 113,874,310 of record OX578146.1, read on the forward strand.
GAGTTGAAAACAACGGAACAGAATCTTCTCGTGTAGTCGAGAATCGAGAATACACTGATATATTGTTTACAAGTCGAAGCTCTATCATTCAGTTATTGAGGTTATCTGTTTTCCCTATATTCTCAGTTAAGCTAATTTCTTCCCCTTCAGATTTGCGACCGAGACACACCTACTGATCGATACGATAGTATATTTCTTATTTTTTATGCCGGATCTTAATAATAGCATCCTAACGTATATAACTTTAAGTGAATCGCAAACTACTACCATAAATCCTTGCTTACTGGAAAAATTTCTTTATGCATATTTCATACGCCTCAGCTAGATTTGAAAATCTTATATGAGCAGCATATGACTTCACTTGTGTATTCTATGAGGACATTACTGGTAAATATAGAAATTAATATATTTTCCCCAGCCATGTATATTTTACCTTCATCCCCCTAAATTTTATTAACATTGAATCAACAAATTTTAGAATGCTATTTTGGTATATTTGGCGACTTTTTGGCCAAAATAACTTTATTAAATCTTTAGAAATACACTATGTTCAAAATGAATATTTTGAGTGCATTATCACTTATAATATGAAATATTATTAACATTTATAATTTAAAAGAAATAAAATTAACTAAATATTCTGGTCGTAAAGTACAACATTAATGTAAATAGTTATTTTTTACGAACGAAGACATATAGCTACATAACAAAGGAATTGCGTTGATAGATTTGTCACACATTTCATATAAAAAATCAATCCATACTTATACATTTTAAATATTTTTTATATTTTTCGAGTTTGCGACTTGATAAATTTATTGATAAATCGAGTAAGAAAAAATATGAAATATATAATATAACGTTCTGTGCCAGCATGCTAACAAAAGTGTCATTTTTATGAAGATTTGAATATATAGTGTGTAATGAATGTTTATTTAATAAAAAAGAATAACATAATTTTTATTATTTTTGCGATAATATAAGAATATTTTTCCACAAATGTTTAAAATATAGAAACCGCGTGTAGTTTGATCTGTCAAAATCAATAAATTATCAGTATTTTCAAATGCAATAATAGCTCTAATTTACATTTGGACCGCTTATTTCGTTTTTGTACACACCTCAAAATTTTCATTTGGAGTTTATATATGCTAGAAACTTGTTAATTAATCAAAAACTCAATTTGAACCTTCGACCGTTTTACAATAGTCTCCTATACCTCGTGCGATGTACATAGGGATATTAAAAATAAAAACAGTTAACTTACTCCATATTAGATTCGCAAATGTTATTTACATGAATATTAATTAATATTTACATATTTACCAACCAGAAATATAATTAAACTCTTAAGTACATAAAGTATTTCATTTCTGTTTAATAAATATCACAGTTAATTAAAATAAATTAAGTCTGAGTAATATTTCATCGAGATTCTATATTTCATATTTCTCATATACGAACAAAGCGGTTTCTGGAAATTGAGGCAATTAATTTGTACGTTTTAATTGAATTTTAATTTAATTAATGACAGTTGATAAAATTATGTAGCGAGTGTTCCTGGTATAATTAAATCAACAATCTTTAACAGTACCTTACCGTAGCTAATTAAGTGCATTGAAGTGTTTACTACGCGAACCATATCAATTCAGGTTTTACAACCAAAAGGATATCTGTAATTAAGCTTTGGGTCTTGTACAATTAAAATTTTTATTTGAGGCGTTATTAAAATGTATAAACTGATACATTCTAAATGTTAATAACTATAGATTTTAATTTGAAATGTTATCTAAATAATAAAAAAATTGATATTACAAGTACATAGCAATCTCAAGTGTTAAATTGTTTTCCCCTTTTAAATATTTATATACATTAAAATGAAGCATTTTATCACACAGACACATTTAATTATTTGACACAATATGAAATTTGCATTCAAAATTATACTTTTATATTTCGTGATTTAGAGCAGCTTAAAATGATGCCTTTTCACTAAACATTCCAAACAAAATTAGAAATACTCATAGAACTCGCTTAAAGAGGATCGATTTAAAAAAGCGCAGCCATTGCAGAGAATGCTATTGGCATCTTTCGTCTATCTCGCTATGTTGTCGAGGTAGTCATCCTAACGTTTTAACTTATCCGCTAAGGTCACAGCAAGCACTTTCATTCGTTAGACCACAGTCACTTTACCATAGATAGACCAAACGTTTACACACATAGACATTTCCTTACAAAATTATTGGCGGTCTCATTAAGGACTTTCCTAAGAACTTTGTATATATAAAATGAACAAAAAGATCTCAGCTGGGAAAGGGAATTTCACTTTTGTTGAAATTTTATAAACAATTCCACCATGTCTAATTGGAGCCAACGGCCCTACCGTGCTGAATACACCGGTTCAGGCACCGAAGTCAAGCAGCATCGGGCGCGGTTAGTACTTGGGTGGGTGACCACCTGGGAACACCGCTTGCTGTTGGCACATTTCGGGCGCGGTAGCCCGGTGGCTTGCGCGCTGAATTTTCACGCTGCCACAACTGCCGTCGTGTTCCTGCGGAGTACGATTACGTTAAACATGTGGGTCAGTAAGTCCTTCCGAGAGGTTGGTGGTAGGAGAAGGAGGGTACTGTCCCTGTGGATGCCTCCCCCACTGGGTTCCTGTCTAAAATGGGTGCCACTTCCAGGCCGTCCAAACAGTTATCTTACACCTTTCTGGTGGGTCGTACGGTCTGGGTCTCATCAACAACCATGTCTAATTGACTCTGAAAATTTTACGCATATTGTAATAATTCCTCTAATGCAGGAATTATGATCGACAGACCGGTTTTGCGATTATAACTCATTAACATGTTTTCTTTCTAATAGTGTAGTTAGAAACTTATCGGTGCTGATACGCTTTGACAAGAGCGATTTAGATTCAGAGATAGCGGTTGCTGCATTGGAAATATGATTTCAACCTTTAAAATACGTCTTATAGCCCTTTTTCCAATTTACTACATTTTATTAATTAAAAACAACGTAAAAATGTATGTAAGTATCTTAATTTTTTCATCCTTTATATACATTAATGGAGTCTTATGGCGTAGAATAACATGCAGAATAGGTACTTGACATTGTATCGAATTTGCAATTTTTTTATGGTTTGTGTTCTTTTGGCAGCTTGGTAATTTAAGATGAAGATACGTATCTAGAATTGTCAAAGCATGTCGATTATTGTCTATATTAGCGTAAGACCATTATCGAATATGACTAAGACCATTATCAATTATGAGTAAGGCCATTATCGATTATGAGTAATACCATTACCGATTATGAGTGGTTTTAATCATTTTATTATCAAACATTACTTATAAAATAAACATTAAACTAATGTATTTCAGAATACTTAGCAATAGACCTAGTCCAGAAAACAATTGATCACATTTTATGATATATTGCCATTTATACTGTCGGTAGTAAATTTGACGATGGTTCGTCAGGAAGTAGAATTTGTGGATTGAGGGCAACAATCGTCGAAAAGGAGCATCTGTAATGCTCTTGGTGTAATAATAGCCATTCTTGAGTCTCTAAACTTTCTGACTAAATATACATTTTAAAATATTTTTAGTTTTTCAAATTCGAGGTCTGCAATTAAAAAGATAAAAAGCTGCTATAATAGCACCGACAACCAGGATACAACTTTCCTTTTGGACCACTTTGAAAGCAACACTTATATTTTATCTCTGTAGGTGGAATATGGTGTCACATTGGAATAAACTCGGCGATAGATCTACGCCCCTGTGAAATCATGGCCAACTTGCAGTTCTGGGGAAGCAATATCCTAGGTCTCAAATTTGCCCCTATTATTTGTACAGGTACGTACACCAGGTCGGGGATTCTGACTTGAAAGCAGACAAGGGCTGATGCTACACGTTTATCAAGTCTTCGATTTGGCCACATCAAATATTTACGGTTTGAAAATAAAATAAGATCTTCCTTCTTACTCATTGTTATTAATAATATAGCGCATTGGAACATGTTTTAAAATGTATTAGTGTATAAGTATGGTAAAACACGTCTAAAATAATTCAAATATTTTCTATCAAAGACTACATAGGTATTTGTAAACTGTATTTAAAATACCGTCTAGGAAAAATTTCAAAGTGTCATAGTACTTTCGGACATCATAATGTCCATCATCAGGGGCTATAGTAAGGAATTGACAGACATGAGTTTTATTCAACCCGAAATCGTGAATACAAGATTTGCATATGGTAAATCAGATAATATTATAATAATTTTTGTATCTGTTTGTCCGATTTACCATATGCAAATTTTGTATTCACTATTCCGGGTTGTATAAAGTTCATGTCTGTCAATTCCTTAACATTGCCACCGATGATGGACATTATGATGTCCGAAAGTTATATGGCACTTTGGCATTCTCCCTGAACTTCAAAATGGTGTATTCGTCTGTCTAGGGAGCTGATTTTTAGGCACAGCATCAATTATACGAGTATAAATAGCTGCATCAATGGTGCCGGTGGAATCCATGAGCTTTTTAAGCCTGCTGGGCTAAATTTAAATATATATATATATATATATATATATATATATATATATATATATATATATATATATATATATCTTAAATAATAAAAGGCAATGTCTGTGTGTGTGTGTGTGTCTGTGTGTCTGTCTTATACACTATACGTTTCGCGACCGCGCGTCGGAGAGCTACGAAATTTGGCAATCGGAGACCTGGGGGGGAGGGAAGGGGACACGTGAAAACCGATTTTCAAAATTCTAATTATTTTTTTATTTATTTAATGTTTTATGCGATTTCGACCTTTTTTTGCCCTTTTTGCCCTTTTTTCTCCACGATCCAGACGTCGTAGAAAAAAACAACTCACACCATCGGAAAGAGCAGACAATTGCGAGTAAAAATATATCAATTTCAAATCTCCATTTCGATTTCTAATATTTTTTAAAGATTTTAAAACAAAAGTCACTTTTGGCTCAAAAAAACGATTTTTGGTTTTTAAATTCTCGCATAGTAAAAAGTACTCATAATTTCGACTAATAATTTACATTTTTAGAAAGCTGAAATATCTGGCATTCTTACAAGTCTAATCTGGTCCAGAAATAATGAAAATTGCCTTCAGGATCGCAATTTTAAAGACGTCATGATTTTAAATTTCTCGCCGTTCCGCTCGGCGTGACGCTTCGTTTCTCCCCCGCTGAAGCAGGGAAGGTGGTGGGTGGGGACGTCAAGGTGGAGGTGACGTCACGGTTCTGTATATGCATAGCGATGGGTGGGACAATAAGAAACCGAATTAGTTTTTACTTTCCGTTTCCCGCGCTTCCGATTTTAAATGAAATAAGAGCTTAACATATGCACTGTAGAAATTATTATATTTATATTTTAAATGATGGAACGATATGGATTTTTTAAATGGATATTTTAATTTTATGGATATTTTAAATGATGGAACGATGGATATTTTAATTTTATGGATATTTTAAATGATGGAACGATGGATATTTAAATTTTATGGATATTTTAAATGATGGAACAATGGAATGAGGATGATGGAATTAAGAGCTTAGAGAGCATATGGTCATTTTAAATTGTAAATTAGCGCGCGGGAAGTTAGCGGTAGGCCCGGGTACGATTCCCGCCACTGCCAAAACTGCCGAAGTGTTCACGCGGAATACGATCACGTTAAACATGTGGGCCCGTAAGTACTTCCGAGAGGTTGGTGGTAGGGGAAGGAGGGTACGGTCCCTGTGGATGCCTCCTTCACAGGGTTCCCGTCTAAATTGGGTGAATATAAAGAAAGTTGCGGAGGGCGAGGCAGCCCAGTGGTTAGCGCTCAGGAATTGCACTCGGTAGGCCCGGGTTCGATTCCCGCCACTTCCAAAACTGCCGCCGTGTTCACGCGGAGTACGATCACGATAAACATGTGGGTCCGGAAGTCCTTCCGAGAGGTTGGTGGTAGGGGAAGGAGGGTACGGTCCCTTTGGATGCCTCCCTCACAGGGTTCCCGTCTAAATTGGGTGAATATAAAGAAAGTTGCGGAGGGCGAGGCAGCCCAGTGGTTAGCGCTCAGGAATTGCACTCGGTAGGCCCGGGTTCGATTCCCGCCACTTCCAAAACTGCCGCCGTGTTCACGCGGAGTACGATCACGATAAACATGTGGGTCCGGAAGTCCTTCCGAGAGGTTGGTGGTAGGGGAAGGAGGGTACGGTCCCTGTGGATGCCTCCCTCACAGGGTTCCCGTCTAAATTGGGTGAATATAAAGAAAGTTGCGGAGGGCGAGGCAGCCCAGTGGTTAGCGCTCAGGAATTGCACTCGGTAGGCCCGGGTTCGATTCCCGCCACTTCCAAAACTGCCGCCGTGTTCACGCGGAGTACGATCACGATAAACATGTGGGTCCGGAAGTCCTTCCGAGAGGTTGGTGGTAGGGGAAGGAGGGTACGGTCCCTGTGGATGCCTCTCCCACTGGGTTCCGTTCTAAATTGGGTAAATAAAAAGAATGTTATGGAGATAGTCGCTGGGGGCGAAGAAGCCCAGTGGTTAGCGCGCGGGAATTGCACTCAGTAGGCCCGGGTTCGATTCCCAAAATTGCCGCCGTGTTTACGCGGAGTACGATCACGTTAAACATGTGGGTCCGTGAGTCCTTCCGAGAAGTTGGTGGTAGGGGAAGGAGGGTACGGTCTAAATTGGATGAATAAAAAGAAAGTTATGGAGATTGTCGCGTAGGGCAAAGTAGCCCAATGGTTAGCGCGCGTAAATTGCACTCGGTAGGCCCGGGTTCGATTCCCAAAATTGCCGCCGTGTTTACGCGGAGTACGATCACGTTAAACATGTGGGTCTGTAAGTCCTTCCGAGAGGTTGGTGGTAGGGGAAGAAGGGTACGGTCCCTGTGGATGCTTCTCCCACTTGGTTCCGGTCTAAATTGGGTGAATAAAAAGAAAGTTATGAAGAATATCGCGGAGGGTGAAGTACCCCAGTGGTTAGTGCGCGGGATTTGCACTTGGTAGGCCCGGGTTCGATTCCCAAAATTGCCGAATAAAAATAAAGTTATGGAGATTGTCGCGGATGGCACGGTAGCCCAGTGGTTAGCGCGCGGGAATTTCACTCGGTAGGCCCGGGTTCGATTCCCGCCATTGCCAAAACTGCAGCCGTGTTCACGCGGAGTACGATCACGTTAAACGTGTGGGACTGCAAGTCCTTCCGAGAGGTTTGTGGTAGGGGAAGGAGGGTACGGTCTCTTTGGATGCCTCCCCCATTGGGTTCCGGTCTAAATTGTGTGGCACTTCCTGGCCTTCCAAGCAGTTACCTTACACCTTTCTGGTAGGTCGCGCCAACGAGTTTGCCACGGTCAGAATTTTCAAGGGTAGCGAACAGGCTGGTCGCCAAAGGCGGCTAGTATATATATATAAACAGGGTGTCCAGAAAGTTCCGGAACGCCGCAATATCTCGAGAAATATACTTCGGATCAAAAAATAAAAAACACGTATTCAATATTTTAAGAAAAGCTATCCAATGATACCAAAATTGACCCCCTATCCCCTCCTGGGGGGAGGGAGTAGGGCAACTTTGAAATCTTCAATGGAAACCCCCCATTTTTTATTGCAGATTTGGAATCTCCAGAAAAAATTACATGCATTTGACTTACGATTTTCATTCAATCACCTCGATCATGAAACGGAAGGGGAGATACAGAAAAAAGCACCCTGATCATGAGAGGCAAGGGGACTCATGTTAATCAATCACCCCGAAGGGAACAGAAAACTGCTACGTCCACATCGTTGTTCCTGGGTAGTGTTAAAAGTAGTTTTGATCCGTTTTTTAAACTGAAGTCAACAGTTGTCGCTGAAATGAACGGTTAGCGGGGGGAGGGGGTCAATTTTAGCATCATTGGATAGTTTTTTAGAAAATATTGAACACGTCATTTTTTATTTTTCCATCCGAAGTGTATTTCTCGAGACATTCCCATTTTTAAACGTTTGTGCCCCACTTCCGTTTCTCTCGATTATAGCGCCGTTTGTAGGAGGAAAGATCAAAAATCGTAGGTCAAATGTATGTAATTTTTTCTGGAGAATCCAAACCTGCAATAAAAAATGGGGGTTTCCTTTGAAGATTTCAAAGTTGCCCCACCCCCCTCCCGAATTTTGATATCATTGCATATCTTTTCTAAAAATATTGAATTAGTGTTTTTTTATTTTTTGATCCGAAGTTTATTTCTCTAGATATTGCGCCGTTCCAGAACTTTCTGGACATCCTGTATAGGAACATCCAGGGAGGGTATCTGGAACGGGCGCCCATAGAACTTTATCCAGAATAGGCAAATTCAAAGATAATTTTGAGAAAATGTGTTTTATTTATGTTGAACATATTTAGCTCGATGGTCACCTTTGGGACCTTGAACATCCAGGGAGAGAAAGTGTTATCTTTTCCCACCCTATGGGCGCCCATGGTGTGTAGAAAAGTCCGTATCTGGGGAAATTTCTCGAGAACAAATATAGTTAACCTTATTTATTAAAGCAGCTGAAAAGAAAACCCCTATGGTGCTCACGACAAGACAATTTTCAGGGGGGGGGGGGGGCTGAACCCCCTTTTTATGAGGGGGGGGGAGTGGATACATCTCACCCTCTTTTAAAAGTAGAGAAAAAATCAATTACAAATATATAGAGTTATTTAATGTTTCACAAGACATTCAAGAGTCAACAGACAACACTGACAGCCCTCTAATTCTTTATACCTTTTTAACACGATGCAAGAGCCACTTGTAAATTTGCATACACTGCTACCCCATGAATTTTGGCACTTACGTGTATATATATATATATATATATATATTTCTTATATTTTTTATTTTACGATTTTTGCTGGCCAATATAAAAACGGTCAGTATTTTACGGAATCCTACCACAATTTAATTAACTACAGGGTGACATACGATTTATAAGTATGATAAATTGCTTCAAATTCGATAAAATAATTTCGCATTTACAGTGAATATAATAATTACATGAAAACACACACAGGCGTCACTCAATGGTTAACTCAATGTATAACAGGTATGTTTGCAGAGATATTTGACAGGTATGTATGACAGAGACATGTATGTATGTAAGACAGAGACACATTACGTATGACAGAGATAAAGTTGCTGATGATAAAATGCATGGTAACATTCATTTCAAACACTCAAATATTGGCATTAAAGTTAATATATTATCCATGATCTTTGACGAAAGGTAAACTAATATCTTAAAGGTAAACTAATATATTTGGTAATTAAATTTGGAAACAAATATCGTGGTGTAACTAAACTTAGTTACAGCATGAGACAAATATTTAAGGATATCAAATCCCTTTATAAATGTTTTACGCTCAGTGTTTCTTATAGGCATACATACGGGGGGCGACTCCCTTATCTCGGAGACATTTTATGCCAACCTAGTTTCTATTTATGTGACAACATTTAGATATTAGATATAGATTTAGATATTAGATTTGATTAGGGTATATAGTTTCATTCCTCCTTGATGTTCCATTCTGCCCCCGGTCGAAAAGTCCTGAAAAATAAACACTGCTTACGCTGTTGCTGACACAATATTGAACTTTAAGAACGCAGATTTTTACAAACCAAGTATATCGTACACTTAATAGCTTGTACTGCAGCCAAGAATTGAACTTTCATTTTATGTTACTTGTAGTCATGAAAACAAATCGATCGCAATTGTATTAGTAATCACCGATCAGTAGAAGTTCAAATTTGCGGCTTATTCGAGAGTAATCCCAATGATATAATTAATTTGGAATGTTATTAATTGAAAATGTAATTAATTGACGGAAATATTCATAAATAACTTCTATCCCCAAACACCAATTTGATTAATTCATTCGTCATCTGCAGACGCACTGCTTCTCTAAAACTTATCTTGGGAAATATACTGTAAAGCTTTGTTCCACTCGACTTTCGTTTGTTCGTCTTGTATATAGTTAGCATATTGCAGGAAAAGTAAGAGGGGAATCCGAAACGGTTGTTTTCCAGAAAATTTGCAGCCATTTGGGCGCAATATAATCCTTTGGTGGCGCTGCGGTTGGAACTACGTTGTTAACGGTTCAGCCCATTCAATAACTTTGGTGTTAAGGTTGATTGCTGCTTTTTATTTGTATTAATTAAAATTTTCATTTTCTGATCGTTCGTTTCTACGCAGAATGGAAGGAAACAGTACTTGCTTTGTTCCAGGTTGTAAAATATGCTATCCCAGTAACAGCAAATGATGCAAAATTTAATGGAAACCCCATCTTTATTTCATACTTTTAGTTGAGGGTTGCATTTTTAAATATTTTACTTATGATAACATTTAATATCGCGTTTCATTTTAAATTGATATATCAATACAGATGTTTATTTTCTAAAGTGAATGTACACTTTTCAAGGGAATGTATTTCATTTGAGGAGTTAAGTTTTGTATGTTTTCATCCGCATTTATAAATTAAATGAGTGCTCTCTGAATGCTGTTTTATATATTTTTATTTCGTCGTGCCGTAATGCATCATAGCAAAAAAATTCTACTATCTACTAGTAAAATATTTATTTCATATGTGATCAAACGTGCTTTTTTTATTTGATTTAGCTTTAAAATGTACATTTTGCGGCGAGTTTTAATGACGTTTTTTTCATTAATGTTCCACTTAATTACATTTGAAAGTGCTTTAAATATGTGTAGTATTACGATTCAGTGATTGATAACTGTGTATTGTTTTTAAAGTATGTACCCAACACATTTAATTTAGCAGTTTTTTAAAAATTATTTGTATGTGAAAATAAAACAACTAATAATTCAGATACAATGTTTTAGGATGCAGAGCTGTTTAACAAAGTGGATAATTGCATTGCCCAGAGTAGATTTCGATTTATCCATAAAAAACTGGAAATAAATAGACAATTGCAATTCACTTGTAGTTTTAGAAGTGTGCAATAGATAGTGGAACCATCGTTATGTTCTATTGTGTCCAGGAAAAGTTTGCCAGTATGAAGTGTGGTATCTTCTCTCCAACTTCTTCTACTCTTCTTGGTATATTGTTGCAAATATTTAAAATATCATCATAACATATTTCTTATTCTCGAAATAAAAACGACATTTAGAACCAACTATTGTTGTTATTTGAAGATACGAATCACTCGACATTGGCAACACATTTTACGAAATATTGCCAATTTGACAACATTTGATGATATCTGGAAAGTTCTTATAATTTGTAGATAGGCCAAAAGTTCATAGAATTACGTATTCTTCCATAACGCTACATAGAGGGTACGTATAGAATATATACGTATAAACTTGCCATACTTCAGTTGATTACTGGCGTATTCCGGGCAAAAGTGATTTGTGAATGTATTTTAAGATTATCTTCTGTTTTGGGAATTAGTTGAGCATTTAAATGTTGGGTCATTGCTGGTGTCTCTACTTAAAGGTTGTGTAGCGAGAATGCGAAATCACCAACTTGGCAGTGCCGGGGTTTGATCCCGGGGCCAAAGATTGTTGAAGACCCAGACCGTTCGACTCGTCCGTGGAAATTTGGGCCAAAGAGTGTGTTGTGATGAATTTATCATATATATCTGTCTTAAACAAGTGCCTTCGGGCATGGGCAGTTCACATCAAGAGCCCCTTTTCAGGAGAATGTTCGAAGCCTTCTAACGTTAGGATAGCGGTCAGAGGAGCTATCTAATCATACGCGACCTCTGACCTAGCAACAGAAAGGCGAGAGCAAAAACTCACGCTTCAACTACGCGACACAGAGGGAGCAAGGTGACAAGGCCGGTGGCTCTCGGCCCGAGCGGGAAGATTTCCGTAAGATCGCATGAAGTAATCGTCTTTGAATATATATTAATCCATAATAACTTATTTTGAGAGATATCGAGGCTGTCGTCGTAACGAGTAAACGATTGTACTTTTACCTAGAATATTTATTTGGATGACCACAGATAGAACGCACGAACGAGAAACGTGCACACAATGGATACCGACATGCATCATACCCTCGAGACCAGATGTCGTAGCATGTAGATGACATCGATGTAACTACGAACTTTTATCTCAGACGAGAAGAGCGAGATAATTCTACTCCAAATGCTAATATAAAGAAAATATCGCAAGCTTGCCGGCCCACAGGGATTTTGGAATGCCAAATCTTGCCCCGTCCGGTGCTCGAGGCATTTGCGTCGGGGAGCCAAAGAAAACTCAAGCTGTCCCAAAATGATACGTCATCGACAAAGAGCAAAATTCCCATACAGAATTCTAACTCGATAACGAAAAGGACCGTCTGGTTAATCCAGCGGATGTGTCTTCAAAATGGCGATAAGTGTCAATATACATAAGTGGCGAGTGCTAAGAAGGACACCAATGAGTACGATATTGCTAATAAAAATATAAGTGCAACATATATCCTCTCTCAGACTGATGAAAAAAAATAGAACCGGTGAGTGGTATGCCATTCAGTGAACGCCTTATAGTTACAAAACTATATCAATCTCAGTTCATAGCTTAAAATTTAATACGCCCTCGGCAGGCAGGAGAATAATTGAATTGATACAATTATTATTTGTATATAGATTTATAGTAGATATATATATATATATATATATATATATATATATAAGTCCATACTAACCTAGGTCTAAGAATACTCTAATGAATTTTGTAATGAGAATTTATCAATTGCATTGCTATTACACAATTTTGATATGATATCTGTCAGACAGGATTGATATTAAGGAATGGAGGATATTACACAATTCTTAGATAATTAAAATTGGAATCTTTACACATATTAATAGATAAATAATGAACAAGTTGAAATTGATAACACATAATAGGACAATTGAATTAAAAAAAATATAGTATGGACATAATGAATAATCAATTGCGTATGAGTGAGATTTTAGCATAATGATATACTGGAAATTTGGAGTATGAATAATTAAATTTTTAGAATTTAAACACACTATTTTGATACTTTTGGGTATTGGATTTTCGAGAATGAAAAGTAATTTATGTAAGAAACATGGAGGTAGATCAAATTATAGTGAGTTTTAATTTTGTTTAGTCGAAGCACAACATTCTCCACTTTTGATATGAGCCAGACTCATTTCAGGATGATCCTGACAGAAGTAAAAATTATAGAAATTAATTATAATTAGGAAAATATTGCTAAGCTTACTGACTGGGACTTAGCGTAGTTTAAAATACTAGTGATGATAAATATTGATAAATTTTAAATTTAACATAACATTTTGATTTTAACAGAGATGTAGAAACAGGAACCTTACTTATGCTTTATGCAATTAATTAATGCTAGATGGACACTGAATAATTATTATATAGCCTTTGCGCTATCAAGGTCTTTCTAAAGTGCATATACATTAATAAATTCAAAATTAATTGCGTTAATTTGAATTTAAGAAACATAAGACAAATCACAAATGAAACATGATGATTAAGAAATTGAAATTAAGATATAAAAGGGAATTGAAAAATTCTATGATTATTGTTAGTGAATGAAATACAAGGAACTACATATTGAAAATGAGGTTTTATGAATTTAAGAAATGAATGAAAAAAGGGAATATGAATGGTGTAAAAATATACAATGTGTCTAATACCAGGATTTCATATATATATATATATATATGTTATATTATTACAGGCATAATTAATGAATACAATTGGTTTGAAATACTTTATATAAGAACCTATCAAATGATAAAATTTAATAGAAATAAGAATTTTTTGATACAGTTAATTACACTGATTGATTACATTTGTTTTAATAAATAAAATTATGGTACCCTAGACTGACATCTCATTTGTTGATGGTAATTGTATGTTTTGAATGAAAGAGTTTAGGTAAGATTTATTGACATTTTCTAGATATAACAGCGACGACCTGATCAATATACATGATGACTGATTTCATATCAGTTAATTCCACTTGGAATTTTATGATAAATTAATGTGTAAGAAATTAAATCCCTTTTTAGGAATGCCATTTATTCTTACAGGGTGGTAGGCCAGTATCATAGCGTTGAGCTAAAGACGTCTGCAGATCAAGGCATTTAATACTGCCTTATGAGCGTTCTCTACAGTACTCCCCTTTCCAGTGAGTTTCGTCGAAACAGAAAGGAATTGTCACTGGGTTGCAGATGAGGCGGCGAGCGTTGAAGTAAAGGTGTTGTTACAAGCGGCCTCGTAGTGAGTCACAAGACCCGATGACGTACGGTGACTCGGCATCAGAGAATCTCGGAAAATCAAGAAAGTGTGGTGGCGCCATCTTGTGGGGAGTACAGAAAGTAGTTTTATGCAATGCATATACAATCCTCAGAAAGGTGAATAACTGGAAATCATGGAGTGAAGGATATTTTGTGCATCACGTCCGGGTCACCGATGTAACGAGAATGCGAAATCACAAACTTGGCAGTGCCGAGGTTTGATCCCCGGGCCAAAGCGTGGTAGGCCATCATAACGTTGACCTAAATACATTTCCTGCTCAAGGCATTGAATACTGCCTTATGAGGGCTCGTTGCAGTTGTTTTGGGACCTCGTAAAATAGCTATATAGTTATCAGCGGTATATAGTTCCCGTTTACGCTTATGGGTGCTTTAAATAAAGCGTTAGTTATCCAGGAATTCAGACATTTTTGTATCCTGCGAATATACCCACAATTCTAGTGAATAAATTGTAAAAACCTGTAACAATGATTTGAATTCTACTTAAAGGGAAGAGTCTAATTATTCAAAAATATTGAGATACTTTAGTGTTGCAAATGTTTTATATTACATGTATGTATTTTCCCGTTATTATACTCTTGTATAGAGGATTTCAAATACTTATGGAAAAATGCCTTCATGTATGGGGTGGCACGAAATTCCACAATTTTTGTCCTGACTGAAACTGCGCAATAGTTTATCTTTTTAATCTAATCTTGAGATTATAAATATAACTTTCTTATTGAAAAGGCAATTTTTTTAAGAATTATTCAACCGTTTTTAAAGATTTTTACCACAAAGTTTTAAACTGTATTTAGATTTAAAATTAAATTTTTATATGTCCATTTTTCTACTAACATATCTTTATTAACATTTTGAAACAGTTTTGTACAAATTTCAATAGTATCGTGATCTTATATGATGATACATTAATTATATTATTTTTATCTGCAGTAAACAAGTTTATTCTAAATTTCTCATGCACAGTTCTTGCAATTTTATGGAATATGTTAATTAACCGCTTTGGATTCTGCATATAGGACGTATTGTCATGGTCTATTATGGTTACCGTTGATTTGAACGAAATTGCTGCGTTAATTTCATTATACGTTCATAAAAAATACGTCTCATCCCTCAAAGCCAAAAAAACATCATTCAGATGGAAACGCTGTTTATCGGATGCCATTGTCCTGGTAGTGGAATAACCTTCACAGCAAAGATCGTTACATGTGTGACAGTAAAGTTGTAGTCAAGTGGCACCTTGGTCACAATGTGACATCATATTTGTGACATCTACGCGACGTTACGTATTAGTAACTTTGTAACTTCATTGTGACTATATTCTGTGACGTTTCCCTAATTCAATTAACAAGTAACAATGCGACGACATTAAAATGGCAATTACAATGTGACGTTACAAACAAGTTAATATGCGACGCCACAAACGACCATGAAAAATGACCAAAATGATTTTGCTGTGACTTCAATATGACATTGCCGAGATGTACTGGGACGTCCTAAAATTACAGTGTAACGTAAATCTTACGTCACTGTGAAAAAAATGCTGTTAGGGAAGTTAGAGCAGCCTGCGGATCTGATGGTGAATCAGTAATTATATATAAAAAAGAAGAAAAAAATCTGTATTTGAATTATACTTACATATGTATAATATGTTTTCAAAAACAGACCTAAGCGAAGCAGTGCACTCATTCTTCCTTAAATGTAATGTTAGGGACACGACAACAACAGACCTAAGCAAATATATAAAGTGCACAAAAAAACAATTTTAAAAATATTTTGCAGTATTGCATGCTTTTATTAAATTCTATTGAAATCACTATGACATAAGTGAATCGATATGGAAGCAAAATATATGAAAATACCCAGTGTAACATCCCACTCTTAATAATGTTCTTGTGCTGAATTGGAAAAAAAATATTTCAAAACTTGCCACTTTAAAATATTTTTTTCCAATGCATTTTGAATAAGCATAGAAACGTACATTTAAAACAAATATTTAATGTGATTTTTTAAACTTTCTTAGAAACATACTAAGCAATTTATCATTAAATTAAAATAACAAAAAGTCGAAATTTTTAGCTTTAAGTTAAGTCGCTCTTTACATAGATTAATTTATTAATTGAAGTCTGATTAAAGTTAAAATACTTTTATTGCCATTAAATAAAAAAAGAAAAATTAAAAGAATCACCAGTGTTTTATATAAATAGCGATACTTATATAGGGCTTCAATATGAAGATTTTTTTTAATTCGTGATATATGCTGTCAGCCTTAGAAATTTAATTAAGGAGGATTTTCTCAGCAAAAAAATGTTTTTTCAGAAATAAAATACTGGTACTTTAATTGGAAGTCTTATTTTTAGAAGGTTTTAGGAAATACTAAGCATGTTTTTTGCGATTTACCCGGACGAATATCCGGATATAAGATTTTAGAAAAAGACTTTATATATATAAAAAAAACCGATAGAATAAAAAAAAAAAATAAGCTTTGAAATCCAAGTATTTTTTCAGAATATTAATGATGAGGAATAATGGAAATGTACCATTAATGTAGTTGAATTTAAAAGAAAAGCACAGAAGAACAAATAGTTATGTATTAAAATCATTAAGTGGGATAGCAGACAGCAAATTACAATAAGTTAAAATGATCGGGAACCTAGCGAAACATGCTTTGAGATAACTGGATGCGATCATTTAAAAAATTGCAAAAATTAAAATTATCTAGGAAAAGGAAAAAAAAATATTAGAATGCTAAGATATATTTTTTGTTAGAAAGACTAACCAAATTATAGAAATGTGCTAATACTTATTTTTCGGATACGGCGATATATATATATATATATATATATATATATATATATATTGGATAATATAAGAAATACAAATTTCGATGTACTTTAAAAAATGAATCAAATATGAAGTAATTGTCGAACGAATTCAGTTTAAACATTGTTAGAAATAATGTTTTTCGATTCTATGAAATTATTATCATAGTGTCAAGATAGAAACTCTGATAATAATTTCAAACACTAAGAAACCGATGTGTGAAAACGCTAAAATATAATTTAAATTTAAAAAAATAACACCGATGTGTACTGTCTCCGATGCTGAGGATCCATATCAGAGAACAAAATTTCAGGGTCATGCTACGCTTAGATTTCCTGGTATACACCGCACTCACAGTCATCTTCCCTTATTATGCATGTCTATGACATTTTGATTTTTAAAAATTATCTCGTAATTAAAAATATTACTTTCATAAACATTAAGACTAAGTTTTGTCTCTAAATTGAGAATTATATAGAAAGCTTACTATTGCAAGTTTTCAATTCAATAGCAAGCAAGAGATTCCCCTTCTTAGATTAAAATATACAAAAGCAAAACAAAGAAACGCAACAAGAAGTAAAAATGAATCGTATGTAGACCTTATAAATGCATGTCACGTGGAATAGAAAGATTTTGGGTTGTATTTGCTTTTTACTGCTTAATCTCACCCTTTCCCAAATATCACACACCTACACACCCTGGCAATCCAAGCAGATCTGAAAACGTGCCAAATAGTCGAAATTGGCGCCAGGAATTCAGGAGCTGTCACATAGCCGGCAGTTCATGTTGATAGTTTTAATATTTATGCGGTGCTTGGGTTCTAGAGAGTACGTATGACTTTGAATAGATTTGGGATTGTTCTTCCTTTTTGTGACAACAGTCGACATTTAAAGGAGTTGGAATGTATGGATGTTGCTTACTCACTAAATCCCTGCAGATGGATCTTTCACACTCTACATCTAGAATCTAGATCATTGCATCTTTCACACTCTACATTCAGACTACTCTACATTCAGAAGATTAGACATTATTATGGTATCAAAAATGAGGAAGACTTTCTCATTGCAGATAACAGTATCCATGGGCGTGTTTTCTTTCTTTTGAGGAACGCCCCTTTCTGGGCGGTTCTTGTGATTTTGATCAAAAATGGGATTGATCGAAATGAATGGATTCCATTACTATGATCATGATTATTTCCTTCTACTAAAACAATTATGAATTGCTTCATATGCCTTATAACCATCTTCATATGCATTATAGCCAGTTTCATATGCATTATAGCTAGTTTCATATGCATTGCAGCTAGCTTCATATACATTATAGTACTTCATATACATAGGGGGGTCGTATAATTTTTATACGACCCCCCTTATGCTCTGCGTGTTGCTAATTCAGAGAAGTAAAACGTTTTTAGTAAATCAGCTTTTAAAAAAAAACGGATCTTTTTAGCGAAAATCTATGGTTTACAATTTTGTTTTAAACTATGGTGTAAACAAAATGAAAATGGCTTAAACCTAGGTTTAAAATAATTGGGTTTAAACCTGCCAAACCTGCAATCAACCCGAAAACTTTGAAACTTTTTTATCTATTTCAATGTTCTCGCGTGATTCATAATTCAAATTTCATAAAATAGTTTACAATTATTGTAAAGGTGTGCGTTTCATTTTTTTAGAATTAGCCTGAAAATCTATACTACTTAAAAAGGTGCTTAACTCAATTTGAAAAATTTCCAACAGATGGAGCTTTTTCTTGTAAATCACTACATTTCTATATTTGTATATTAATCATTATTGCGATTTTATAAACGTGTCTATAACGTTATTTTCTGTTCTGCATTTACAACACCGTTAATTTTCAAACATGCTTTCAGATAGCGAAATCTTAATCTCTTTTGCATAAAGCATATTCTTTTCAAAACTTTAAAAATACTTAGCATTTTTACCGAAGAAAACAAAATATTTTTGCAATATAGAAACTCCCACGGATATTCACACAAAAGACACAGACTTTTTTACTGGCCAGAAACTTTTCTGCCTGCTGGACTAGCGAAACGTGTTTGGCAGGCAAAACCGTTGTTCAGGTTTGGATTTCAATTCTGAAGTACTTGAGTTTTATCTTTTATAATAGGTTGAAATAGCTTTTTCCGTGTCCCATACTTTCATTCCAGTCTGTGTGAAGGGAAAGCTTAAATGCACCGGATTCAATTCCGGTGAGGAAACTGCGAGTTATTTTATATACATTGTAAAAATATAAGTGGGAAAACTCCATTGTCATAGATTCATGGATATAATCAAACTATTTTGGGGTTTTATAAACAGCAACATTCAAAATATACTTGCATAGTATGGTTATTTAGTTATTTTAAATTTTAATGGAGAAAATTAATTTTTTTGGCAGAATTTAATTATTTTTTTAGAAATTTCAACTACTCTTTTGCTTTTAAAATTTTTATTTTATAAGTAACACACACACATCTAGCATAATTATTAGACAATAATGTTATTACTATGAATACAGAATTTCATAAGAATTAATCAAATGGTTCTTAAATTGTCATGTACGCAAGTTCAAGAACCTGCATTTTGAGAAAAATACGGAGAAATTATGCATCTGTGTTCAAATTATGCATTAAATATTTGGAACGGTTTCGAAAATGTCTAAAGAGGGACAAACAACGCAGAAAAAAGATGTTATTCAATCAAAACTATTTTGGCTCCATTAGACTGGAGCCAAAATAGTCGATTTTTTAAACATATCCTGTGTAGGTCAAATGTAATTTCTCAATTAGGGGGGAGGGGGAGTGTATGACACCCTGCATACGCCACTGGAGTAGAGGTACAAAGCAAAAAAATTGCTTCAAATTTCTCTAATGGTGTAAATAATTTCCGTTTATCCTCCAATACTGTGTGGGTTTGTATTTGCTTTAGACGAGAGCCAACAGAATAATTTTGCCTTACTGACACGATATTTTCGTCACGTAGGGCGATTATTACATTCTTTCTGTGACGTTTATGCTGGTATTATAAATCGGTATATGTGACCAGACTTCACGAAGGAACGAGATTGGTTCTCGTAATTATCGGTGTTGAAGTCAGGAAAAGAAAATAAGTGAAGAAAGTGTGCAAAACATGAATACAAAAATTTTTTAATGCAACATAAAAACGATTCAGCGATCATGCATGTGAGGTAATAGTGAAGATATCACTTTTACTAAGAACTTTTAGCAAAAAGCGCAGGAGAAAGCATATATTTTGGGTCAAAGTGGAATCGACAGCATCATTTTGTACTATACTCTATTCTCCATGAAAGTTTCAGAAGTTTTGTTGTGCAAGCACTTGCGAATGTCAACTTTCTATGGAATTAGCAACTTCAATGTTTTATATAAAATTATCTTTTCAGCTGAAATAAATAAATATATTTCATTTCTGGGGTTTAGTTGTAGTTGATAAACTGAGATGTTATTAACGAACAGTTTGAAATCTGTCCCCATCCTATTTTAATTTTTACTTGTTTAACCAACAACCTTGAAATTTGGCATGAAAATGCAGAAAACTATTCAAATGATCATCTATTGATGATCATCTACAAATCATCATCTACAAATGATTCTAATGATTTTAGAGAATAATAAGTGGTTTTTTATAAATTCAAAAGTTTTAAATTATTGGGAATCGGGAAAATAAATGTGTTGAAAACAAACGCATTTAAACAAATGGATCGGGATAACAAACAGAAGAGTGCAA
>OX578146.1:113902886-114045386 GCA_951213105.1 Amaurobius ferox
CTTTCCAAGATGTTGAATTTTCGTCAATGGCTCGTTATTTTCAATGTTGTCATCATCAATGAGTCGTCATTGATTTAGCGTCATTTTAATCCATTTAGTGAGTTTTTCGTTAATTTAGCAACATTTAAAAAGTCGCCAAGTTGGCGACATTCTACCAAATTCGTCGCTAAAATCTCGCCAAGCGTTATGGACGAAGAAATAAGTTATCCTTACAGCAGATAAATGACTATTGGCGTTCAAATATAAAAGTATTACTCAAAGTATCTTTTTTCATGAATGGAACGAGCTAGATCCACGACAATAATGCCACCCAATTTATCGCATGATATTACATATGAAAAGTGAGCATGTTTCTCAATAGGAAGTATTTTTTTTTATTTTATGATTTTTTGATAATTTTTTTTAAAAATGTACAATATCTCGAGAACGGTTCATGTTAGCGTTCTAAAATTTATGTCACAATCGTTTTCTAATAAAAAATTACATAAGAAATGTCTATTTGCGTAACTTTATTATAAGCTTTGATTTTTTGACGATTTTTTAAATATTTCACTCGAAAATTTAGGGGAATAAAAACAATAGACTTCCAGTGTTTACGGATTGTGATTTTTGTGCCAAATTTGAATTACTATTTGAATCGGTCCTCTCGTTCGTCAGTTATCGTCACCACAGATTCACTGACACACACACACACATACTTTCACACACACACACACACACACACACACACATACTTTCACACACACATTTACACACATATCAATTCAAAAATGTTCAATTCGTGATCAGGGATACTTGAAACGTGCTCTCCCGTCGAAAACTCGAATTCGAATTTTCGACCCCGTCACAATACTTTTCTTATACATTATTGTATATAAGGAAATTAAAAATAAACGTGATTGTATCTGAATACCCTGAAATTATAAGTTTAATCTTCTAATTACGAGAACGTGAAAAATTAATTATTCTTGCAATTATGTGATGGCTTAGTATTAATGAAATTATATACGTTTTTTATTTGTAATTATTGTATAAATAAAGATATTCACCTTTTGCTATTATATATGACTCAGCACTTATATCTAAATTTCATAATGGTTCTTCTGAGTTTTTCTATGACTTTTTTTCTCAAGTAATTCTACAGGATGTCTCAAAACGATTGAAATCCGCTTTAATTATTTACCTGTTGGAGATAAGTGGACAATGTAAGTCGCAAAAACGTTGAAAGTAAGGTAGGAAATAAGACTACGTTAACGAAATCGTCCTTCCATTACTTTTCAAAAAGTTACAGTTTTTAAATTTTTATATGAATCCCTAAGACAAATTGGGTTAATAAGAAAATTTTTATTTTTATTGCAACAAGATCATTAAAAGAAACCCGCATATCTGTACCTTTAAAATCAACAGAAATATGATAAATGAAAAAATCTGACTTATGCCAGTTTTCCGTACCATGTGAAAGACTGTTTCTTCAGTGAAAATAGGGATCATAAATTGACGATGGAAATTGTTTAGATCAAAAATACGTTAATATATGTCAAATTTTTTATCACAAATGCATCTAAATAAAGCATTACACAGACAGAGATCATATAAAGCAGTGGTACTCACTACGCGGTTGGGTATCCCATGTATTATCATCCAGTTTTATCTCTTTTGTGATATGTCACAAATTTACATTTCTAATTTGATATAGGGTCCCCATTCACAATGTTCAATTTTTAATTAAATATAACTCGCTCAATTTTAAAAATACAGATATGCGGTTTTTTAATGATCTTGTTGCATTAAAATAAAAAATTTCTGATTGACCCAATTTGTCTAAGGGGATCGTATAAAAATTTAAAAAGTGTAACTTTTTGAAAATTAATAGGGAGACTATTTCATTAACGTAGTCTTGTTTTCTATCTTACCTTCAACATTTTTGCAATTTACATTGCCAACTTATCTCCAACAGGTAAAGAATTAAAGCGCGTGTCAATCTTTTGGGACACCCTGTATAGGAAGAAGAACGTAAGCTGAAACCGTTGCGTTTCAACACTGTTGCTAGAATGGCACACTAACTTGTGACGTTTATTTGCGTACCATTACGTAATAATATCCCTGATTACGTAATAATGCGTACCATTACGTTTATTTGCGTACCATTACGTAATACTTCGATGCAACATCAAGTCACCATGATGTTTCATCGCCGATCGTTGATAGAACTATTCAAATATATCTTATATAATTCAAATGCTATATGTTTAAAATTAAATAAAAAACCGATATTCAAGAAGTTAGACTTTTGAATTTCTTAAAATAAACACTAATAAACGGAAATACTTGAATTTGCAAAAGAGAAAAAAAATCCTATACACGAGAAGTAAACTTAAAAATATATATATTAATACCTTTACATCAGGTTGAAAAGGTGATCCTTCGGTTTTTTGATGGTCTTAAGATGTAAATTCTGCCATACTATTTTAGATAACTAATGAACCTATTTGTGTTGAATTCACACAAACTGATACTTCAACATTTGATAACTAATAAACAAATTTGAATTAATAAAAATATCTCTTTGGGTCTAAATTACCACTGTACCAAATTACCTAAAGTGCCATTGTACCAAATTACCTAAAGTGCCATTGTACCAAATTTCGAAGCTAGGTCAACTATTATTAGATATTTTTAGCTACGAGACGGACATACATACATCCTCCTTTATTATTATAGATTAACTAACATCAAATTCAATTATTTGAAACCATGACAACATGCCATCATTATTTCTAATCTGTGCACCGCAAACCTACAAAAGCCATGCCTTTTTCTTTCAGAAAATCACAGGACATAACATCAAATTATACAATAAATGAAATCATAATGGCACGACCGATTCAGTTATATGTTACGATTATTTGTAAAATGACCGAATAATAGAAGATACCTTCCTAAATACAAGATATTTTCTTTTTTAAATTTCTTAATTATTTTTTCACCAGCATCAGCTGCTGAACTCAATAAGACAAATCAGTTTGGGTATAACGAGTACTTCAATTCATTAAAATGCAGTATATCAAAAGCAATGGGAAGTTCAAGAAGTTCCGGTAAAAAAAGTTTGACAGGGTTTTCTGGAAGGCAATGCGCAATTATCGTTTCTGCAATTATCCTTACATATTATATATCTTGTTGAAATATTTTAGAGATATCGCTTGTTTAGATTTATATGAAGCATCGGTTAGCTATAAATTATTTTCCAAAATATTGGAGGTGGGTATATATATATATATATATATATATATATATATATATATATATTATACTCTATAACAAAAAAATCGACTCACCAAGGAGTTGTCCGATTGTAATGAAATTTCACATGCAAAGACATTTTGAGCGAATAAGCAAATGAATAACATTTAGTGTCCATTGAATAATTAGTGGGAGCTCCAGCGCTTTGGAACATTAGCAGGTGTATATAAGGGTCGATTCTGAATCTGTGGTCAAAATTGCTGTTGCATTTCTGCTGCGGATATCTTACGTCTTTCGTAGTCATTTTGGCGAACTGACAGCACAGCGGTACGTAGACAACGTTCTACGACTGGTTGTGTTACCATCCCTTTTGTGACAACCCGGACTTACTTTTCAACAAGATAATGCTCGGCCGCACACGGCACGTGTTGCTATGAATTGTCTTCAAACTTAACCAATACATCTTCGGCCAGCTAGGTCTCCTGATCTCTCTCACATAGAGCACATTTGGGACGTTATGGGAAGGCAATTGCAACCATCCCGGAATGTTGATGATTTAGCCCGACAGTTGGAGACAATTTGGCAAGACATTCCGCAGGACACCATCAGGGAACTTTATCAGTCTATGCCATTCCGGGTGACATTTTGCATCCTGGCCAGAGGTGGACCAACGCCTTATTGACTTCCTCCCTTTGCATACGGTCAAACTCTAAATCATTAAATTGTTGTGAAATTTTAATCGTTTCTTTTTCAATATATGTTCTTTACATCCACCAATTTTTATTACAATCGGACAACTCCTTCTTGGTGCGTCGATTTCTTTGTTATAGAATGTATATATATATATATACAGGGTGTCCCAAAAACATTACCTCGGCTTTTATTCCTTAAATATCGATCTTAGACATATATAACAAATTACAAAGTGGCGTAAAAAAAGGTATAGAATTTTATGAAATCAGGTGTCGGCCGCATGCGACAGGTTGAAGCCCACTGGTCTGGAGTAAAGGACCTTGATGAAGAGATTCCATGTCTCTAAACTATGTCTATGAAAATATAGTGTAGACAGGTTATATCCGCCCTCCTCGGCAACCTGGCGGAATAAACCCCCAGGTTGCCGCGGATAGTGGAAATAACCTGTCTCTAAATTATTTTTTATTAATATTTTCTTATTTACATTTCAAAATGCTTAATAGTTGACTATTGAATTTGGATTTTTAGGTATTCGATTTTTCATTGTTGATGCACTGAAAGTACAACTAGAACGATTGACTCCTTCATAGTATGTTGTAGATAATTATTACTTAGCCATATAATATGTTACAGCATTGACTTTATTTTGCCCTTTTTTTATTAATTTTCATTTGGACTTGATATCATGAACTGATTTGCTGATTGAAAACCTTTAAAGTAATTTCCAATTCCTTGGAATGATTAATACATTTCATATAATTTAACATTTATTTATCAGGAAAATTATTCATTTACGAAAATCCAGAGTTCTATATTACCTGTTAACAAAAATAAAATATTTTCGGTTAACCGGGTACCACAAATCGCTACCCGCCAATTCACTAATCTCTACCGAAAACTCCTCCTGAAACAATGAAACAAATAACCAGACCGATATTGGCGCAGAGTCAAGTTCGTAATGAAAAAAGTAAATAAATAAAGGGTGTCTGATATCCAATACTTGGAGAAAACTTTCTGCAGACAATGGTGTAGAGAATAACTGCTTATAATGCCCTCATTTGCAATTTTTTTTCTCTGTGGGTCTTGCTTATTATGTCATTACAACGGAATGAATTTCCATGATTACAGAGTTAGAGTGCAGTTCTTGGGACGTCGTTTCTCACCGCATAATGATAAGATTTTGATGGCTATCTTATAAATAGAACTATACAATAGGAGCGTTTTCACATTCCTTAATGTATTTACTTCTGATAAATTTAGAAATACTTTATTTTCACTTAAAGCGTCATACAGTTTAAGGGGACGGTGGACGTTGGAATTTTTTTATTTATTTATTGACTTAGAAACATGAAAATTTGTATAAATATTCTTCTTAAAATTACTATATAAAATACCATTCAATTTTTTTTTTCAATTTTGTTATAATTTTGTATTTTTTTTTAATTTAATTTTTTTTAACGAAAATTTGAAAATGCCCCGTGCGTGCCATTTGTTCACATTTTTGATAAACTTTACATTATGATCACTCAAAAACACATTATGAACAAATTTGGGTATTCATTTATTAAATCCCTTGGAAAGTTAATTTTTTAAAAATATTTTTCTGCATTAAAACTTAATTTTCATCATTTAATTGGGTTATTATTCACTTTTAATTACCTTAATAAAGTTCAATTATAAAATGCATACCCAGTTTCATTAAAAAGTATGAAAGGTGTCTTCTTACCAAATTTCACGCATTCCAAATAAAAATTAAGACGCATGAAGCATTTTAAAAATATAAAACCTTTGAAAATTCCGTTTCGAAATAAATGCATTTAACCTTTTGCTTACGAGTGGGACAGCGTCCATCCCAAACGAAGAACCTCCCAAAAAGACAGGTATTTGACATACCCTATTCCAAACAGTTCGACCCCTATTTGCAGACATTGGGGTCCATGGAAATCACCGGCAGAAGCATTGCATCTGATGCAGCAGGTACACTGTTTCTGCCGGCGATTTGCATGGACGCCATTGTCTGCAAAGGGGGATCGAACTGTTTGGAATAGGGTATGTCAAATACCTGTCTTTTTGAGAGGTTCTTTGTTTGGGATGGACGCTGTCCTACCCGTAAGCAAAAGGTTAAATGTATAAAACCATGTTATATATTAAAAAAAAACTTTCTCAAAAACTCAGTTCAACGTCCACCGTCCCCTTAAAGCCAATTGTTTTAGACATATAGCTAAAATTACTCAAATTGGAATTTTATAATATTGTTGACTTTATTGATGAATACTACATTTGACTTTTTAAATTTCAATAAAAAATGGTTTCTTGATTATGGATCTCAAGTAGTTTGCAGATCAAACCAAAAATCTTCAAAATCTTGCAGTCACGACTCGTCAAGTAAAGTAGGCGACACACTGCTTCACTTAAAGTTATCGATTGAATGGATTATTATTATTATTATTATTATTATTTGGCAATTTTCTTAGACTCGTTTGGTTATTTTTAGATAATATTTAACACTACTTGTACCAGTAGCACGATGTGCTTTGATGATGTTCTTTGTCGAGGAGGGGGGGGGGGGTATCCCTCCACTGAATCTGCTTAACTCATTCTTGAAATCACGAGCCGCTACTGCATCAAATTCGATTTGCAGCATTTATTGTGCCTCAAAAATGGTATTTTAAAAAGTAAAAGGCAATAAAAGTCACTCAGGAAATATTTAAATGGAATGTAATTTGACTATACTTTGTTATGCAAATTATTTAGATGTGGTAATGATTTTGAAGCTAAAGTAAGTAAAATGCATTTATTACTTGATGTATTAAATAAAAATTTGAAAATAATTCAAGTTAACAGAAATTTATAAATTAAAATATATTTAAAATATAATTCATTATTTTGTAATTATTATGAATACCTCTAGATTAAACGCAACCTTTTTTAATTGAGTGATTAAATATATTTGGCTTATATGTGGTGTTGATAATTGGAAATCCAGTTATTTATATTTTTGGTGAACTCTAAAAAATCTATAACACCATTTTGCAGAATCGTTTAAAATTTTTAAACATTTAATAAATGATAGCTAAGTTTGAAATGATTTTTCGCGAGAAGTAAAGATACAGAAATATAAGGACTTTCTAAAACAAAAACCATGTACTATTTTTAACAAAGTATATATAAATTTATTTAACTATCACACTAGTCAAGAAAATTTCATTCATTCATTTTGCATCAACAATGTTCATTTTGTAAGCGGGAACATAATAAAAAAAAATCTGATGTGGGTAGCATATGACTTTCCTTATATAATGCAATGAATTGACTACTTTTACAGTAAAAAAAATATATTATATTTATAGTAATTATTTATATTATTTCCAAGATATTGAAATTTCGTCAATGAGTCGTCATTTTCCATGTCGTCATTATCAATGAGTCGTCATTGATTTAGCGTCATTTTTATCCATTCGGCGAGTTTTTCGTTAATTTAGCAACATTTAAAAGAGTCGCCAAGTTGACGACATTCTACCAAATTCGTCGCCTAAATCTCGCCAAGTGTTATGGACGAAGAAATAAGTTATTATTACAGCAAATAAATAACTATTGGCGCTCAAATACAAAAGTATTACTCAAAGTCTCTTTTTCCATGAATGGAACGGGCTAGATTCACGAGAATGATGTCACCCAATTTATCGCATGGTATTACATATGAAAAGTGAACATGTTTTTCAATAGGTAATATTTCTTTTTATTTTATATGACTTTTTGATATTTTTTTTGAAAAATGTGCAATATATCGAGAACGGTTTATGTTAGCGTTCTAAAATTTATGTCAATCGGTTTCTAATGAAAAATTACTTAAGAAATGTCTATTTGCGTAACTTTATTAGAGGTTTTTATTTTTTGACGATTTTTTCAAAATTTCACTCGAAAATTTATGGGGGTTCTGTACATTCGATTGCGTATAAAAACAACAGGCTTTCAGTGTTTACGGATTGTGATTTGTGTACCAAGTTTCGTTGGAATCGGTCCATTCGTTCGTCAGTTATTGTCTCCACAGACTCACTGACACACACACACACACACACACACACACACAGACATCACTTCAAAAATGTTTGATTCGTGATCAGGGATGCTTGAAACGTGCTCTCCCGTCGAAAACTCGAATTCGAATTTTCGACTCCGTCACAATACTTTCCTTATACATTATTGTATATAAGGAAAGTAATATGTCAGTTATTACTAGAATGCTTTTCAGCTAGGACTGCTTGTTTGATATCGCAAAAGGAAAGTAATTCACCTAATTTCATTGAAATATAAAATACCAGGATACATACAAAAAATTGCTGGGGATGTGCTTAGCATACTCTAAGAGAGTGTTTATCAAACATATTTCACTCCATACAACCATAGTAAGTTGCCGCCTCAGTGTGTCCTAGATGTGATAGGTCTGCGGACCTGGAAGGACATTAAGTCGTCGAAGATATTGCTGAGAAGGTCGTGCAGTATGTGGCCGAGCATTGTCTTATTGGTAAATGGAACAGGGGCGGCTTGATAGCATAAGCAAAACAATCGGCTGTAAAATATCGTTGGCATATGTAAAGTATTGCCGACATATGTAAAGTATCGTTGATGTATCGAGTCGTCAGTTTGGCTTGCACATAAGTAGAGGAGAAAACTATCACACCACGTGCGATGGCCGTGATCCGTACGACAACAAATGCGGATTGGAACGCTGGCCAGTCTTGCTCCACACACATATGTGGAGGTCATCAGCACTGAAGGAGATACATGGTTCGTTGTTAAAGACAACATGCCTCCAACAGGACACTGTACAGACTGACCGAGATCGGCACCGATTCAGACGGCTTTGTCTATGTTGAGGGGTCAGTGGTAGGCGCCTTAATGGGCGTCGACACATAATCCCACTGCCTGCCCGTCGTCTTCGAATAGTATCCCTTGATACAGGATGTATGGATGATGGCAAATACCTTTAAATGGATGATATTGATCCTATTAAGGTACACGTGGCTCCTTTATGGCTGTACGATCATTTCGAACAGTTGTCTCTAATCTACTGTTGTCTACACCGAGCAACTACCATATCGTTTCCACGGGCCGAGCGTAGCCTGGATTTTATTTCGGGAGGGGATCACTTTTTTGGTTACCTGAAAATTAAAATTCTCAGTAGTGAAAATTAATTAATGCAACGTTTCTGCCCAGTAGCTGAAAAAATATATATAATTATTACTTGTTGTAGTTCAATTGGGAAAAAATGATTAGGATGATTTCAGGGGGTGGGGAGGTCCCTAAGACCTTTCTGCCAATGCCCTGCATCGTTTCGAGCAAGGTGGCATCTGATACGTCTGTAGCTTTCCGTAGACCTATGATGCAACATCTCTCTAAATCTAGAAACTGTTAGCAGCGCCGTCAAGTACGTCTTAAAGCCATCTTTGTACACAACTAAGTATCAAAGTAGAAAATCCAATCTTAATTGCCCGGGAATGAGGACATAGCAAGTTATAATTGCTGTACGATACATCATTCTCATGCTTATTGCATGAGCTCTATAACATCATCGGCGCTGACAGTTTAATCATTGTATTACGACAGTTGCATGCCGAATTTCGCGGCTGTAACATAATTTTTTATGGGTACATATATTTTTTGCAACAGTGTATATTTAGAACCTTGGAAAATACTTTTATTCAACAAACAACTTTATAAAAAATCTGATGTAGGCAACACATGACTTTCCTTATATAATGCAATGAATTTACTGTTTTTACAATAAAAAATACGTTTTTCTTATTAGCTATTTATATAATATGTTTTTCTTATTATAGCTATTTATATTGTTTCCAAGAAATTGAATTTTCGTCAATTAGTCGTCATTTTCACTGATTTAGTGTCATTTTTATCCATTTGGCGAGATTTCCGTTAATTTGGCAACATTTAAAAAAGTCGCCAAGTTGGCGAAATTCCGCCAAATTTGGCTCCAAAATCTCGCCAAGCGTTAGGAAAGGAGAAATAAGTTATTCTTATAGTAGATAAATAACTAATAGAGTTTAAATACAAAAGTATTACTCAAAGTATCTTTTCTCATGAATGGAACGAGCTAGATCCACGAGAATGATGTCATTCAATTTATCGCATGATATTACATATGAAAAGTGAACATGTTTCTCAACAGTTAATATATTTTTTATAATTAATGGGATTTTTCGATAAATTTATTTTTAAAATGTGCAATATCTCGAGAATGGTTCATGCTAGCGTTCTAAAGTTTATGTCAATCGTTTTCTAAGAAAAAATTACATAAGAAATGTCTATTTGCGTAACTTTATTAAAGGTTTTGATTTTTGGATGATTTTTTCTAAATTTCACTCGACAATTTAGGGGGTTCTGAGCATTCGATTACGTTTAAAAACAATAGGCTTCCAGTATTCACGGATTGTGATTTTTGTACCCAATTTCCTTCGAATCGGTCCATTTGTTCGTTCGTCAGCTATCGTCTCTTCAGACTGATTGACACACACACACACACAGACATCCCCTCAAAAATGTTTGATTCGTGATCAGGGATGCTTGAAACGTGCTCTTCCGTCGAAAACTCTAATTCGAATTTTCGACCCCGTCACAATACTTTCCTTATACATTATGTATATATGGAAAGTAAAAATCGCCTTTTATGAGCATGCGTTTGCTTTATACCGTAACGTCACGTTTGTCCAGAAATTGGCCGGATGTTTTGAATGATTGGCCGGATGCTCTGAAATATTGCTATTACGCGTTACGATAACTACATATCAACATATTCAGTCTTTATCATAACTGAAAAATATATCTTGGAATAAGAAATTAAATGTAGACGTTATAATGATCTCAGGTCAGGAGATTAAAAATAATAATTTATTTGTCCCATTTTGAAGCAAGAAATGCCCACGCTAATATTTACAACAAACACTTTTCCGTATTTCCCACGCCCATTTAATTTTTCTCTCTCGCGTTTTCGCTTCACAATTACAACCACTCTCACAATCTTCCCTTTCATTTTGGAACCGGTCTCATTAATAAGTGAAGAAGATTAAAGAAAAAAAAACCTCTTACTTTCTAACAACACAAAACCAGTTTTTCCCTTCTTCATTCCCCCTTAATCTATTAATCTTTCCCAAGTCCCACCCACATGCAGAGTTGTAATATGATTATAGATATGCGATATAAATTGGGTATTCAATAAATGAATTTATTTTTTTTCAATGTTTTTTTCCCATCAATGGCTTAACGTATTTACGTTTTTTTCTGTTGCTTTGTTATGTCTTGGATAATTTGTCGTCTTGATATCTCTTTCAAATATTCTACAGTTAATGCTGTATTTAGCGTCGTACCTGTCTAATTGAGTTCTGGCAGATAAGTAGATGGCAGTTTTAATAGCCTCTATCATGCCGCTCAAAAAATGAAGATTTATTGCTGTTTTGTGTGATCGGGTGTAATGATATTCAAAAGGCGGTTCAGTTTAATTTATCTTGCAGATTGATATATTGATCGATGTCAAATTTTCTGCTAAAACACTTCCTATTGCGATTCGGAATATTTATGCTAAGCTTTTTATAATTTTGGTACCACCGTATTCCTTGGTGGCAATCAAATTTGTCATCTACATTTGAACCAAACATTTTTAAAACATTTATTTATCATAATTTGCTATAAACACAGCTTTGATGATGATTGATATGATTTCAGCATTGGATTTTGAAGGAGGTAGATATTTTCACAAAAGTTTTCTACTTCCAATTATTTTCCCATTTCTGGTTTAAAATTTTCATTTTCCTTGAAACATTAATATTTCAAGATTAGATTTAAATAGCTTAGTTGATAAATGAAATTAATTTAGCACCAAATTCTGGAGGAGGTAGAGTTCTTCACTAAGAATTTTCACTCCCAATCCTTTATACACTTCCGCCTCAAAAATTTCCCCTGAAACACATATTTCTCAGAATTGGCCATAGATAGATATGGTGTAGATAATAACTGGTATGGAATCAACGTAAAATTCCGCGGGGGTTCCGGGATTTGCTAAGGATTTACACTTCGGTTCTAGAGGTGTCAATTCCGAATAGAAACCTTATATTTTCCTTGCAACATTTATTTCTCAGGATTGACTATAGCGTTTAGTTGATGAGTGATACGCATTCAGCATCTGATTTTGAAAATCCGCATGAATGTAAAAAATAAGTGTCACAAAGCTTATAAAACTTTTTAATAGTTTTCCGTAAGTGATTAACTATTAACCTTCTAACTACGGCGGTACAATTTTTGCATTACTGGAAATCTATCTTCAACCAGCGACACTGGTATAAGAGCCGTACGGCGTCTCCCTCCCACCCCTTTTTACTTTCCTTATATACATAATGTATAAGGAAAATATTGTGACGGGGTCTAAAATTCGAATTCGAGCTTTCGACGGGTGAGCACGTTTCAAGCATCCCTGATCACGAATCGAACATTTTTGAGGTGATGTCTGTGTGTGTGTGTGTGTGTGTGTGAAAGTATGTATTTGTGTGTGTGTGTCAGTGAGTATGTGAAGACGATAACAGACGAACGAATGGAGCGATTCAAATAAAATTTGGTACAAAAATCACAATCCATGAATACTAGAAGTCTATTGTTTTAAAAAACAATCGAATGTTCAGAACACCCTTAAATTTTCGAGTGAAATTTTGAAAAAATCGTCAAAAAATCCAAACCTTTAATAAAGTTACGTAAATAGACATTTCTTATATAATTTTCCCTGAGAAAACTACTGACAAACTTTAGAACGCTAGCATGAATCGTTCTCGAGATATTGCACATTTTTTCACTAAATTTATCAAAAAAATCCCATAAATTAAAAAAACATATTAACTGTTGAAAAACATGTTTTATATTCATATGTAACATCATGCGATAAATTTGGTGACATTATTCTAATAGATCTAACTCGTTCCATTCACGAGAAAAGATACTTTGAGTAATACTTTTGTATTTGAACGCGCAATAGTCATTTATCTGCTGTAAGAATAACTTATTTCTCCGTCCATAACGCTTGGCGATATTTTGGCGACGGATTTAGCGGAATGCAGCCAACTTGGCGACATTTTTAAATGTTGCCAAATTAACGAAAATCTCGCCAAAAGGAAACATATGACGCTAAATCAATGAAAATGACGATTAATCGAAATTCAATATCTTGGAAAGAGTATAAGTATCTACTATAAGAATAACATTTTTTTATCTGTAAAAGTAGCAAATTCATTGCATTATATAAGGAAAGTCATGTGTTGCCCACATCAGATTTTTTTTCTGGATTGGATGACACGCACCTAGTGTCCTGCCTTGAAATGTTGAGGGCACTCACTTTGAACCGAAATATAAAGGTTCAATTTCATGGAATTTCGCCGAATATTTTTCGAGATAAGATGATCACGCATATTACAGGCAGATGTATTGGTATCACGCTGAAAAAGCTAATTCCTGTTTAAGGTGTCCGTCACACACATCAATCCGTGGTAAACTCGAGTTCTAATTTTTGACCTTATTTCAATAATTTCTCTGTATATTGCCAGGTATTGCATGGATAGTAAGAATAAACCATTATGTATGAAAAATCTTATAAAGTAATGTTGGTCAGGCAAGGAATGAGTATAACCTGCATGTGAGAATGTGCATTTTTTTTAACTTCCTTCATAGAAAGCAAGGTATTTTCGTATGTCTGCTTTCTATCGAGGAAATATGAAGAATTTGCTTCCAGAAAAGGGTGTTTCAGAAGCATGAAATGAT
Organism: Amaurobius ferox; assembly: GCA_951213105.1. NCBI lineage: Eukaryota > Metazoa > Arthropoda > Arachnida > Araneae > Amaurobiidae > Amaurobius > Amaurobius ferox. The sequence continues at coordinate 113,916,633 of OX578146.1, forward strand.
CATTCTTTAGTATAATAGAAAGGACTATTTATATATGCCTTGTAATGTTTTTTGTGGAGGACTTTCCATGAAAATATGCGTCTTATTTGCATTGATTGCCATGAAATACATGAACACATAACAAATCCCGTGTCAATGTCGATTGTCAATACTGTTCTTACTTTTTTTATATACAGTATAATGCATAGGGTAATTAGGAGTCGAATATTTGAATTCGAGTTTTCTTCTTATTATACATGCTTTAAGCATCCCTGAACTCAAAGCGTACGTTTTTAGGCAAACGCCTGTCTGGCTTTCTCTCACTCTGTACGTGTGAATGCCTGCGTCTCTCTCTCTGTGTGTGTACGTGGATGTAGATTTCTGTATGTATGCGTATGGATATATGTTTGTATGTGTAGATGTGTGTGTGTGTGTGTGTGGATATTGGTGTGTGTATGTGCAGATGTCTGTGTGTGCATATGAGCATTCGCGTGTGTGTATGTGAGTGTTTGAGTCTGAGCATTCCTGCGTCTCTCTCTCTGTGTATGTGTGTGTAGATGTCTGTGTTTGCGTATGAGCATTCCTATGTGTGTGTGTGCGTGCGTATGAACATGCCTGTGTCTGTGCGTAGTGTGTACATGCCTGTGTCTGTGTGTGTGCATGTCTCTATCTGTGTGTACGTGCGTGTGTTTGTACATGTGTCTCTGTATACATGCCTGTGTGTGTATGTGTGTCTGCGTATACATGCCTATGTGTGTGTTCGTCTGTGTATACATGCCTGTATCTCTGTGTGTGTCTGTTTATGGACACGATATCTCTTCAATGAATGGAACGTTTCAATCTTAATTATCTGATCTTTAAATGTACTAAAGTAATTTAACTCTTGCTGAGTGGAACATAATTTGAATTTCTTGTTGTCAGTCAGTTAATATTTATCTTTTCAAACTTGTCTAGCAGCAGTAGACTAAGAAAAATTTGAATAAATCTTCAGTTTTATGCATTGTTATCAACTAAGAGATAAATTCGACGCAATGTGTTATATTTAAAATACTTTTACACTTAGTATTTTCCCTTTAACATTGAAACTTATCGAATTTAGCGCAGTCTTATAGCGTAGTTTTATAACATAGTCAAATACCACTTTACGAATTTATAACCTTTCTCCAACAGTGAATCTCAAATGTTAGTTTAATTTCCGTTGCTACGTTATCTGACAAATTAGAACAGTCTGGGAATCCAAAAGGCTTGCAGGCCAAAAGCTTAACCTCAAAATAAAAGTTATACCAACTAGTTTGCGCAGAAATCGTTGAAATATTTGCAAACAGATCAGTCGGAAAATTCATTTAATTTTATCTGAGTATAGCCGAAGTTCGAATCTCCCCTTGAGGGGGGTTAAGGAATTTCAGAGATAATTAATGTTGACCGAACTGCCAAATTATGGGATATATTTAAGAGATGTCGATGGGATGTTTATTTAATTGGTGTTCAAAGTTATCTTTCATTGAACTAGCTGCAATAAAGGGAAGATAATATAATTAAACGAAGATAGATTGGACTAAATATAAAAATCTTACGCCACATACCAATTATTTATATTTGTCCTAAAGATGTATATTGAAAATATATGAAAATTGGATAGACAGAACATAACTTTCCTATTCAACTCAAATTCATTTTTAACACTTTACAACAAAGTTGAAAAGTGTTTATGACTTTGTTCATTCTGTCTGTCTGTCTGTCTGTCTGTCTGTCCGTTAGCACGATAACTGCCGTAAAAATGAGTTTATCAAAATGAAATTTTAGTATGTTGTTCAGACGGTCTGTAGGACCTATGGGAATATAAATAAATAATATCACCCAATTAGTTTTTTATTGAACCCGGGTTGAAAAAATGAAATACATTGAACCCTATGGGACCTAATTTTTCAAACATTTTTTAAGTAAATTTAAAATTCACGAATTGCTTCGAAATTTTTAGGAAATATTCACATTATCCCATAGAATATATAAAAAAAAATTCAGTAAAATATGTTAAGTAGTTTTTTAATTAAATAAATTATTTAATATAGGGAAAAAAACAAATTCAATTAAATTCTGACTTTGGGATATCTTCCAGAAAGAAAAGAGAGAGATATTATATATTAAATATCTCTCCATTTGTTTAAACGTTTTGCATATGGGAGTGGCTTCATATTTTAAGATAAATTTGGTAGATAACAATTTTTCATTTTTTTAAAATTTTATATAACTCTTCATGATAAATTTAATTGATGGCATTTTAAATGCACTTTCCTACGTCCTAGAGAGTTAAAATTTGGTACACTGCTTAAATTTGTTGAACATTTTATTCGACAAAAATTTGATGGATCTTTAAATATAGATTATACATTTTTTTTTAAATGGCCTGAAAATAATCCCCGTTCACTTCTATAAATCATTGGTGTAATATTGTTAAAAATTCTGATGTGGACAGCACATGTCTTTCTCTGCAGACTCATATTCGTTCTCTTTATTTATTCAATGATAATTTGAGTTTATCTGCACAACATAAGTATTTTAAATGACATTGAATTTACACGTTAAACTTAAATTTGGTTCTCATTTGATAGCTGGACTTATTGTCAAAGGTGGCGTAGCGAAAACGCGAAAAAACTAGAATATCTCAAGAACGGCTAGTCCTAGAGTAATGGGGTTCAAAATCACATAGGGTCAAAAATCACATATAAAATAGGAATTTAATTGATATAATTGAGCACACGTAGTCTTTTATTTTTATATATAACGATTTTTGCTGGCCATTTCGCAAAAATAGCCCGTTCCTTTTTCCCGAATCGTAGTAGAATAACCTACAAATGATTTATATACAAAATTTTGTTAAATTTGGTATATAAATCACTTGTAGGTTATTGAAATATTATACTCCAAATTTTGTTAAATTTGGTTCATTAGTTTTTAGCTAGAGTGGATAAAGGCAATTTCTGCGGCCATTTCGCAAAGAAGGCAGATTCTTTTATTACGAATCGTACTATAATCTAATGAACATCAGGATTTCCCACAAAAAACATACCTACCAAATTGTATGAAATTCGGTCCATTAGTTTTTCAATTAGAGTGGATGTAATATCCACACAGACACACAGAAACATACACAGATACACCCTTACACACACAGACGTCTTCCTAAAAGTAGTTTTTTCGTGTTCTAGAAGTCCCAAAACGTGTAGATACTTTGAAAATTCGAGTTCCGATCTTCGGCACGATTCCAATACTTTGAGTACATACACATACACATATATATTATCTGTGTATTATCTGTGTATCTAAATTCCGTGCCTATGCAATTACAATAGTTGTGATTTTAAATGATCCCTAAACTTTTATTATTTCTTCAAGGAAGCCTAATTTTAACATATGCAGAATGCAAATATCTCAAGCGATTGTAAGATGAATTACATAAGAATTGCTGAATTTTTTTCACACAAAATTATTTAGCTCTGGAGTCTGGAATACAAGTTATATGAATGAAATATTCATTGATTTTGCATAAAGAATCAGATGATTTATATTTCGATACAGTTTTAAATATTTAAGTATAATAAATTACTGTAGTACTGTGATAATGTAAAAGATATTACCACTGAATGAATCACATTTTAGAAATTTTTAAATGAAATTACATTTCAGTTGGAAAGTGTTTCATAATCAATGCTTATGCATGATTGATCTTTCTTGTTTTTTTCTTTCCCTAGATATGCTGCTTAAAGCTCTATAACACAAAATTAATTTTTATTTGAAATTACATCAAATTTGCAATTTTAAGAGAATTAATTTACTAGGTATTTTTTTTTACTATTTTACTATTTACTACTTTTATGATACAAGGCATTTTAAAGTGCGGTGAAGGAAATTTAACATTTAGAGCAGAATTCTTAATTCTTTTAGATTAAAATTCTTAAAACTTTTAAATTAGAAAGCTCAAAGCTTTTATATTCGAATCTTCCTAGTATTTAGATTAAAATATTTGTATTTTTACTTTCCCTGCAATACATGGTAATATATAGGGAAAGTATTGGAGTCATGTCGAAAATCGCAACTCGAGTTTTCGACGGATTTACACGTTTCAAGAGCTCTAGAATACGAAAAAAACATTTTGAGCGTGACGTCTGTGTGTGTGTCTATGTGTCTGTCTGTCTATCTGTGTGTCTGTCTGTGCAGATTTTTATCCCCTGTAACAAAACAACTAATGGACCAAATTTCGAAAAATTTGGTAGGTAAATCACTTGTGGGCGAGTCTGGTGCTGATTAGTTTTGGGTACGATTCGTGATAAAAGAACCTGCCTTTTTTTGCAAAATGGCCCGCAAAAATCGTCAAAATCTAAACTGAAGAACTACGTATGCTCAAATATATCCATTAAATGCTTGTTTAATACGTACTTTTTAGCGAAGAAAAGAAGAAGACCAACCCCATTACATTAGGACTAGCCGTTCTCGAGATATTTTAGTTTTTCGTATTTTCTCTACGTCACCTTTGAAAATAAGTCCGGTTACCGAATGAGAACGAAAATTGAATTAAAAGTGAAATAAATTTAATTAAAATAAAGAGAACGTGGATATAAGTCTGCAGGGAAAGTTATGTCCTGCCCACATCAGATTTTTTACATTATAATTCATCAAACTCTAGATTAGAATTGTTATAACTTCTTAGATTTGAATTTTTACATTTTTTTGATTAGAATTCTTATAACTTTTAGAATATAATGCTTAAAACTTCTTGATTTGAATTCTTAGAAATTTTAGATCTTGAATTTCATGTAATATAACTCAATTGTATGAAAAATAACGAAGTCATCATTCATTCAAAGTTATAAAAATAACTTTATTTTTCTAAATCTATATATTATTGGTTTATAATTCCATATTATTTCTATATTATAATTCTATATTCCTCTTTTATTCACATATATTTGTATCGTAAATTTTGTATACTTTTTCAAAAGTTATTTAATTATGTTATTCATGTATCTTCCAAATTCAGCTGTTCCTTTAATGTTCATCATATGTCATTTAATTAGTAGTTTTTCTCTAAGAAAGAATTTGAATTCTTCTACTGTTCTTTTTCTTTACTTCTAGGTTTATCCTTTCATTTCCTAGAGTTATCATCTGTCAACAGTTACCTTCCTGGGTCACTTGATACACCCATTTCTGCCAGACGCCTTCCTGCCTTTGTTGGTACTGTTGCTTTATCATATTTATCCTGACGAAAAAATGTATTTATTTATTTTTTTGCCTTTCAAACCGTTCAATACCTTTACTCTACTTATACCTTCTCACCTGAACCGAATCGAAGTTTTTACTTTGTAGATTATATATAATTGTTCTGCTACTTATGCGATAAAAATTTCTCCAAGTTTGAAAACCATGAAATGCACATAAAATAAGAATTCAAGAAGAATGTCCGACGTCATTATAAAATCCACTGTTAGCAGTTGAAGTAAACCGTGATATGAATCATAATTAGCACAAAGAGGATTTATCTATAATAATTGCATCCTATGGAACTGATAATTTTATAAAAATGCAAAATTTAATTTTACGTGATCCCCTAAACAGATAAAAAAATTTGATTTGGGCAGCACATGACTTTCCCTGCAGACCTATATCCACGTTCTCTTAATTTTAATTAAATTTAATTCATTTTTAATTAAATTTTTGTTCTCATTTGGTAACTGGACTTATTTTCAAAGGTGGCGTAGAAAAAATACGAAAAAACTAAAATATCTCGAGAACGGCTAGATCTAGTGTAATGGGGTTGGTCTTATTCTTTTCGCCGTTAAAAATTACGTATTAAACAAGCATTTAATGGATATATTTGAGCATACGTAGTTTTTTACGTTAGATTTTGTCGATTTTTACGGGCCATTTTACAAAAAAAGACAGGTTGTTCTTCATCGAATCGTACCAAAATCTAATCAGCAACAAAGTATCCTACAACTAACTTATCTACCAAATTTTGTGAAATCCGGTCCATTAGTTTTTCAGCTAGAGTGGATACAAGTTTTTGCGGGCCATTTCGCAAAAAAAGGCGGGTTCTTTTATCCCGAATCGTACCTAAAAGTAATCTGCACCAGACCCTCCCACAAGTGATTTACCTACCAAATTTTGTGAAATTCGGTGTTTTAGTTAGAATGGATACAAAATCTGCACAGACACACAGACAGACAGACAGACACACAGACACACAGACAGACAGACACACAGACACACACACAGACGTCACGCTAAAAATGGTTTTTTCGTATTCTAGAGGTCTCGAAACGTGTAGATCCGTCGAAAACTCGAGTTGCGAATTTCGGCATGATTCCAATACTTTCCCTGTACATTACCATGTATTGCAGGGAAAGTAAAAATCTGATGTGGGCAGCACATGACTTTCCCTGCAGACTTATATTCACGTTTTCTTTATTTTAATTACATTTAATTCACGTTTAATTCAAGTTGATACCTGGACTTATTTTCAAAGGTGGAGTAGACAAAATATGAAAAAACTAAAATATCTCGAGAACGGCTAGTCCTATTGTAATGGGGTTGGTCTTATTCTTTTCTTCGTTAAACATTACGTATTAAACATGCATTTACTGGACATATTTGAGCATACGTAGTTTTTTATTTTAGATTTTGGCGATTTTTGCGGGCCATTTTGCAAATAAAGGCAGGTTATTTTTTTCCGAATCGTACCAAAATCTAATCAGCACCAGGGTATCCCACGAGTGACTCATCTACCAAATTTTGTAAAATTCGGTTTATTAGTTTTCCAGCTAGTGTGGATACAAGCTTTTGCGGGCCATTTCACAGAGAAAGGTGGGTTCTTTTATCTCGAATCGTACCCAAAACTAATCAGCACCAGATTTGCCCACAAGTAACTTACCTACCAAATTTTATGAAATTCGGTCAAGTATTTTTTCAGTTAGAGTGGATACAAAATCTGCTCAGACAGACAGACACACAGACACAGACACACACACAGACGTCACGCTAAAAATAGTTTCTTCGTATTCTAGAGGTCTCGAAACGTGTAGATCCGTCGAAAACTCGAGTAGTGATTTTCGGCAGGATTCCAATACTTTCCCTATACGTTATCATGTATTGCAGGGAAAGTAAAAAATCAATTAGTGAAAATTTCCCACATTAAATTAGGGTGAAAGTTCAATATTGCTAAAAAATTCGGGAGATTTCATCATTGTTCTTAAGTGTTTCTCGTTTCATTGATAGGAACCAGAAGCAAATAAATTATTCAATATTAAATGGTATTAAGCTTTATTGGTGGCATTTCTATTTTAAATAGATTTGTTAATGTTCCCTCTTATTTATTTCAACAGGAAGTAAACTAGTCAGATTTGCAATTCAGGTAAAATTAAATAAGTCAAGGATTTTAATTTTTGATATATAGAAGGATTTTTTTATAAAATTTTAATGACTATATTTTCCTCGCATATCGAAAAGAATCGCATACAGAATTGTGACGGGGTCGAACATTCGAATTCGAGTTTTCAACGGGAGAGCACGTTTCAAGCATCCCTGATCACGAATCGATGTGATGTCTGTGGAGAAGTGATGTCACGAAGTGATGTCTGTGTGTGTGTATGTGTATCAGCGAGTCTGTGGAGACGATATCACACGAACGAGTGGAGCGATTCGAACGAAATTTGGTACAAAAATTACAATTAATGAATACTGGAAGCATAATGTTTTAAAACACAATCGAATGTTTAGAACCCCCTAAATTTTTGAGTGAAATTTTGAAAAAATCACTAAAACATCAAAAAACTTTAATAAAATTATGCAAATAAACATTTCTTATGTAAATTTTCCTTAGAAAACGATTGATATAAATTTTAGAACGTTAGCATGAACCGTTCTCGAGATATTGGACATTTTTCAAATAAATTTACCAAAAAATACCATGCATTAAAAAAAATATTAACTGTTAAGAAACATGTTAATATTTCATATGTAATATCATGCGATAAATTGGGTGACATCATTCTCGTGGATCTAACTCGTTCCATTCACGAGAAAAGATACTTTGAGTAATATTTTGTATTTGAACGCCTATAGTCATTTATCCTCTGTAAGAATAAGCTATTTCTCCGTCCATAACGCTTGACGAGATTTTGGCGACGAATTTAGCGGAATATCGTCAACTTGGCAACACTTTTAAATGTTTTCAAATTAACGAAAATCTCGCCAAATGAATAAAAATGACGCTAAATCAATGAAAATGACGACTAATTGAAGAAAATTCAATATCTTGGAAAGAATATAACTATTTACTATAAGAATTGAATTTTTTACTTTCCTTATATACATAATGTATAAGGAAAGTATTGTGACGGGGTCGAAAATTCGAATTCGAGTTTTCAACGGGAGAGCTCGTTTCAAGCATCCCTGATTACGAATCAAACATTTTTGAAATGATGTCTGTGTGTGTGTGTGTGTGAAGTATGTGTGTGTGAAAGTATGTGTGTGTGTGTATGTGTGCGAGTCTGTGGAGACGATAACTGACGAACGAATCCATCACTTAGAACGAAATTTTGTACAAAAATCACATTTCGTAATCACTGGAAGGCTATTGTTTTTATACGCAATCGAATGTCCAAACCCGCCCTAAATTTTCCAGTAACATTTTGGAAAAATCCTCAAAAATTCAAAACCTCTAATAAAGTTACGGAGATAGACATTTCTTATGTAATTTTTCATTAGAAAACGATTGACATAAATTTTGGAACGCTAACATGAACCGTTCTTGAGATATTGCACATTTTTCATATAAATTTATCAAGCAATCCCATAAATTAAAAAAAAAATATTAACTGTTGAGAAACCTCTTCACTTTTTATATGTAATACCATGCGATACATTTGGTGACATCATTCTCCTGGATCTAGCTCGTTCCATTCATGAAAAAAATACCTTGAGTAATACTTTTGTATTTGAACGCCAATAGTCATTTATCTGCTGTAAGAATAACTTATGTCTCCATCCATATAACAGTTGGCGAGATTTTGGCGACGAATTTGGTGGAATGTCGCCAACTTGGCGACTTTTTTAAATGTTGCTAAATTAACGAAAAACTCGCCAAATGGATAAAACTGACTCGAAATCAATGAAAATGACGACTTATTGACGAAAATTCAATATCTTGGAAGGAATATAAATATCTACTATAAAAATAATCTATTTTTTTACTGTAAAAGTAGTAAATTCATTTCATTATATAAGGAAAGTCATGTGCTGCCCACATCAGATTTTTATTGGAGGACCATATAAAAAATTAGATTTTGCATTTTTATGAAATTATCTTCTATCGATTATTTTTTATATTTCACTTTACAGCTACTGTCAACAGTTGATTTTATATTTATTTCGGACACTCTTAAAAACAGTCAGTAGAAGCAATGACACTTCCAACATGCGATTTACGATTATGCCCCAAAAATATAAATTTTTAAGAAACATTTCATTGTCGGTTTACAATACGTATATAATTTTTTTTTCTATTCCATGCGCTGATTTAAAAAATAGGAAATCTAATAGCAAAGATTAAAGACAGTAGCTTTGGGGGAAAAAATGGCAGTTTCCGAGGACATACAAACGCTGGAAAATAATTCTATTATCGTAGAAGTTACATCAGGGTTGTGCTAAGAAAAATTCACGTTTGTGGAAAATTGATTTCCTACTTACCAAAAAAAAATTTTTTTTACAAAGTAATTTCAAACGTTTTTACTTTTTCTACAACACTCCGTACAGCCAACATCCGCTTTGAGAATTATCCGTCACATTGCGGAAATATATTTGAAAATTTTTAAAATGCAAGGTCTTTAATCATACACCGTTTATTGAGGTCGTAACGATTAATCAAAAACTCAAAATATATATAAATGAAATTGAAAATATGTCTGCTTATTTTTGTGCATGTTTATTTCATCAGTACGGGAAAATGACTGCAAGGAATTTGACGAAATTTTCCGAGTAGACATGAAATAGTCCCGCTTAAAATTGAGGGACCAGAGGAGGTTAATGATATATTAATAACAAGAAAGATCAATCATGCTTAAAACATTGATTATGAAACACTTTACAACTTCAATGCAATTTTATTTAAACAAGTCTGAAACGCAATACATTCCTCGATATTATTTTAAAACTTATCACAATACTACATTAATTTATTATATTTGAAAACTTAAACCTTCATCGAAAAAAAAAATGAACTTCATCAAATGACGACATTGAAATATATATTGCCTGGTTTAAATATCTCTAAAATGCGATACATTCCTCGGTAATATTTTTGAAACTATCATAGTACTACAATAATTTATTATATTTGAAATCTTCATCGAAATTAACTGACATTCATTCAAATGACGTCATAGAAAAAATAACACGCCTGGCTCTCTCTATAAAGGCAGCATTTCATTCATAACATTTCCCAATTATTTCATTCATCACAGTACTAAAATAATTTATTTTATTTAAAAATTAAGACCATGGAGGTACGAGTAATTAAACTTTATGCTTAAAACTTCATCCAAAAAATCGTCCTTCTCTCTGTAAAATTAATGAATATTTCATTCATATCAGCTACATTGCAGACTCCATGAGCTAAATAATTTTGCGTTAAAGAAATGCAGCAGTTCTTATATAACTCATTCTACATATTTTGCTGTTTACATTTTCCATAAGTGGAAACTAGGCTTAGCTGTAGAAATAATCAAATTTGGATGATCATTTAAACTCAAATATATTGTAATTGCGTTGTTTCAGTATGTAGATGCACAGAATTTAAGCAAAAATAAAGTGGTTTTAGGACGGATACAACACTCAATACGAATTAAAAAGAACTCAAAAAATCACGATTTTGTAACAAGATGGATGCCATATATCATTTTGAAGTGGGTCATGTGATCTTTTCATATCATGGTCACGTGATCTTTTCATATCATGGTCACGTGATCGCTTCATATAAAATGTGTAATTTTTATTTTTATTTAAAAAACTATTGCATATATTTCGCTGAATTTTTTTAATATATTTTAGGGAACAATTTGAATATTACCTAAAATTTTCGAAGCAATTTGTGAATTTCAGATTTGCTTAAAAAATGTTTGAATAATTAGGTCCCATAGGGTTCAATGTATTTCATTTTTTCAACCCAGGTTCAATCCAAAACTAATTGGGTGATATTATTCATTTATATTTCCATAGGTCCTACAGATCGTCTGAACAACATACTAAAATTTCATTTTGATTAAGTCATTTTTACAGCAGTTATCGTGCTGACAGACAGACAGACAGAATGAACAAAGTCATAAACACTTTTCAACTTTGTTGTAAAGTGATAAAAAACGCACTGTTAAACCTTCCATTGAGATAGCATTATACAGACGATATTTGTTCCGCAAAGATACTTGAAAACATGATATATTGTTAAGCAACGGAATTAAACCCAATAAGTTTACATTTGAAAAACAAATATGTTGCTAAGCAATGGAATGAAACCCATTTAGTTTATATTTGAAAAAGAAGTATGTTGTTAAGCAACGGAATTAAACCCAATGGTTTAAAGGTAAAAAATGTTTTCAGAAATACATCAGTAATTCTTTTATTAACTCGTTGTATAATAAAGAAATGCATATAAATAAATTTGATCGGAATTGCAGTTTTGATTGGATTATATCGGTTACGGCTTTTAGGTTTAAAGATTACAGGGATTATTGATATTTTCAAATTCTTACGCCATCTGATCTACTTTGACAAATATTTTCCAAACCCATGCATTGTAGTACGGTTATGTTTTCTAATACACGGGTATAATCTTTTGACCTATGAAAATATAAGTAGTACGGGTATATCGTCTAATACAATTTTAGCGCTTTCATTCGTTTACAAATTAGATCAGGGTGTTTTATTCTTCAGATTGCCTGTGAAGATAATTTTGTATAGCAAGAACAGAGTCTTAAACTTCTTTTTAGGAGCATTAATTCAAATATTTTAATATAATGTTCTGATTAACAATGTCATTTAGAATATTATAGGAATTTGCCCATAATTGTGAATTTTAAGTTTCATTTTTTGCATATTCCGTACGAAGAACGGGTATACTGCTAGTCGTTATTAAATGTTCTACCATTAATCAGAAAAAGTTAAAGTTTTTACCAGTAATCAGATATATTTGGAATATGGAAAAAGAAAAACAGCAGCTTGTGTTATTAACACTTTACAACAAAGTTGAAAGGTGTTTATGACTTTGTTCATTCTGTCTGTCTGTCTGTCCGTTAGCACGATAACTGCCGTAAAAATGACTTAATCAAAATGAAATTTTAGTATGTTGTTCAGACGGTCTGTAGGACCTATGGGAATATAAATGAATAATATCACCCAATTAGTTTTGGATTGAACCCGGGTTGAAAAAATGAAATACATTGAGCCCTATGGGACCTAATTTTTCAAACATTTTTTAAGCAGATTTAAAATTCACAAATTGCTTCGAAAGTTTTAGGTAATAGTCAAATTGTTCCTTAAAATATATAAAAAAAATTCAGCGAAATATATTCAGTAGTTTTTTTAAATAAAAATTAAAATAATAATTACACATCTTATATGAAACGATCAAGTGACCATGATATGAAACGATCACATGACCCACTTCAAAATGATATATGGCATCCATCTTGTTTCAAAATCGTGATTTTTAACACTTTACAACAAAGTTGAAAAGTGTTTATGACTTTGTTCATTCTGTCTGTCTGTCTGTCTGTCTGTCTGTCCGTCCGTTAGCACGATAACTGCCGTAAAAATGAGTTTATCAAAATGAAATTTTAGTATGTTGTTCAGACGGTCTGTAGAACCTATGGGAATATAAATAAATAATATCACCCAATTAGTTTTTTATTGAACCCGGGTTGAAAAAATGAAATACATTGAACCCTATGGGACCTAATTTTTCAAACATTTTTTAAGTAAATTTAAAATTCACGAATTGCTTCGAAATTTTTAGGAAATATTCACATTATCCCATAGAATATATAAAAAAAAATTCAGTAAAATATGTTAAGTAGTTTTTTAATTAAAAAAATTATTTAATATAGGGAAAAAAACAAATTCAATTAAATTCTGACTTTGGGATATCTTCCAGAAAGAAAAGAGAGAGATATTATATAATAAATATCTCTCCATTTGTTTAACAGTTTAGCATATGGGAGTGGCTTCATATTTTAAAATAAATTTGGTAGATAACAATTTTTCATTTTTTTAAAATTTTATATAACTCTTCTTGATAAATTTAATTGATGGCATTTTAAATGCACTTTCCTACGTCCTAGAGAGTTAAAATTTGGTACACAGCTTAAATTTGTTGAACATTTTATTCGACAAAAATTTGATGGATCTTTAAATATAGATCATACATTTTTTTCGAAATGGCCTGAAAATAATCCCCGTTCACGAAAATAATCCCCGTTCATTTCTATAAATCATTGGTGTAATATTGTTAAAAATTCTGATGTGGACAGCACATGTCTTTCTCTGCAGACTCATATTCGTTCTCTTTATTTATTCAATGATAATTTGAGTTTATCTGCACAACATAAGTATTTTAAATGACATTGAATTTACACGTTAAACTTAAATTTGGTTCTCATTTGATAGCTGGACTTATTGTCAAAGGTGGCGTAGCGAAAACGCGAAAAAACTAGAATATCTCAAGAACGGCTAGTCCTAGAGTAATGGGGTTAGTCTTATTCTTTTTGTTGTCAAAAATCACATATAAAATAGGAATTTAATTGATATAATTGAGCACACGTAGTCTTTTATTTTTATATATAACGATTTTTGCTGGCCATTTCGCAAAAATAGCCCGTTCCTTTTTCCCGAATCGTAGTAGAATAACCTACAAATGATTTATATACAAAATTTTGTTAAATTTGGTATATAAATCACTTGTAGGTTATTGAAATATTATACTCCAAATTTTGTTAAATTTGGTTCATTAGTTTTTAGCTAGAGTGGATAAAGGCAATTTCTGCGGCCATTTCGCAAAGAAGGCAGATTCTTTTATTACGAATCGTACTATAATCTAATGAACATCAGGATTTCCCACAAAAAACATACCTACCAAATTGTATGAAATTCGGTCCATTAGTTTTTCAATTAGAGTGGATGTAATATCCACACAGAAACATACACAGATACACCCTTACACACACAGACGTCTTCCTAAAAGTAGTTTTTTCGTGTTCTAGAAGTCCCAAAACGTGTAGATCCTTTGAAAATTCGAGTTCCGATCTTCGGCACGATTCCAATACTTTGAGTACATACACATACACATATATATTATCTGTGTATTATCTGTGTATCTAAATTCCGTGCCTATGCAATTACAATAGTTGTGATTTTAAATGATCCCTAAACTTTTATTATTTCTTCAAGGAAGCCTAATTTTAACATATGCAGAATGCAAATATCTCAAGCGATTGTAAGATGAATTACATAAGAATTGCTGAATTTTTTTCACACAAAATTATTTAGCTCTGGAGTCTGGAATACAAGTTATATGAATGAAATATTCATTGATTTTGCATAAAGAATCAGATGATTTATATTTCGATACAGTTTTAAATATTTAAGTATAATAAATTACTGTAGTACTGTGATAATGTAAAAGATATTACCACTGAATGAATCACATTTTAGAAATTTTTAAATGAAATTACATTTCAGTTGGAAAGTGTTTCATAATCAATGCTTATGCATGATTGATCTTTCTTGTTTAAAGTTCTTTTTAATTCATATTGAGTGTTGTATCCGTCCTAAAACTACTTTATTTTTACTTAAATTCTGTGCATCTACATACTAAAACAACACAATGACAATATATTTGAGTTTAAATTCTCATTCAAATTTGATTATTTCTACAACTAAGATTATTTTTCACCTATGTAAAATGTAAACAGCAAAATATGTAGAATGAGTTGATATATAATTACTGTATTTCTTTAACACAAAATAATTCAGTCCATGGAGTCTGCATGGCTGATATGATTGAAATATTAATTGATTTTATAAACAGAAAGACGATTTTTTCGATGAAATTTTACGCATGTAGTTTAATTACTTGCAGCTCCATGGTCTTAAATTTTAAATGAAATAAATTATTATAGTATTGTGATGAATGACATGAATCGGAAATTATTTATGAATGAAATGCTGCTTTTATAGAGAGAGCCAGGTGTGTTATTTTTTCTATGACGTCATTTGAATTAATTTCAGTTGTTTTCGATGAAGTTTTCAAATATAATAAATTATCGTAGTACTATGACAATTCTAAAAGTATTACCGAGGAATGTATATCATTTTAGAGATGTTTGAACCAGGTAATGTATATTTCAATGCCGTCATTTGATTGAAGTTCATTTTTTTCGAAGAAGGTTTAAGTTTTCAAATATAATAAATTAATGTAGTATTGTGATATATTACTTAGGAGTGTATTGCATTTTAGAGATATTTAAATAAAATTGCACTGAAGTTGGAAAGTGTTTCATAATCAATGCTTTAATCATGATTGATCTTTCTTATTTTAGAACAAAAAGACTATCTGCTGACGTTTTAATCTTCAGCCAGTTGCTCTTCTGCGATGAATAAAATATAAGAAATGAAAATGCCATTCTCAGTCTGAAGAGCTACATAAGTCCTTACTGGACTGACTTTTTTAACATCGAACTCAAAGAACAACTATGTATGGTCCTATAATTATTAATTAGAGCACCTCGAAAGGCAAGTTGATGGTATATTAGCTGATTAACTGGTTTTCCTCTGACTGCAGTCCTAACTGAAGCAAGATTCTGCTGTGAAAAAAAAACAGAATCAATAACTGATTATTTCAAGAAGATTTAAACAAGCAGCTGATTATTTTACGAAGATTTGAGCAAGAATCATCTGATTATTTTAAGAAGATTTGAGCAAGCATCATATGATTATTTTAAGAATATCTGAGCAAGAATCATCTGATTATTTTAAGGATATTTGAACAGGAATCTGATTATTTTAAGAAGATTTAAACAAAAATATGTTCAGTGTATAGTTATATGTTTGTAATAATGACAAGTAATAACTACTACTGAATAACACTTAGTACTTGTATTATGTGTGTATTTTGTAGTTCAATTTATTTTTCCTGTAAAATTTTGATTATCCTCGATTTTATTATTCCCGAATATTGTGCCACCCATTATTGTGGATGAGCGAGAGTTCACTATATATCTAAAGTCAATGTGACGTGATAGGATAAAAAAATTGTAGTATTCGGATTTTAAATTGACATATTTTGAGCATCTTTAAATAAGAATCAGCTCTTTATAGTTGTCTTTGTGTACGGTAGTGACCCAAATTCGGTAAACCTTTTAGAAAAAGTGTATTTTTGAGGTTTGATGGCTCATAACACCACTTTTGTGTGTACCAATATCATAAAATTATATATCAATGGAAAGATAATTTAATTAAGATTGTAATGCAATAATATATGTTCAATTATCGGCATTCTATCAAAAGTTACTATATAAGTAGTGCATTTTATTATATAAGTAATGCTCTTATAAATATCGTCAACTTGGCTATATTTAGTCCCACATTAAGATATCGTTAAAATTACAGAAATGAAGGTACAAAAAGTAAAGTGCTGTCATCAATCCTCATCAATCAGCCATCAATCCTCAAAAATACACTTTTCACTCAAATATACACTTCAATACAATATTTTCACTCAAAAATACATAATATAAAGCATAGTAATATTTTTTCAATCGATAAATTCTGCAGGCTTATTAATTTCTAGGAGTCAAACAATAAAAAATGCCATAATATTTTGGTAAAGATTGAAAAGTTGCCTGCTGCCTTTGCATATATCAGATATGCCATGCTGACGAGCACGTAGTAAGCGCAAAACTGGCCTATGGATGCTGGCTGGTATCTGCATTCAGAATGTCTTCCAAAGAGAAAAAGACTTATTGATTTAAAGAACAGGAATATTTTACAGATGTCAATCACGCTCAATCCGGTTAACTAAATATGAGAAAGAAACTGAAGGTAAAAATCAACACTTTAAAATCTTCCACATAGATGAACTAGAAGCTATCAAAAATGCAATTGAATATATCAAAAAATAAATAAAGGAAGTAGTAACAATTATGTTACCTTTAAAACAGTGGCAAAATGTTACTTCAAAAAGGTACAAAAATAACGTCATAGAACATTTATTACTGTTCTCAGTAGCAAATTCCTTTCAGTAAGTAAGTAGTAGTAGTTTATTGTTATCAAATAAATCTACACAAATCTTATTAATATATTTTGTACTCCCTAATTTGCTTGATCTTTCTTTCCATCTTTCTTACGAGTTAACCGAGTATGGTTTACTCCAAATTTACGTGGCTAATCTAGTCTATTGTGTTTTCGTTGTATATTTGTATTTCAAATTTGAAAATCCCAGGATAGATATATGATATACTACATATTTAATTCAAGATTTCATTGGACTCATTCAATTCCTTTTCTTTTATATATATACATAAAAAACAAGCATTTTAACCTATGTAATCTCTAATATGTTAGACCTAATTTATCATATCCAAATACTCAAAAATGCAGCAAAAAATAACCGTTTCGAGCCATGGGATTAAATTTCATTAAAAAATACACGAAAACGATTTTCCTGTTCCAATGTTTGCTCCTACTCTTTGTAAAACGTAGAATGTAATATATATAAATTTTTAGGTTTGAATATGGACCATTTTCTGACAAAGCTTTTAATATCGCAAAGAATTTAATCATTACATTTTATACGAGTGGAAGACAAAAACTTGAATTTTTGTCACATATTCTTAAGTATGGAAATCATGTACTAAAGTTTCAAAGCAGCGAGTAAGTATTGTCCTCTGATCAAAAAAAAAAAATATCGCTATAAAATTTTATTCTCACAGATTCGAAGATTGATACTGGAATGGCATATGAAACTTTTACTTTTTCATCGGCCTGAAATATGTGTTCCTTAGTAATTTTCATGCAATGAGTAAATATAGCAAACATATGAAGGGTGTCCCAAAAAGATTGAAACGCGATTTAATTCTTTACCTGTTGGAGATAGGTGGGCAATGTAAATTGCAAAAATGTTGAAATTAAGGTAGGAAATAAGAATACGTTAGTGAAATAGTCGGCCCATTCATTTTCAAAGAGTTACATTTTTTTAAATTTTTATACGACCCCCTTAAACAAACTTGGTCATGCAGAAAATTTTTATTTTTAATGGAACAAGATCATTAAAAAAACCCGCACATCTGTATCTTTAAAATCAACTGAATTAGGATAAAGGAAAAAATCTGACTTATACCACTTTTTCATACCATGTGAAATGCTGCTTCATCAGTGAAAATAGGGATCATAAACAAATTGACGATGGAAATTGTTTAGATAAAAATGTACTTAAAAGTACTTAATTATTGAAAAAGTACTTAGTTATTGAAAAGTACTTAAGAATCCGTGATTGCATCGTGAGCCTACGCAGAATTCGCAAAAATGCTTCTATGTATTATCATCCAGTTTTATCTTTTCTGTGATATGTCACAAATTTACATTTCTAATTCGATATAGGGTCCCCATTCACAATGTTCAATTTTCAATTAAATATAGCTCGCTCAATTTTAAAGATACAAATAAGCGGGGTTTTTTTAATGATCTTGTTGCATTAAAAATAAAAATTTTCTGATTGATCCAATTTGTCTTAGGGGGTCGTATAAAAATTAAAAAAGTGTAACTTTTTGAAAATGAAAGGGAGGACTATTTCATTAACGTAGTCTTATTTCCTACCTTACTTTCAACGTTTTTGCGATTTACATTGACCACTTATCTCCAACAGGTAAAGAATTAAAGCGCGTTTCAATCTTTCTGGGATCTTCCGAGAGATTGGTGGTAGGGGAAGGAAGGTACGATCCCTGTGGATACCTCCCCCACTGGATTCCGGTCTAATTTGGGTGGCACTTCCCGGCCGTCCAAACAGGTACCTTATACCTTTCTGGTAGATCGGACGGTCTAGGTCGAAGAAGAAGGGATTATCAAATGAATTGAATTGAATTTTCCATTATATTTAATTTTCGATAATTCGGTGTCATTTTCTTCAATTTAGCGACATTTACTTCAATTCTGCAATATTTTGAAAAAGTCACCACTGGCTATATTTGCGAATTTCCTCGGCAAATTTTTCTCCAAGCGTTGCAGGCAGATGGACAAACAGGTAGAAGAAATTTTCACATATCGTATTTTTAAAAAATATCAAATTAAATGTTTCTAATATATTTATCTGTAGAATTTGCCGTATTTAAATCAGAATATTATGTTACCGGAAACTATTTTTTTTTTATCTCTATCTACAACTTTAATGGAATCGAGACAAATAACCAAATTTTTCCAATCCCTTACATCTCCAATATCTTAGGCCTAACCATCCGTATTGAAGTACGTAATAACAGCAGTAAGCTATTCCTCCTATTCTGTGGATTTAAAATTCACTCAAAAAGCACGAATGTCCATATCCTTGCAACGGTTCCTATTCTTTTAATATTCTAATTCTTTTCACTCGTAAATTCTCGGATTCTTATCCGGGACAATTTCTTCGAAAAGCCTTTATGGTCTTTAAAAAGTTTAGTGATTAAATTTTATACGATCAGGAGGAAAAAAGGAACATCGAGATTTCCGTTTGTTTCAAAGCTTAGGATGCATGTTTTAAATATTTTTGTAGTGTTGTTTCCAGACCCAAAAAAGAACGGCCATAAAATTTTTCTCCACTAGCTTTGTAGATTTATACTAAAATGGACTATAAATGTTTTACTGGTTCATTGGACTACAGCTCGTTTTTCTTAGTTGTTTTCGCATAGCGCTTAAATTTCTTATTATTTGTATATGCATATTTATTATGATCACTCACATATGAACTAAATTCGATATTTTAAAATATAAAAAATTGTATGCGCAAAAGATAATGCTGATATGGCCAACACGTGATATTTCCTGCAGGTTTACATTAAATATCAATATTTATTTAATATAAAATAACAAATGTGCATTTTAAAATTATTTGGCGACTTGTCGCATTTCTAAAAATGATATCAATGTATCAATCGTATCAAAATGATATCAATCGTATGTGGCGACTTGTATTTCTAAAAATGATACAAAGTGCCCATATATATATATATATTCATGCCGGTGTCCACTCGCTTTAGCGAATAAATGTAGCGTGCTCTGTCATATGTTCTCCTGCAAATATTTCGACTCACACGTGGTGGCTGTGTCTGTGGGTTTGTATCTCTGTTTTTTGTATTTCTGATTTTTAATTCATTTAGTATTTATTATTTCTCCTTCCACTAGCCAGTAGATAGTTCCAATGGTGTCCGTAGTCAAATAAAATCCCCATTGTCAGAAACTGGTATTCCATCGGTTTTAATTCGAATTGTATGGCTGTTCTGACGAGAATGCAATTTCCAACTAACCGCCATTTTTTATGTAATTTCAACTAGTTGTTCTCCATGTATTGATCTTTAATCTTGAGCTAATTATTATTGAATTTTCTCATTTTTGCCGTGTTTACTTTTTCATTTGTTATATTTATATTTATTTATATATACCTATTTCTTTATGATTTATGTATACTAATAATCTTCTTATCCCCATACCTTTATTGTGATAAGTTACCTAACATTTTTATTAACACTTTACAACAAAGTTGAAAAGTGTTTATGACTTTGTTCATTCTGTCTGTCTGTCTGTCTGTCTGTCCGTTAGCACGATAACTGCCATAAAAATGGCATAATAAAAATGAAATTTTAGTATGTTGTTCAGACGGTCTATAGGACCTATGGGAATATAAATGAATAATATCACCCAATTAGTTTTGGATTGAACCCGGGTTGAAAAAATGGAATACATTGAACCCTATGGGACCTAATTTTTCAAGCATTTTTTAAGCGGATTTAAAATTCACAAATTGCTTCGAAAATTTTAGGCAGTATTCAAATTGTTCCATAAAATATATAAAAAGAAATTCAGCGAAATATATTCAGTAGTTTTTAAAAAAAAATTAAAATAATAATAACACCTTTTATATGAAGCGATCACGTGTCCATGATATGAAACGATCACATGACCCACTTCAAAATGATATATGGCATCCATCTTGTGTCAAAATCGTGATTTTTAAAGTTCTTTTTAATTCATATTGAGTGTTGTATCCATCCTAAAACTACTTTATTTCTGCCTAAATTCTGTGCATCTACATACTGAAACAACGCAATGACAATATATTTCAGTTTAAATGCTCATCCAAATATGATTATTTCTACTATTAAGCCTATTTTTCACCTATGTAAAATGTAAACAGCAAAATATGTAGAATGAGTTGTATTAGAATCGCTGTAATTCTTTAACACAAAATCATTTAGTCCATGGAGTCTGCTTAGCTGATATGAATGAAGTATTCATTGATTGTAGAAAGAGAAGGACGATATTTTTCGATGAAGTTTTAAGCATAGAGTTTACATATTTGTAGCTCCATGGTCTTAATTTTTAAATAAAATAAATTATTATAGTATTCTGATGAATGACATGAATGGGGGAATTATTTATGAATGAAATATTGCTTTTATAGAGAGAGCCAGGCGTGTTATTTTTTTATGACGTCATTTGAATCAATTTCAGTTGTTTTCGATGAAGTTTTCAAATATAATAAATTATCGTAGTATTATGATAATTCTAAAATTATTACCGAGGAATGTATCAAATTTTAGAGATGTTTAAACCAGGCAATTTATACTTTAATGCCGTCATTTGAATGAAGTTAATTTTTTTCGATGAGGGTTTAAGGTTTCAAATATAATAAATTAATGTAGTATTGTGATAAGTTTTAAAATATTACCGAGGAATGTATTGCATTTTAGACATGTTTAAATAAAATTGCATTGAAGTTGGAAAGTGTTTCATAATCAATGCTTTAAGCATGATTGATCTTTCTTGTTATCCTTTGTCTTGGTCTATAGTTACTTATTCGTAACATATATGCTAAAGATGTTTTTTTTTGTACGTGTCGTAGTTTGCATAGTTTTTGATTAAAAAATATTTCAATTTATGTATATATATATATATATATATATATATATATATATATATATATGTGGGTGGGTGTGTAAGTCTGTGTGTGTATGTGTGTGTGTAACAGAAATTTTAAGCTTTCTCCAATAACGTGCCCTTTTCTTTCATAATTCTTATTCCGAATTCCTATTTCATGTCACGCACTTATTGTAACAATATTAAATTCTATCCCATTCTATTAATATTAACAAAGTGTGCCACTACTTGCTCATTTCCTCTACCATATTTTATATGGTTACTAAACTTAACTTCTACGCAAACTTTCTCATACGAAACTGCATCCACATTACATTTTTGAAGCATAATAACGCGGAGACAGCTTGTTTCCCACGTCGTCATTCCCCTTCGCCATAAATGTAACTCATGTGAACCTATGCAGATGGCTCTCAGATCTCTTACGAGATGGACGCCGATAGAGAGCTCGGTCCAACGTAAAAAATTGTGTTTTAAGAGTGTCACCTAATAAAATAGATTATTGTACCTGAATGTCTTTTCCACTTGGACTATCTCAATAACCATTACACACACACACATATATATATATATATATATATATACACACTAGTTTGAAAATCCAATGATAGAATAGAGATAATTCAAAACAACAATTCCCAACATTCAAAAATGCCTAATAAATAAAAAAGTATCAAACAGAGAATCATCAATCAAGTGGAACATAAAATGCAAACCACTAGTCATCAAGCTGAAGACAAACAACAAGCATCAATGGAAAGGAATCGATAATAGAAAATCAAATAAAATCCAAGCATTTAAGCTTTACACGTGGACAAGCACTAGGCCTAAACAAATGAATTGTTCATTTCGGTAAAACTGCTCACCAAGTCCAAGTACATTATCAAAATGAACACAAAATGCATGTTTCTATTATCAGTGATAGATTATATCTATAAACACTGATAACTTGGACTACATGCATAAAGATTGAAAAATTATAGGAAACAAGAATATCTGATGAAATACTGCATATGTCTGGTCCATTAGAACCTTGAATAAAGAGAGCAATGCTGCCAATCGCAAAAAATAAAAAGTTGAGGACTACTGTTACCAATCGTGAGATATAAATAACAGTAATGCGAAATAAGAGGTGATATTCAACAGTAAGAGCTACAAAATAATGGGACAGGTGATAATAGAAAACATAGAGGCTAAATTATAAGGGGATGTAAATACATGGTGTTACTTGGCAAATATGTAACATCGTAAGTTTAAGATGTTTCGCAACCTATAAAGATGGTCCCTGTATTGCTTTTAAAATAAGTATATGTTTCCCCAGAAGGACACCTGCAAAGGAAGTGAGAACAGCCCATCTTCAATTTCGTTAACGAATGCGTCTCAATTACAGAAGGACTCGCAATGGGGGGCCTTGGAAAGAGGCGACCTCTTGACCGCCACTGGACACACATGCGCCCGAGGTCGTGAGGACTTTCGGCCAGCTGACACATATTAATTCTTGGGTCCTAACCAAACCTACGAAATGACAGCACCCAATAACAGATATGTAACCCTATACTGTCCAATTGAAATAGCAGGGGCTGCAGTGTCAGGCCAATGACAACCAGAAGCGTAGTTTTGTAGGAGGCGACAATTTTCAATTGTTCGAGAGAGAGTCAGATTTTGAGGAAATGGACTTCACTTGATATTTTGAATTTGGAGAGAGAAGTGTCCTCAAACAACTGCGGAGATGACGGGCACCCGACGCCTTCTGACCCGATGACGGGCCACACAACTGAGTCTCGGGGTATTCCAATGCATGTCTTTTACATACATTTTGGTAGCCAGAATCTATCTCTCTCTCAACATTTGATTAACCTTCATATTTGAGATAATTGTTCCTTATGTAAATTATTTTAACTGTATTTTAAGGCGGTATATGTTTGGGTACGAATTAACTTTAATCTTACTGAAATTTAATCGTGATGGAATTTAATTATATGTTTTAAATATGTATAATTATGAGAGACATTCTTTAGGAACGGAACAAATATTATGAGATGTAAATACCACTAAGGTTGTGTTAATTAGAGTAACTTTGCGGAGATGGTATTGAGAATACTCATGTTTAAGATAGAATGTTAATTGGATATTTTCTTACTATTTTAATCCTTTGTAAATGAATTTTTTTATTGTTTTATATTATATTCGTTGTCCTCATTGTCCACTTATATTTTAGAATTGATTTATATGTGTTTATGTCCGACACGGCCAATGTCGAAGTTGATTTTAATGGGGAAAATTAATAATACTTGCGTCCTGACCGGACGTGTGGTGAAATTCCATGCATCACATGGTAATGCTTATTCAAGAGAAAGTTGATGTCTGGCTAATATAAGATACTAAGGAGAGAATTTGAGTATATTCAACCATTCCTAACTTTTTAACTATATTATTTACTAAATATGCTGGATATTTATATAATTTGCTGGTAATTTTTAGCTTATTAATATTCATAGCATGAAATTTTTTATCTGATAATCTATAAATTCTAAAAAGTTGATTAAGTATAATATTTCTAAACAATTGAATTGAATTACAGGAATTGAATGGTAATATTTTATTAATGTTAAAGTTAAAATGGTCTTTTTTATCATATAAATTAGTAACCATCCTATTAGTAGGTTCAATAATTAGATTCAAATCCAAAAAAATAATGTTATTGCTAATAGTGGCTTCATTAGGAATTAGTTCCAAATTATCCGGATAGAAATTTATATCTATGACACAGTTGTCAGTAAAGGCCAAACAAATCAGATCATCATCACATCTGTAAATTTTATAATCTGGGGAAGTAAAGGATTTTTCATAATGATGAAGGTGATTAGCTAATATACTGCTACTACAGCCACCTTGTGGAACCCCTGAGACTTGTGTAAGTATAATTTATCACCTTGAAATATATAATTATTGAAAAGAACAAAGTGAAGAAGTTTAGGAAAATTGGTAAATTTAGAATGCGTAGAATGATTATTATTATAAGCATTATATAGAGATAAAATTACTACATAAGGATTAGAGATCTTAATATTATTAAAAAGATCTTTAAAATCAAAAGTTTGAAATCCAGTTAGTTTACCTAGTGATGTTAATTTATTCTTTAACTATTTACTATTATTTAAAATAAGGTAGTTACTGCTAGAAAAACGTAAACTGTCATTTATTACATTTAAATAATTTAGTAGTAATTTACTTGCAGTAGTAGAGTAAGTATTATGACCACTAGTTACTGTTCTAAATTTAATAGGATCTTTATGAAATTTAGTAATAAGCACTATATATGGAAATTTAAGAAATGTATATTTAATATTTAAATCACTATACATATTGATAATTTTCAGTTTGATGTTGTTAATGGAGTGTGAATCTAGTTTAAATAGATTGTCGTTCTTTATATAATCTAACAGAAATATATATATATATATATATATATATATATATATATATATATATATATATATATATATATATATATATATATATATATATATATATCGCCCAATCTTATTTTTTCTTTTATTAAAACACATTTTAAATTTAAATTCAAAAACTTGCAACAATTACAGCAGCATATTGACAGATCATACTCTAGCATTTCTAAATAATTCATAATCTCCATGTCTTCTTCTAACAGTTAAACAATTCGTATAATTCACTTTAACCTGCTTTGCGAAAACTGTTTAGTCAGTAACTAAAAATTCACTGTAACCTGTTCTGAGATGATTGGTAATACACATGCTTTTCCAGAAGTACCACAGTACTAGGGATAGATATATTTTCATTTTATTTTCATTATATTCTTTTGATATTACTTTATAATACTTTGCATCCTCATTTCAATAGTTAGCCACAAGCTGGTGTAACAGAATATTTTATATTCATGTTTGATTTTTTTGTGTATTTGATCCACTTTTCTTTTCTTCTACGTCAATGGGCCATGTACATTATTTCTGTAATACATTTTACAGTTGTGTAAACAGAAACATAGAATCAGCATTAATGAAACATGTATGGCCCTTGATAACGTACATGGTTTCAGAAATGCTTTTCATATTCATTTTATTCCTTTTATATTCACTAGATTCCATTTATTCAATTTCCAAACTTCTTGCCTAGCTCATCGTGCTGCACTTGGCTTCTGATTTGCAATTTTTTACCTTTACCTTCAGTTTACAAGCAATTTTCTTTGGTATTTCTCGGGTATATATATATATTACAAGTAATCATAAAAATCTTCAATTATATATATATATATATATATATATATATATATATATATATATATATATATATATATATATATATATGAAATATGGTAAGAGATTAACAACAATACCTAATAATACACTAGAACAACTGTAACAATATTCTGTTAAGTTATGTGAATATAGGTTCCTTCTACTCTCTCAAAATATGTTACTCTACAATGCTGTTCCTACCTTCTTATTTTGGTGATGATGATACAATACTTACGTGATTAAACGAAGTGAGAAAAATGAAGTATGCATTATGACTTTGGATTATGTCAAGACTCCTAAATGTACAGGCTGGTACAACAGCGGCCATATTTACTCCCAGTCGAAGCGACTGCAGTGCTTAGCGAAAACGTGGTTACGTTTTCGTTCTGTCCTTGCTATATTCAGGAAATATGAACATTCTAGACTTTCTGCTTGAACGAATGGTACAAAATTTTGGCAACAGAATCGCCGGTTTTATTTCTAAATTGGATATCAAATACCAGCTATTTAACAAACGCGCAGCATTGGAATATCACAGGCAGATGGCAACTAACTGGACCTGTTGATGTTAAAATGGCGGTTGCGTCAGCCTGTATATTTAGAAGAATTATGTTAGGCTACTATTAACGCATCGTTAGAAGGGGGATCATTTGCTTCGGGTGTTCCTGGATTATCGAGCCATGCTGCCGACGGTTGCATGTCAGGGGCAGAGAATGTCGATGGTTGGGTATACTTGATAGTTAGAGGATCCGAAACCTTTTGGGAGAATATATTTATCGGAAGATGTTGTCTATTTCTTTGAACTTCATCTAAGTTGTTCTTCAAAGGTTGTAATCCTTCGGCGATTCTTCAATTTAAATAAAAATTCCTTAAGGATTTTCCATTGAGTAAAAACAAAACCTCAATGGCATATTCATAGTGGCATTTTTCACTTAAAATGCATATAATATGTTTTACGTATGTATTTTTACGGATTTCTATTCTTCCTATATTGGAATTCTCTTCCATGCAAATATTTGGGATCAAATTTAAAATATTTTTTTTTCAAAATCCTTTACTGCGCTTTGAAAGGTAAGGAACCAAATTTTATACGATCTGGTAAGTGGAAGATAAAAGTTTTCGAATATTTCTTATTTTGATATCCTTGTTTCAAAGAATTTGACGTATCGGTAACCATTGTTTCAAGACCCTAGAAAACCGCCATAAAGTTTTACACTTCGAACATTGTAGATTGATACTGAAATGGCCTATAAAAGTTTTACTGTTTGATCTGTTTACGTCTTGTTTTCTCCAGGAGTTATTTCCGTATAGCGTAACAATATTGAATGTATATAAGGACTATTTTTAACTATTGTCTCAAGCTATTCACATATAGAGATACATTGGATCTATTATCAGCGTTAACACCCTAAGTGAAGAAATCGAAATAGCAAATGAGCTATTCAGATTTTAATTTATTAATCCAACAAGCAAGGCAATACAGGTCAGCACAACAACAGACAGAAAAACACAATATAAACACCGAACACAAGCTTCTGCTAAAATGCGGCCCAGAGGCTTAGCAAATCGATTGTGGTCGCTAAAATAAACTATAATAAGGAGAGACTGGCAACAGCTACAATACAAATTAACAAAAATCTGATGTGGACAGCATATGACTTTCTTTATATAATGCAATGAATTTACTACTTTTACAGTAAAAAATAGGTTATTCTTACAATATATAGTTATATTATTTCCAAGATATTGAATTTTCGTTAATTAGTCGTCATTTTCATTGATTTGGCGTCAATTTTATCCATTTGGCGAGATTTTCATTAATTTGGCAACGTTTAAAAATGTCGCCAAGTTGGCGACATTCCGACAAATTCGTCGCCAAAATCACCAAGCGTTATGGTTAGATAAATAAGTTATAGCAAATAAATGATTTTTGGCGTTTAAATGCAAAAGTATTAAAGTATATTTTCTCATGAATAGAATAAGCTAGATCCACGAGAATGATGTCACTAAATTTATCGCATGATGTTACATATGAAAAGGGAACATGTTTATCAACATTTAATATTGTTTTGTAATTTATGGAATATTTGTATAAATTTATTAAAAAAATATGCAATATGTCGAGAACGGTTCGTGCTAGATTTGTAATCGATTTCTAAAGAAAAATTATGTAAGAAATATCTATTTGCGTAACTTTATTAAAGGTTTTAATGTTTTGATGATTTTTTTCAAAATTTCACTCGAAAATTTAGGGGTGTTCTGAACATTCGATTGCGTTTAAATCAATAGGCTTCCAGTATTCACGGATTGTGATATTTGTACCAAATTTCGTTTGAATCGGTCCATTCGTTCGTCAAGTATCGTCTCTACAGACTCACTGACACACACACGTCACCTCAAAAACGTCTGATTCATGAATATTCTTCTTCTGGAATTAACACCACTTATTTATATATTCTATTTCTGTCTGTGTTTCCTTTATCATCACATTCTAATCGCTCTTTCATGGTGCGACAAATTTGGCGCAATGCCACCAACGTGGTGACTTTGAGAGAGCCGCCAAGTTAACGATAATTTGGTAGATTTTTGGTAGATTTTTGGTAGATTAATTTGGTAGATTTTTGGAAATTATTAATTGAATACCATTAATTTTAAGCACGGCAAGTTTCATTGTGGGACAGGCGCATTTCTTTAGGAATGAATGCTGAAGGGTGGTATATATAATTGAAAATTTGTTACTGGGTCGTATTGTTTTAAGTTTAGATAATGGGTCGTATAGTAATTGTGTTTCGTTAATGGCTTGTATTAGTTATGTTTTGTTAAGTGGCTGTGTAATAATTACGTTTTGTTAATAGGTCGTGTAGTAATTATATTCTTAAGGGGTTGTATTTTTATATTTTTTCCAGGCTCGTATAGTATTTACATTTTGTTATGGGTAGTATTGCGAACAATAGTACTGATTATGAAATGTGTGTAGTTCGCGTGTTTCCAGATAATTTAGGAGAGCAAGAAGTGTCTATACATAATTTTACATTCTATATATAACTCAGTTTTCCGAACTTAACAGCTAATATTTTATATGGTCGTATTTTCCGACTTTGGCTGCCAACCTGGTCGCTTTGTAAAAAGGTTTGGAGGTGTCTTCTGTATCACTGAGTTGGGGTATCCCTTCAGTATCCCTGCCTCAGTATTCCACTTTTAATTCAATGACTTAGATCTACCCGTCCATATTAAAGCACGTAAACATGAAGCAATATATTCCTCTTATTCTGTGACTTAAACTTTCTCCCAAAAGCATGAATGTCCTTTTTCATGCACCGGTTCCTGCTCTTTCAATATTCCAATTATTTTCTCTCGAAATCTTTCGGATTTGTATAGGGAACAATTTCTCCGAAAAGCCTTTACGATCCTTTAAAAGTTTAATGATTAAATTTTATACGATCGAGAGACAAAAAGAACATTGAAATTTCCGTTTTCTTCAAAGTCTAAGATGCTTGTTTAAAATATTTTTCGCAGAATGTAGGCATTGTTTCAAGACTCAGAAAAGAACAGCCGTAAAATTCTAATCTCCCGGCTTTGGAGTTTGATACTGAAATGGCCTATAAATGTTTTACTGGCTGATCGGGATAAAACTTGCTTTTCCTTAGTTGTTTTGCATAGTTCGTAAATTTGTTATTCATATATGCGCAATCTAATATGATCACCTGTATACGAACTGAATTTGATATCATCTTACGATATAAAAATTTGTCCGTGCAGAAGATAATTAATGCAAGGAAGCGAGGCTAATCTTCTTATATTTAAATTCAATACGATTTGCAGTCTGTCTGTCTGTATGTATGTGCCTTGTTCCATGTTTTATCTTCTAAAATGTAACATATTTTATTGTAATTATAATATGTGGTGAAGGTAAATATCATACAGGTAAAGTTCGTTGCTGAATGTGATCGGCCAAATATAGCACTTGTAGCGTCCCATTCCCGTTGCTGAGATACATTGTTCGACGACAATTTCCCTAAAGCTTTATGACATTTTCTAATACTTAGAAATGTGGTATACATTAAGGATTTACAGATATAATGGACGGTGTGAATAATTATTGTAAGTACTGCGGTACTGATGTACGGATTGTTATAAAAGTTTTCAAACACTTCTTTCTTTATTTGATATATAGGGTGAAAATAAATATTTTACAATCCGAATTTGTTGTTGACAGTGGCCGGATAAACATTGCACGTGTTGCGATGCCTATGCTGACATATTTTTTCCTACTATAACTCCTGTGAAACAATCGATTATTTTATAAATTTGCATATTTTATGCACATTAATTCTCTACAGGCTCAGTTCGTTTCTGAATGTGTTATAATAGTTATTGCGCATACTTTACTGATGAGCGCATCGTCAAATGATAACTTCTCTGAAACTTTGCAGCTTGGATATATTGCGTAAATTGATGTGTTATATTCAGAAGTCATTGCTAAACGTAGAGGACAAATATCAGGAGTGGTGACACGTCAAAATTTTCAAATCACTAAATTAACTAAACAATTGACAAATCTTAAACCAGATCCTAAGGTCACTTGATTAATACAAAGTGACCATAGCATATCGCCACTGAAGATGAATATGAAGATGTTCAAAAGCACTTTGGCTCTATTTGATGCACGTCAGTAGGATGATTGTTTAATAAAGTGACCTTTGGATCTGGTTTAAAGATTTGTCATTTGTTTAGTTAATTTAGTGCAGAGGACAAAATTTGCTCATGCTGCGTCGCTTATATCCATGTCTATTATCAATTCGCTTTTGAACGTGATAAACTACGTTTATTGATATACATTCTCCGACAATAAATTCTCAAAAACATATTTTTTTATTTTTTTACTATGGTGTAAATTAATACTTTACAGGTCGAGTGAGTTAGGTGTAAGGTGAAAATTGCTCGCGCCTTTACTGATATACCTTGTTTGTTGATGATAACTCTTGAACTTAATCAAATTTTACTAAATTGATGTACATAGTGAAGATAAAAATGTTTGTTGCCGAAAGTCTATGGGACAAAATTGCGCATAACGTGCCTTCAATACTTCTGATTTTTATGACATTTTTGGGTTATGTTTAGTTATTTATGCAGTAGCGTTGACGATCTTTGATGAAATGAGTTAGGTTTAAATTGCGTCAGATACGCAATGAAACAATGCAGAGATAGACTTCTGAAAA
The DNA here is from genome assembly GCA_951213105.1 of Amaurobius ferox. Classification (NCBI taxonomy): domain Eukaryota; kingdom Metazoa; phylum Arthropoda; class Arachnida; order Araneae; family Amaurobiidae; genus Amaurobius; species Amaurobius ferox. The sequence continues at coordinate 113,948,329 of OX578146.1, forward strand.
TTATCTTTCAAAAATATCCGAAGAATACCCTCAACTCATATTTTATGTAATTTGCAGATGTGCTACTTTTAAATGCTGTTTTAAGCAAAGGAAGATTGATTAATATTACACAGTGATCAATATTTAAATTTTTGCTGTAAATTTTATTCTGTTTGGTCTGTCTGCTATGTCCGACGATTGACCATCTTAAATACAAACAGTATTTTTCTGAAATTCGCTGCAGATAAACTCACATTCTAAATAAAAATCTAATACTAAACAGAAATTGCCGAAAGATAGATTATTCAATAACTGATGTATTATTTCCACATCATACTCAGAAATTCAAATGTATTGTGTAGGCAATTTTTAAATTGTATCATTATTTATATAAGTTCCATAAATATATATATATATATATATATATTTATTTTATAAAATTAAAATATCCTTCGCTTTATATTGATCTATATGGATACCTAGTGCTAAATACAGTAAAACACCCATAATCTGAATTAATTAAGACTGAGGTTATTCCGATAAGTGAGGTGTGGAAAATTTTCAAGATAAAACCATAACAATCGGACATGTGCTCCTCACAAGAATGTCAGTTAGCACGTTCCTACTTCCATTGCTCAGCCATTTATGCCGAAACCGAACCTTACAATCTATATAATCACATGGCCAAAAAGCCATGTTTTAGTATAGAACTTATCGACACTTTTCCCCAGTCTCAGAGGCTTATAGACAACCTCACAAGAAGAAGCATTATTGACTATTGACAATGTTCCTTCGCATTCTCTTGAATCCGAACTTATCAGTGGCAACATCAAGACAGTATTTCTAACCCCAAATGTGACTACCTTACTTTAACCTATTGATCAGGGAGTTCTGTTGTTGTGACATATCCTCCGTGGTGAAGAGCGCCTAACACCACGTCCACTAGACCCCTGGTCCCATGGCGAAGGGTAGAATATGCAGCTTCACTTATATTGAGGCTCCCAAAGGGCAGAAGTCTGACTTTGCCTCGACTACACAACATCCATGCCCGCTGACGGGATTCGAACCCACAACCCGGCAATCCAGTGATCACACGGAAACGCAGGCCCCTGACCCCCTCGATCACCGGATGGGTAATCAGGGAATTCTGTAGAGTAGAGTTTGGAAGCTCTCTACAGGAAAACTTTTGTAATGTAACAGGACAGACAGAACGTATACTTAACGGTCGTCAATTTTAATGTCTTTAAAGATGAGCGAAAATCAATTTGAATCTTGTGAAAGTGATATTGACGATACAAGATCAGTGATTCATAATACAGAAGGAACAACCTTTTTGGAAATTGCTCTAAAATATGCGGAACAACACAGCAAAACCCTCTTTGAAAGAGAGCCTTGATAGGGATTCCTATCAAGGCTCTTTACCTTTTAATCATGTCATATTTTTGGAGCGCTGTCAGGATATACCGGTTTCATTCTAGATTTCTGCCTCTAGTCAGAAAAATCTGATGTGGGCAGCACATGACTTTCCCTGCAGACTTATATCCACGTTCTCTTTATTTCAATTAAATTGAAATAACTTTTAATTCAATTTTTGTTCTCATTTGATAACTGGACTTATTTTCAAAGGTGGCGTGGAGAAATACGAAAAAAACAAATATATCTCGAGAACGGCTAGTCCTAGTGTAATGAGGTTGGTCTAATTCTTTTCTTCGGTAAAAATTACGTATTAAACAAGCATTTAATGGATATATTTGAGCATACGTAGCATTTAATTTAGATTCTGACAATTTTTGCGAGCCATTCTGCAAAAAAAGGCCGGTTATTTTTTCTGAATCGTACCAAAATCTAATCAGCACCAGTGTGACCTATACGTGACTCATCTACCGAATTTTGTGAAATTCGGTTCCTTAGTTTTTCAGCTAGAGTGGATGCAAGCTTTTGCAGGCCATTTCGCAAAAAAAGGCGGGTTCTTTTATCCCGAATCGTACCCAAAACTAATTAGCACCAGACTCGCCCACAAGTGACTCACCTACAAAATTTTGTGAAATTCGGTGTATTATCTTTTTAGTTAGAGTGGATACAAAATCTGCACAGACAGACAGACACACAGACAGACACACAGACAGAGAGACAGACACAGACGTCACGCTAAAAATGGTTTTTTCGTATTCTAGAGGTCTTGAAACGTGTAGATCCGTCGAAAACTCGAGTTGCGAATTTCGACATGATTCCAATACTTTCCCTATACATTACCATGTATTGCAGGGAAAGTAAAAAAGTAAGAAGTATTTTTGTAAAATAAATAATTTCAGTAATTATCCAGTGAATAAAGAGTATTTTTGGCTCGCACTGTGTTACCTTTGCTTTCTTTTACAACAGTTCTCTACAGCATTATTTAATTATATTATTCAGTTATTCAGCATTTAATAGAAATCCACAAAATAAATAAAAATAAATATACACTATGAATTCCGTAACTGCAGATGTATCACTTGCTCTAGCATTTCCGGATATCTGCAAAAAAGCTAATTGAAGTTTTGGCTGTTGAACAGTTCGGAATTTACGAAAATTCGGATTAGAGGGATTTTACTGTCCTTTGATTTAGAAAACGCCTGAATTTCTCTACATATTTATATCGAATCAATACATATCACATTTAACCGAATTACCATTTAGCTCATAAAGTTATGTAAGCTAACGGAGTCTTATTAGCCGCCCGTTAAATTCCGAGATGTACGCCTACCAGGCACATCACCCAACCGATATAGTAGTACAGCAATCCCCATGTTGACTATTTGGGCCTAATTTAATGCCAAATGTTTTGATAAAATCGTCAAATTGTTGCCTAACATGAAGACAGACAGAGATAAGTCTATTTCTTACGAAGTTCTTTTACGTCATACAATTTTTCCTGAAAGTTACATAACCCCTTTCCCTCATGGGAACGGATTGCTATTATTGTAATATTGTAAGCCTTTCTAGAGTACATGTATTTGGAAGCGGAACTATAGAATGTTTCTGAAAACCCTTTAAGGTGTGTTAATATTTTAGTGTCAAAATCTAATTATTTGAATAAAGAAATATTTTTCTTTTGTACATTTCCATTCTTGGGATACATATTTTCAAATATTTGACCCATAATACAAGCACTGTGTCACGACTCCCAAAACAACGGTCATAAAATTTAATCCTCCCAGCATCGTAAATTGATACTAAAATTGCCTATAAAAGTTTTACTGTTTGATCGGGTTACATCTTGTGTTTCTTTCTGAGTTATTTTGGTATATTGAGAAAATGTTGAATGCATATATACACTGGCTTAAACGGAACTATCTTGTTTTCAGAGATAGGTTTGTCCTATTCTATCAGGATAGATGCGACCTGTTCTATCAGGATAGATTTTACCTATTATATCACGATAGATTTGACCTATTCTATCAGGATAGATTTAACCTATTCTATCAGGATAGATTTGACCTATTATATCAGGATAAATTTGACTTATTCTGTCAGGATGGATCTGACCTATTATATCAGGATAGATTTGACCTATTTTATAAGGGTAGATTTGACCTATTCAGTCATCAAGTATTAGCATCATTAATTCCAGAATTAGAATATACGTTTAGTTATTAATTAAAATTGAGCAATACGCAGCAATAATTTACAAACTGAGCGACCATATTATCTTATTATGACTATCTTCTTTGTACTTCTTCTATAGCTTATACAATATAATGCACTAATATTTCTCTAACTGTTTAGAGGATATCTATCTTAGCCCACGATTCAAATTATAGATTATTTGATGAGCTCTAATTCTTTTGTGAGTTGTACTGAACAAATATGGTCTTTAAAGACGACTGCACTCTCTGCTCTAGCATCCGGTATCCGTTGACAATCATCTGTCTTGATCTGAGACAGTCTTTTATATGTTGGTCCACTATAATATCTAGTAATTGCTGCCATTGAACAATTCACAAGTATCCCACGTAGCCTGATTCAAACTTCTTCAAAATGTAGCTAAAGCTACATAAAGCTGCAACAACCAAGTTCATAGAATACCGCGCAGATCCATTGTCAACCGATCATTACAGATTATCATGGTTATTGCTTCACAGTTTTTTTAAAAGCTGATTTTTCTGTGTTACATAACCTATATAATAAGGCGTGTCTTTTAAATACATATACTGATCACAAAATGAACTTATCATTGTAAAGGAAAATATTATTTAATATTTATAATTATATTATTTTTATGAAAGTTATAGAATAAAACCATAAAAAAGACAAATTGTAACTTACATTCCTAAACATTGGAAAATTTCTATGCATTGAAAGTGTAAAGCACGATAACTATGAAATAATAATCTTAGAAAGTAAACACAAAAATGTGTGGCGTGGGCAGCAGATGACTTCCCTTGTAGAATGCAATAAGTTTATTTTTTTTGCAGTAAAAAATTATTTAAAAGATCCATGGCACAATATTATTTAAGTTTAATTGCATATTTTACACTTTACCGGACGATAACATTCAAAACTATTTCGAAGTACTCCATTAAATTATATTTTTCACAAATCTAATGTGACAATTATAAATAATGATAATTAATTATTAAAATTTTTTATGATGCATTAAAAAATGAATTATTGATATTTTAATGATTAATTCATCCATTTGGTGTCATTAAGTTAGCGTCATCTTGCAATTTTGACGATGTTGTTGCCGATTTGCATCATTATACAAAAAATCTGCAAGTTCAAGTTGGCAATGTTTTGCCAAGTTAGTAGCCAAGTTGGATAAATTTATCGTTAAGCGTTACAAAAAAAACGCAGAGAAGTTGTTTTTTTCTAATATATACAATAAATATTGGTAAATTGTTGGACAGCAATATGCAAAACTATTATAGAAAGTATATCTTCTCTCGTGAGTGGAACGGACTTGATTCACGATAAGGATGACAAGAAATTGGTCGCATAATATTGCATAAGAAATGTCAACGATAGTTAACAGGAAACTCCACTCTACAAAAGCAAAAATGTTGCCAAAATAAAGAGAAGTTTAAACTTTTTAAAAGTAAAATCTACAGAAGTTATCGGAATAAAATTTTTTGGGTTGTGAAAAATGGTATTCTTTAAAATAAAAAAAGTAATTGAAGATTAAGAAATATTGTATAAAATAAATAATTATAATTTACATATTTTTTTGTCGACAAAATGAAAATATGTTGATGCTCGCAATAAATCTTAAAATTTAAATAGATATAAACAAACTAATTTGGAGTTTTATTAATGACAACATTCAAAATATTCTTGCGTACTAGGATTATTTATTTATTTATTTATTATTTAAAAATTCTACTTGAAATATATATTTCTCAGGATTGGCTAGATAGCGCTTAGATTTCAAATGATATGGATTCAGCATATAACACTAAAAAGGGTTAAGAGACTCATTAGGGATTTTCACTTCCATTTCTTTTTTTACTTAGGGTTCAAAATTTTTTCCTGAAACGTTTATTTCTTAAAATGACTATAGATAGAGCTTAAAGGATGGCCAATATTAATTCAGCATTAAATTCTGGAGGAAATTGGGAGTTCAATAAATATTTCCACTTCGAAGTTTTTTCACTTTCAGTTCAAAAAATTTCCATAAAACATCAATTTCTCAGGATTAGAGAATAGATGCTGACTGATATGTATTTAGCATTAAATTCTGCTGTAGGTAGGAGGGACTCTAAGGATTTTGGATATATTACGTTCAGTTTTTCTGGAAATTTGTATGGCTGTACAAATTATGTATGCAAAACAGAATTAAAATACTTAATAGTTAAGTCAAAAATGCAGTATAAACACTTTTCTGCCACATGAAGGCTTCATAAAAATTCTTGTATTTTAATTGTATGATTCCTTCTACAGGCTATGTAAAGGAGTATGTGAGATTTTGATTGCATTTCTTAATTATAAGTATTGCAGAACTCTAAATCTGTCCTTCAGTCAATAGGTTCCATGATCACCCTTGATTACAATAAAGATTCTTGAGTGCCAAATCATTACTGGGAAGCACAGACTTAGGGGTTAACGCATTAATCTGCAGTAGAACCCTGGTCACTATGGTGTCCCCAGAAATAAGATGGCAGATATCCTGGCTCAGAAGGATTCTGGTGTGATTCAGGTAACAAAACTAGAAACTTCTTTCCGCATTATAGAACTGCTCATGAAAAGATCTATATGTATTTAAAACAGTAACAGGAAGAATGGAATTGCTTTTGTGATTTGACAGCATTATTATCTTGCCTGATCTACCTCGTCAAATGGTTGCGGCAATTTTTAGGCTGACCACTTGCCATTATTGCCTGGCTAAACATTTGTTCTGCATTGGAATCTTTACAAGCCCCTACTGTTTGCTTTGTGGAAGTATTGAACTGATGGACACTGCCATGTGTTCAATACTTCCACAAAGCATTGCACTACACAAGGACTGCACTGCACTAGCACTACACAAGGACTGCACTGTACTACACAAGGACTACACTGCACCACACAAGGACTGCACTGCACCACACAAGGACTGCACTGCACTACACAAGGACTGCACTGCACTACACAAGGATTGCACTGCACAAGGGCTGCACTGCACTGAACTGCACAAGGACTGCACTACACAAGGACTGCACTACACAAGGACTGCACTGCACTGCACAAGGATTGCATTGCACAAACACTGCACTGCACAAGGATTGCATTACAAAAGAGCTGTACTGCACTACACAAGGACTACACTGCACAAACACTGCACTACACAAGGACTGCACTGCACAAGGACTGCACTACAAAAGAGCTGTACTGCTCTACACAAGGACTGCACTGCACAAACACTGCACTATACAAGGATTGCGCGGCACAAGGACTGCACTACACAAGAGCTGTACTGCACTACACAAGGACTGCACTGCACAAACACTGCACTACACAAGGACTGCACTGCACAAACACTGCACTACACAAGGACTGCAATGCACAAGGACTGCACTACAAAAGAGCTGTACTGCACTACACAAGAGCTGCACTGCACTACACAAGGCTGCACTGCACTGCACTACACAGGGACTGCACTACACTGTACTACACAAGGACTGCACTACACTACACAAGGACTGCACTTCACTACGCAAGGACTCTTAAACGGCCAGGTACTGGGAGACGAAGTATTTGTTCGGAAATTTTTTATGTACTGTCGAGTTGGCATTATTTTGTTCTGTGTAGTTAGTTCTTCCCTTGCCATTGGAAATAAAATAAATAAATAAATAAATATTGCGAAAAAACAATAGCTGATAAATAAAAACACCATAGAAGTAGAATATAATCAAACTGCTTAATGAATATAAGCCATTTGATATGTTAAAATTTATGTTTAATAGTTACTTCCTGCAAGAGTGACATCATGAATGGGTTTGACACTAGATTTATGGGAAAACGGCATGCATTCTTTTAAACAATTTAGTTCAGATTAAAAACAAATTTCGTAGAAAAAAACGTGCAACATGGATATGATAAGTTTATTCATTTATTACTCTATAAATGAATGTTGAGGTGTATACTTTTGCACTACATTATCTCACAGCAGAAAGATGTTTTCGTATCTTGATACTTGGATATGAATTGGTGCTGAAATTCACACAGATTTTTACCACTGAATAGTAACACATTCATTTTGATCAATTGCAATCATCCATATATTCTCTCTCTCTCTTTCTTTGGTTTGCACGAATTAAATTGGGACACACGCGATATAAGAAATACAATTTCTTATCAAATTTTTATCTTCACTCTCTTTTAATGTAAGCTATTCTGTCTCGATGTTGCTACTGACATCCAGCAATCTTGGCTAGTTTCCAAAATCCATTTGTTTGAAAGAGGTCTGTCACATCTAAAGATTTTTTTTTTTTAGAATTCAGAAGCTGAATATCGAGTATCTAGAGATAGAAATAATATTTGTTATGAGGTGTTTCGAGGCGTTACAGAAGGTCAGAATGTTGAATATTTTTAGAGCCATAAAAGCTCCGTAACGTACATTGTTACTCTTTGGAAAAGTTTTACCACTGAAAGTCTACACGTTGTAATAGAACTTTTACAGGCTGGAGAGATTACAGGCACGTGACCTTGCCAACTGATTTTATAACTGTTGGCTAAAATATCACCAATTTGTAGTTTTTAGTAAGTTCCTGTAAACCAATAAATCATTGAGGAAGAAGATGTTAAGAATATCTTAGCAATGCAGGTGAGATAAAGGTAATTCAGTCAATTAAAAAATATTAACCTTTTGCTTACGGGTGGCACAGCGTCAATCCCAAATGAAGAGCATCTCAAAATGACACGTGTTTGAAATACCCAATCCCAAACATTTCGATCCCTCTTTGCCCCTTTTCGACATTGGCGTCCTTGGACGCCAATGTCTGCATAAACCCGTACGTATTTAAACGGTATATTATCCGGTATAAACCCGCGAGTTATTCAATATGTTTGAACTTTATCTTCGATAATTTTAAGAACAACGCATTTTTGTTTATTGCAGAAAATTAGTATTAAAACATATTTTACCATGCCAACTTCACCTTTGAAGGCAAAATGATACAAAAACGCAATCTAAACAAATGCAAAAATGTCAAAACAATATAAAAAAAATCTGATGTGGGCAGCACATGACTTTCCCTGCAGACGTTTATATTTACGTTCTCTTTATTTATTTTTAAATTTATTTCACTTTTAATTCAATTTTCGTTCTCATTCGGTAACCGGACTTATTATTAAAGGTGGCGTAGAGATAATACGAAAAACTAAAATATCTCGAGAACGGCTAGTCCTAGTGTAATGGGGTTGATCTTTTTCTTTTCGTCGTTAAAAATTACGTATTAAACGAGCATTTAATGGATATATTTGAGTATATCTAGTTCATTAGTTTAGATTTTGACGATTTTTGCGGGCCATTTTGCAAAAAAAAGGCAGGTTATTTTTTTTCGAATCGTACCAAAATCTAATCAGCACCAGGGTAACCCACAAGTGACTCATCTACCAAATTTTGTGAAATTACAAGCTTTTGCGGGCCATTTCGCAAAAAAAGGCGGATTCTTTTATCCCGAATCGTACCCAAAACTAATCAGCACCAGAGTCGCCCACAAGTGACTTACATACCAAATTTTATGAAATTCGGTCGATTACTTTTTTAGTTAGAGTGGATACAAAATCTGCACAGACAGACACACACACAGACACACAGACACACACACAGACGTCACGCTAAAAATGGTTTTTTCGTATTCTACAGGTCTCGAAACGTGTAGATCCGTCGAAAACTCGAGTTGTGAGTTTCGGCATGATTCCAATACTTTCCCTATACATTACCATGTATTGCAGGGAAAGTAAAAGTATGCATGTTACATAAGTGTATTAGTAATTGTAATTTAAAATAAAAAATTTAATTTTGCATGGTAAACCATAAGATACTGCAGATAAACGAATATTACAGAATTTAAAGTAGTACCAATTGATTACGGCCCGCCCGAGTGTCGGTTTAACTTGTACTTTTCTGCTAGCACTGCACTTTCAAAGAATAATTGAATTTACTTGTTAAGTGGTTAAAAAAGCAGCAGAATATAGCAGTTGTTCATATTTGAAATTGTACTACAATCTTCAAATTGTAAGAGAATGTAACATCAACTTTAAATATAAAACCAGAAAGATTAATCATGCATAAAGCATTAATTATGAAGCGCTTTCCAACTGCAACGCAGTTTTATTTAAACATCACTAAAATGCAATACATTCAACGGCGATATTTTTTTTAATTATCACAGTACTACAATAACACATTTTACTTGGTAACATCCAAAAAGCCAATGCTATAAAATAATCTGCTTCTGTATGTAAAATCAATGAATATTTCAATCATATCACTTATATTCCAGACTCCAGAACTAAGTAATTTTGAGATAAAAAATGCAGTAATTATTATACATCTCATCTTACAGTCGCTTGATTTGTTTACATTCTGCATACGTTAAAATTAGGATTTGCTGTAGAAATAATCAAAGTTTAGTGATCATTTAAAATAAAAAATATTGTAATTACGTAGGCGCAGAATATATATACAAAGACATAATGCAAACTTAAAGAGGTTTTAAGACGGATGGAACAATACATATAAATATAAAAGTTCTTCAAAAAATCACGATTTTCCCTCAAAAGAAAAAATCTGATGTGGGCAGCACATGACTTTCTCTGCAGACTTATATTAACGTTCTCTTTATTTTAATTAAATTTATTTCACTTTTAATTCAATTTTCGTTCTCATTCGGTAACGGGACTTATTTTCAAAGGTGGCATAGAGAAAATACGGAAAAGTAAAATATCTCGAGAACGGCTAGTCCTAGTGTAATGGGGTTGGTCTTATTATTTTCGTCGTTAAAAATTACGTATTAAACGAGCATTTAATGGATATATTTGAGTATACCTAGTTCCTTAGTTTGGATTTTGACGAATTTTTGCTGGTCATTTTGCTGAAAAAGGCAGGTTCTTTATTTCCGAATCATACCAAATTCTATTCAGCATCAGGATAACCCACAAGTGACTTATCTACCGAATTTTGTGAAATTCGGTCCATTAGTTTTTCAGTTAGAGTGGATACAAGCTTTTGCGGGCCATTTCGCAAAAAAAGGGGGTTCTTTTATCCCGAATCTTACCCAAAACTAATCAGCACCAGACTCGCCCGCAAGTGACTTACCTATCAAATTTTGTGAAATTCGGTCCATTAGTTTTTTGTTACAGTGGATACAAAATCTACACAGACAGACAGACAAACATTCAGACAGACAGACACACAGACAGACAGACATACACACAGACACACATACAGACGTCACGCTAAAAATGGTTTTTTCGTATTCTAGAGGTCTCAAAACGTGTAGATCCGTCGAAAACTCGAGTTGTGATTTTCGACATGATTCCAATACTTTCCCTATACATTACCATGTATTGCAGGGAAAGTAAAAATAGATGCCATATTTTATTTTGCAATGAATCTCAATGATCTCAATGCAATGTGTCTCAATGATCTCAGTGCAATGAGTCTCGATCGCTTTATATATTATGGGAGTAATTATTATTTCAATTTTTATTTAAAAACTACTTAACATATTTTGCTAAATTTTTTCAAACATTTTGCGGAATAATTTGAATATTTCCTAAAATTGTCAAAGGAATTTGTGAATTTTAACTTCGCTTAAAAATGTTCGAAAAATGAGGTTCCATAGGGTTCAATGTATTTCATTTTTCATACCGGGTCCAATACTAATTAATCCACAGACCGTCTGAACAACATACTCAAATTTAATTTTGGTAAAGTCATTTTTACGGCAGTTATTGTGCGAATGAACAGACAGGCAGAATGAACAAAGTCATAAACACTTTATAACAATGTTGGAAAGTGTTAAAAACACTCTTAGCCACAAACTTTCTACGGATAGAGCGTTATCTAATTGGTGGTTTGAACCGCGTTTGTGTTCCCATCACTATAATTTTTATTGAAGTTTGTACAGCGACTTTTTTGCATATTCATTTGTCAATTTCAATAATAATTTGTGAGCTTTGTTGTTGTTTACACTTATTTTTGCTGTAAAAGTTAGATCCCGCAGATAACGAAACACAATTCTGTAAACATTCTTTACGGCGGCACCAAATATAAAACATTACAGAAAATCCATTCTCTCTTAATGCTGTCTTCAAAATCCAGCAATCCTGGCCATTTTCCAACAGTCATCTCTTCACGCGGAGTATCTGACCCTTAAACTTTTTCTATTTCTCCAGATTTGAGAAATTACATCGAAAAGTATCTGGGGAAGAAGAATAAAGAAGAAATGTTGGCCACGAGGCGTTCCTGCAAGAGTTACAAACAAACAGGGCTTTAGAAAAATATGTTCCATTAACAGTTGGAAATGTTGCTTCACGATGTAATGGAACGCAAAGAAGGAAGTTAAAATGCATTACGATGTACTATACATTTTTAAAATGATATTTCAAGGAATTGATCTCTGCACTTTTTCAAATTTCTAGTAGTTTTCTCATTGGTAGTAGATTGCATGTTGGATCAGAATACTTGGATTACAAAATCTCTAGAAACACACTTGCACCATCGCGAATTGTTTAATTTAAAATGTCAGTTTTGGCGACAATGTGACTACTACTACATTGTGCGCTATATCCATATTTAGCTTCTTCAAATGTTCGTACGCAATGTTACAGTTTCTGAATCTTTAGTATAAAAGTTATATTTCCAAATCCATTACCCCTTTTCCATTACACATCTGATTATATATTATAAAGAAAGTAGTAATTTATGCTTAGATATAAAAAGTATCCAATGAACTTTGTAAAAGGTAACAACTCCCAAATAAAAAAATCTGATGGGCAGCACATGACTTTCCTTATACGTATAATGCAATGAATTTACTACTTTTACACTAAAAAAATAGCTTAATCTTATAGTAAATACTTATATTCTTTCCAAGATACTGAATTTTCGTCAATTAGTCTTCATTTTCGTTGATTTAGCGTCATTTTTATCCATTTGGTGAGATTTCGTTAATTTGCTAACATTTAAAAAATCGTCAAATTGGCGACATTCCGCCAAATTCGTCGCCAAAATCTCGCCAAGCATTATGGACGGATAAATAAGTTATTCTTATAACAGATAAATGACTATTGGTGTTCAAATACAAAATTATTGCTCACAGTATCTTTTCTCATGTATGGAACGAGCTAGATCCACGAGAATATCAGCCAATTTATCGCATGATATTCCATAGGAAAAGTGAACATGTTTCTCAACGGTTAATATATTGTTTTGCCATTTATGGGATTTTTTGATAAATTTATTTGAAAAATGTGCAATGTCTCGAGAACGGTTCATGCTAGCGTTCAAGAGTTAATGTCAATCACTTTCTAAGAAAAAATTACATAAGAAATGCCTACTTGCGTAACTTTATTAAAGATTTTGATTTTTTGATGAGTTTTCCAAAATTTCACTCGAAAATTTTGGAGGGTTCTGAATATTCGATTGCGTTTAAAAACAATAGACTTACAGTATTCACGAATTGTGATTTTTGTACCAAATTTTATTCGAATCGCTCCATTCAGTCTTGAGATATCGTCTCCACAGACTCACTGACACACACACACAGAGACATCACCTCAAAAATGTTTGATTCGTGATCAGGGATGCTTGAAACGTCCTCTCCCGTTGAAAACTCGAATTCGAATTTTCGACCCCGTCACAATACTTTTCTTATACATTATGTATATAAAGAAAGTAAAAAATTATCTCTAATCAGAATTTATACTATCCATTCCCCAGTTCTTTTGATTCTTTTCAAACCACTAAGATGGTGATAATAATAATAATAATAATAATAATGATAACAAAACTTTAAGCACGCTTTTAGCCTTACGGATTTAGATTTAACATGAATGTCATGTGCCGTGTACCCTATAATTTGAAATTTTAATGTGTTTCTATGAAATAGTTATTAAAGAACATTAGTTGGCGGAATACTTCATAAGCTGTACATAACATGAAAACTCAAAACTTGTAATGCAAACAGAAAAATGTTCTGAAAGGTCGAGGACATTTTAGGACCATTATCTGGAAGATGGCTTTTTTTCTGGAAGACTAAAAAATGTATTGTGTTGTGCATAAATAAAAGTGAATTTGTATGTTAATTTAAAAAATGCCAGACATTAAACAAATAGTTGAAACATAAATAAAAATGCAATTTTTTTTTACATTTGCTAACATATGTCGCATTCGTGTTGTAACTAAACTAATATGTTGATATATCCATGAGTAATATGAAAGCAAGTATTGAAAGATATGTTTTTAACACTTTACAACATAGTTGAAAAGTGTTTATGACTTTGTTCATTCTGTCTGTCTGTCCGTTTGTGCAATAACTGCCGTAAAAATGACATTATCAAAATTAAATTTTAGTATGTTGTTCAGACGGCCTGTGGGACATATGGGAATGTAAATGAATATCACGCAATTAGTTTTGTATTGAACTCTGATTGAAAAAATGAAATACATTGAACCCTAATGAAACTAATTTTTCAAACACATTTTAAGCAAAATTAAAATTCACCAATTGCTTCGAAAATTTAAAACAAATTCAAATTATCTAATAAATCAGTAAAATATGTTTGGTAGTTTTTTACATAAAAATTAAAATAATAATTGCACCCATATTATATGAAGAGATCACGTGACCCACTTCAAAATAAAATATGGCCTCCATCTTGTGTCAAAATCGTGATTTTTAAAGTTCTTTTTAATGTATGCTTAGTGTTGCATCCGTCCTAAAACCGCTTTTCTTTCTGTGTATATATATACTGCGCCAACGCAATTGCAATACTTATGGGTTTAAATGATCATCAAACTTTGATTGCTTCTACAACGAAGCCTGATTTTCACGAACGGAGAATGTAAACACATCAAGCTGTAAGATGAGTTGTATAAGAATTGTTGAATTTCTTTAACGCAAAATTATTTAGCTCTGGAGTCTGCAATATAGATGATATGAATGAAACATTCATTGGTTTTACATAGAGAAGCAGCAGATTACTGTCTTTTCCGATGAAGTTTTAAGCATGGAGTTAGAAAGTAGTTTTATCTCCATGGTTTTAAGTTTTTAAGTAAAATAAATTATTGTAGTATTGTGATAATTTCAAAAATAACGCCGTTGAATGAAAGGAATGGAAAAATGTTTATGAATGAAATATTCACTGTTTTTATATAGAGAGTTTGGCTATTTATATTTCGATGACGTTATTTGATTAAAATTGATTTGTTTTCAATGAAGCATTCAAATATAATAAATTATTGTAATATTGTGATAATTTTAAAAATATGACCTCTGAATATATCGCATTTTAGAGATGTTTAAATAAAATTGCATGTCAGTTGGAAAGTGTTTCATAATCAATGCTTTATGCATAATTGATCTTTCTTGTTATTCTATAAAAGTGCATGCGCGTCATATAACATGAAGCATAAACTTGCAAAATATGACTTACCAGTACTTGTATAAACATAGGCGATGCATAAATCTTTTCTAATCAATATTATTATTTCTTATACGACTCTCTATTGAAAGATAATACTTAACATCTTCTAACAAAATGCAAACAATTTAGCACCCTGGGAGACCAAGGATAGACAAACTTACTTGCAGGAGGGCCAAATGAAACATTTTTATTCACTTCATGCCACATACATTTATGTACTATTTTTCACTGAAATTCGTTAAAAATACGTAATACATTGTTTTTAAGTTTATTCAGAAAATTAAAATGATGGGGTGTGAGATTTAGCATCCGGCATTTCTTTGAATGATTTGGGTTAAACTGTAAGGTGGTGATTATCAAGGAAGAATATAAATACTCTTCAATAAATTATTTTCTGAATAAGATCACTTTTCACAAAAGTTTTTCCAAATAGTGCAATATTTTAATTTTTCATTCTTATGTCTACTTTATTAGTTTAGATAAACTTACAAAAATACCATAATATTAATTCATTAAACGGAAGGTAACTAACATTACAAAAGCAAAAAAACCTGATGTGGGCAGCACATGACTTTCCTTATATAATGCAATGCATTTACTATTTTACAATAAAACCAAAATAGGTTATTCTTTATTATATACTTACAGTATTGTGGCAATTAATTTGGAAATGTCATTTTTTTCGTTTTATCACACGTAAGCTTAGGAAGAAGCACTCCAAATTAGCTCAGAGTTCAAATTGCAGTTATTATCAAAGTAGCAGGTGTTCGTATGCACCTGGTAAGTAGCAGGTGTTCAAATTCCTCCGCCAGGTGGCAGGTGTTCCGCAGTGGTAGTTTCTCAGTTGTTGCGGGGCTCATTAGCGTCATGGATATCAGCTCGAAAACACGTGCTAAAGTGATTGCGCTTAGAGAACACGCTTCTAAGACGTTCGAGGAAATAGGTAAAATATGTGGAGTGAGTACAGCAAGTGTCGGGAGGATCTGGAATAGGTTTCAGGAAATGCTGGAACCAACCGCTCTGGAAGATGCGGCCGAAAAAGATCAACTTCGACTCGTGACGACAAAACTTTACATCGAATGAGTGTTAAAAATCTTCGATTAACCAGTTTTGACCTGTCTAAGTCCATGGTGGCAGCTGGTGTTGATATTGCACCTTCAACAGTGCGATACAGGATGTTAGAACGCAGACGGAGAGCACGTCGACCGTACAAGAAGCAGCTTCTGATGCTTCGCATGAAGAAAAAAAGGTTGGAATGGGCACGGAAATACAAAACATACATGGACTGCGAAGGACTGGGAGAAAGTTCTCTTTTCTGACGAAACACATTTTGTGGTTCAGGGATTTAGATCTATGTTGGTGAGAAGGAGCCAAGGAGAACCTCTCAATCAGCACCACATCAATCAAGCATCCGCCCAAAAAGATGTTTTGAGGTTGTTTCAGCGTTTTGGGGACAGAATCTCTTGTTCCCGTAGAGGGAATGATGAACAGTGCCAGTTACGAAGTCATATTGACCCGAAAAGTGCTTCCAACCATGGCTAAACTGTGGCCGAACGGAGATTGCGTTTTCCAACAAGACAGCGCGCCATGTCACACTTCGAAGCGAATCAAAAATTTCTGCTCAAAAAAAATATTACCGTACTGGATTGGCCCGGGAATTCACCAGACTTGAATCCCATAGAAAATTTGTGGGCTATTGTCAAAAAACCGCTTCACAAATTTGACTGTACGACGATGGACAAGCTAATTTCGGCCGTTATTGACATATGGTTCAGAGACGTTGAAATTAAAACTACATGTGCTAGTCTAGAACATTCCATGCCGAAACGTGTCTGTGATGTTACAAAGTCTCGGGGAGGTCATATCACTTATTAGTTTTAAATGTATCCATAGAAAACTTGAATAAAACTGAATTTTATAGAAAAAACTGCATTTCTCTATTAATTGCCACAATACTGTATATTTTTTCCAAGATATTGAATGTTCGTCAAATATTCGTTATTTTCATTGATTTAGCGTCATTTTTATCCATTTGACGAAATTTTCTTTGATTTGGTAACATTTAAAAAGTCGCCAAGTTGGCGACATTCCGTCAAATGTGTCGCCAAAATCTCGTCAAACGTTATGGACGGAGAAATAATTTATTCTTATAGCAGATAAATGACTATTGGAGTTCAAATACAAAAGTATTACTCAAAGTATCGTTTTTCATGAATGGAACGAGTTAGATCCACAAGAATGATGTCACTAAATTTATCGCATGATATTACGTATAAAAAGTGAACATGTTTCTCAATAGGAAATACTTTTTTTATTTTATTTAATTTTTTGATAATTTTTTTGAAAAATGTGCAATATCTCGAGAACGGTTCATGCTAGCGTTCTAAAATTTGTTAATCGTTTTCTAATGAAAAATTTCATAAGAAATGTCTGTTTGCGTAACTTTATTAAAAGTTTTGATTTTTTGACGATTTTTTCAAAATTTCACTCGAAAATTTAGGGGGATTCTGAACATTCGATTGCGTATAAAAACAATAGGCTTCCAGTATTCACGGATTGTAATTTTTGTACCAAATTTCGTTCGAATCGGTCCATTCGTTCGTCAGTTATCGTCTCTACAGACACACATACACACCACACACACACACAGGCATCACCTCAATAATGCTCGATTCGTGATCAGGGATGCTTAAAACGTGCTCTCCAGTCGAAAACTCGAATTCGAATTTTCGACCCCATCACAATACTTTCCTTATACATTATTGTTTATAAGGAAAGTAATGGTGAATCTTGGGATGCGGTCCTGTCAGATCTGAGAGTAACATTTTGAAAAGTTCGTGTGCAAATCTTAATGTGCATGTCTTGAAATATGCATGTCCTAAAGTGTGCATTTCTCAAAATATGCATTTCAAAAAATGTCACACCAGGATACAGCATTTTAATACACTTGTAACATTTTCAGACATTTGTTTTAATCTGTAGCTAATTTATTATACATTTGTTATGAGTTAACTTCTTAAAAAAGCAATCAAAGATAGATTTAATTTAGTATTAATTCTTAATTTAATTAATAGCATTAATTATTAATTTAATTAATCTTAATATATGTGTATATTTCAAAGTATAAATAAATAAATTGCTAGTATTACTTGCAAAAATATTCATATCGCTATAAAGAATTTTAGCTAAATTTGGATGTTCTTCTTTTTCGATTTTCGTAATTTTTGTGTAAGAATGAGTTTATTTGGCGTCGCCCCAGATAATGGAAGCCGCTTCATGAAGTATTTTCATGGGACAAATTGTCTAGATCCAGTTAACATATTCGCGTGTATTTATATAAAATTGAGCGCGGTGTTTTGGGAATAATTGAACAAGAATAGGTAAATAAGTAAATGTTTATTGAAATACATTTCATATTGAAAGAAAAACTCTATATAATATGTTTAAATTTAGTTTAGAGTGGTTAATATTACAAATGAATATACTATCTCGAAAAATAAGCATACACATTAGTTGATATGAAATATAGAGTAGAAATCTCTTCTACTTTTAGCATGTATGCATTTATTACAAATAATTTTATAAGCATTAGATATTATTAAACACTGAGGTGAAATAGTTTTCTACGGAATGTTAATAAAAAATGATTTAAGCTTGAACTTCATGCCAGTTTCGTGGTATAACTTCGGTAATCTCCACAAAACGTTCTGTGAAGATAAATTATTCAATTAATCAGAAAATGCAACCGATTAAAAAGCTGACAAGGGTAAAAGCTGACAAGATAAATAAACGAAAATGAACTCAAAATCCGCAATTCAAAGTCAACGAGACATGAACCTAGACAGCCTGATAAAAAATGACGATGTTGTCAATAAAATTGGTAACTAGTTTATGAAGATGGTAACCAGCTTTAGGGATTAAAATATTCAGAAGTTAGATAAAGTGCTGAACTAGTAATTAAAATATGATAAACAGAAATAACAGTATCAAGAAGAAGGTGATCAGTAACGTATTTACAGTAGGTAAGTCTGTTGGATGAAGTTGTACAATTGACGCTTGAAACGACAAACGAAGTGAATGCAACATTGCAGGCTTGGCATAGCCATTAAAAAAACTCCCGAAAACACAAAGTGAAATTAAGAGATGATTATTATAGGGTCGTTTGATAGAGTATGAATAGAGAATGTGATGATGGTCCATATATCATTATGTACATCAAGTAACGTATTTGTGATACCGTATCAGATTGCCCTCGGTAGAAAAAGTATAAGATGGAAAGGGTGGTTAGAAACAGAGGCTGTATCACGTGACTAATGGTCTGTAAACTGTTGCACACGAACATCAACATTTTTGCATAAACAAATTTAGAATTTATTAAACTACTTAAACTGTAATACTGGTTACTCGCAGAAAGATACACCATTGTCTTTGGCGATCTATTCGTGATCCACCTTTTGATACGTTTTCATTTATCTACGTTTTCATCAATTTTTCAGTGAAAGAGCAGTAAAATACATATTCGGAGTTTTACATGGAAAGATGTTATCACGGTTTCTATTTCGTGGCATGAGGATTAAGAATTTTACATGCTTTATTTCATGGGCAATAATATCACACGAACTAAAATTTTAGTTTAATTATCAGTTTAATTTTTCACTCAAACGCAATCTCATGATGACAGAGTTAACCTGACTGTTTTGGTTATCATCAGAGCAGCGCAAGACAAATATCGCAGTATATTGCGTTTAATCTTAGTTTAATTAACTTTAGTCTTTATGCTCGAAACAACGTTTTTGTTTCAATTGGCACTTGTATAGAAGTTATCTTGTCATTACACAATGCAAAGCATTAGGTGGACCTATTTTGGAAAAAATAATATACCACGATCATTTACTTTTAATCGACAGATTGTTCAACAATTCAGTTCAGGGTTAATTGAGTTCAACTGTAGGGGAGAGTGGGGCACAATGGATCTAGGGGCACAGTTAACCACCCCCTTTATTATTTTGTTTTTACAATTTTTCACAATGCTTTGCATTTTGATATGTATATAACAACACAGTCTCGATGTACTTCCCTTATATCCAAAAATCATGTTCTCAACTCATTATTAAGCCATTTTATAGTGGTAGGTGGTTTATAGATAATAAAAAGATAGAAAGTAAAATTGTTTAGACTTACAGCTTTATTTTTCTTCATTTAAGAATTCTAATTTGAAGAAGAGTCTCATTAGAATATAAAGGTAAGATTTTTATCATTTTTTCTTTTTATATCATATATGACTGCATTCAATAAATGCAGAATTGGTTTATTTTATTTGTGTTTGTTGTTGAACTTCCATATGGAGCACAATGGACCACAACACCTTGGGTACAATGGACCATCGTTATAATAAAACCAGAAGTAAGTAAATATATATAGGACCAGAAATAAATATCTCAGATTTAAAGTTTTGATACATTTATCTATTACTCGTTATAGACCGGAAATGCATTAACCACGTCCATTATTAATAGAAGTTCAAGACTTGGAAGATGGGGCCCAGAATACTGATTGTATATGAGGTATCTTACCAAATATTTCAAAATGTACTCTCGCAAATCTCAATAAATATTTACAGAAAATAATGTAATGAAAAACAAGAACGTGCATTAATTTTGATGATTTATTAATGAGTATGCTGAATTTTAATTTCACATTGTTGATGTTTTTAGATTGTTTTTTTTTAACTTTATATAATTTCAAATCTTCGCATCACATTTGTGAGTCAACAGCCCCGTTAACTCGGGTTTAATCTAGTCTCTGTACGTTCTAGAACATTATTAATTTATTATACAGTGTGGATTAATTATGACAAAAATATAAATACAACATTTGAGTATTAGAATTTGAAGAAACTTTATTACAAAGTTCCAAAATCGTTTAAAAATATTGAAACACAATTTCCAAGAATAAATCTCTTTCTTAAACTAATATTTTGTTTTCATTCTACTCAGAGAGGAACCGATCGAATTTTCATCCCGAGAAAAACGTCCCAAACCAAACAAAAGACCCTTTTTTTAACGATCAATATCACGGCCAAAAGGTACGTGGGAAGGTCGTCTGCTAATAGGGTTGGGCAACCCCCGTCTTCTTTCAGGACTTAATCGTAGGAGGTCCATTAAACGATACAATTTGGAACAATAGCTTTTGAGGAAAAGATGTTGCCATAAAAGCATCTTCACTTTTGTCAAAATGCTTCTGTGCTTTTGTTTAATTTCATTTTCCCGATTTTCTTGTTTTGGGGATAAAAAGGTTTGGCGATGCTTTTTTGGAAAATTGTTCGGGAAAAGTCTGAGATTATTTTATTGATCCCTTTGCAGCACTAGTGGCTTTTCTTTGTACATGTTTAAGACGTTTGGGTCACGTGACACTTGGTTGGCGAGTAATCGAAAGCGATAATTCCTTACGGGATTCGAAAAAGATCAATTGGAATATCTAAACAGGCTAAAAGTGAAACTATTTTGACTTCAACATATTATAATTGTAAAGTTGATTATTAATAATATGAATTTGTACATACAAGTTTATTTACAGCACAAGGCGTAAAAATTAGATGAATAATATTATTAATAATTTTCTCATTCTTACGTGTCTTATAAGACATTTTAAGAGGTAGACTCTAATCAAAAGTGGTAAATTGCAAGCGAAACTTAAGGGTGCCAAATTTTTAGTAAAAGCAATAGAAATTAGGTTAACAATTAAAACTTTAGTTCAATTCTATGTTTTATTTCTAAAATTCATTAAAAGACAAATGAGGATGAGTTAGCTGACTATCTATATAAAAGGCTTGATGATGCATCAATTCTTTCTGATTCACCATCGTATCGATATTTGTCTGATTCATCAACTGCTTAAGATTTTAAAGAGAAGTTCCTCATTGGTCATAGGCACACACTAAAAGAGGATATTTGTTCAGCATACCCTTACGGGGTCAGATGAACGAGGGATATGATTATCATATCACCGTAACTCTCCGATCTAGGAAGCGGAAGATGCAATTTTTCATGGATATACTACACGGGTCATATGTGAACATCAAGAAAGTGTATTTCCGTTACCCACTATGAGGGAGTGATAAAGGATGAAGTAATGGTGGGGGACAACAGAGTGATATGATTATCGTTATGCATAATCCTTTTCATGGATATACTACAAGGGTCATATGTGAACATCAAGAAAGTGTATTTCCGTTACCCACTATGAGGGAGTGATAAAGGATGAAATAATGGTGGGGGACAACAGAGTGATATGATTATCGTTATGCATAATCCTTTTCATGGATATACTACAAGGGTCATATGTGAACATCAAGAAAGTGTATTTCCGTTACCCACTATGAGGGAGTGATAAAGGATGAAGTAATGGTGGGGGACAACAGAGTGATATGATTATCGTTATGCATAATCCTTTTCATGGATATACTACAAGGGTCATATGTGAACATCAAGAAAGTGTATTTCCGTTACCCACTATGAGGGGTTGATAAAGAATGAAAGAATGGTGGAGGACAACAGAGTGATATGATTATTGTTATACATAATCCCCCTCTATGTAAGATTATGAAATACGGAACACCCGAATATCCTTACCAGTAGTATCAAAGCAGAAATACACACACACACACATATATATATGTGTGTGTGTGTGTGTTACAAGAGACATCTATATGACTGCAAGATCAATTATTTTACCCACTGGAATACCAACTTGAGTTTAAACGTACAACGTAATTTAATCGTAAATCACTTGAACAGATACAGATTATTAAACTCATGTATTACAGAATTTAATAAATGCATGATGCATTTAATCAACGAAACTCGGGAACAATCATATCCCTTCCGCTTTGTACAGCACTATTATGATGTTTTTTGCAGAAGTTATAGTGATAAAAATTATGTTAATTTATCCGACATCATACAATACAACTCAACTCTTACCTAGGACTATCTGATTGTTTCACATCCAGATGGCTCTATAAGTTAGACGCGACTTTTTTATGTATGCTTTCCTATTCGAAGTTCATACGTTTTATGCAACTCTTCCATGATTCCCGTCTTGCTGGTTAGTAAAATTTCCAATTTTTGTCATTTTGATCATTTTTATGTTGTCTGGGATTCGGCCATTTTTTCCCCACGGGCATGATCGATTGTTGCTTCGGGCGTGCAGAGTCTCTGGGAGCGTTTTCATGAAGTCAAAGCTAGCTTCTAACCAGGAAATAGGGGTCGCAATCCCCCTTGACCTTTCTGCAACCCTGTAAACACAATCATTCCACCTATATATTTTCTTTTTTCATTTTAAATCTTTATATATATATATATATATATATAACCACAAACGTTTAAGAAATGATAAGGGTTGTATGATTGACCAACTTG
The DNA here is from genome assembly GCA_951213105.1 of Amaurobius ferox. Taxonomy (NCBI): domain Eukaryota; kingdom Metazoa; phylum Arthropoda; class Arachnida; order Araneae; family Amaurobiidae; genus Amaurobius; species Amaurobius ferox. Next base: position 113,971,842 of record OX578146.1, read on the forward strand.
ATTGTCGTATCTCACTGGCCCCTAGAGCTGGGAATGCTTCTCGTGGGTGATGGATAAGCACCAAAAATTATTTTTCCATAGTCATTCTCAGTGTGTCAGAAATGCTTTGATGTTCGAAGAATATACGTGTAATATTCGTTTTTTACCCCTGTCCGGTTTAGGAACATGTCATATTAAAGAGGTATTCTTCAACAGTTGATAAGAGAACAGTAATAAATATTTTTTCTGCTACTCGTCTAAGTGAAACGTGGTGGGATAACCAAGCAGCGTTATCACTTCATGTCCACAGGTTCTTGAAATAGAAACCTGATATTTCACAGGGCTGTGCCACATTGGCCACATGTAAACACTAATGTGTATATCTGTAGAACAGACTGGTATGAGAAGCTCATTAAATGCATGATGGGAATGATTACAGTGTTTCTACGGTGGTTTACTGTACCCCAAGCATTGTTTTGTAAAGTCTCCCTTAAGTACCACTCATTGCTCATGTCTTCAGATTACGATATTCTCATTGAAAAGAAATGTTAATATAATTTTTACTAAAAGCTGTTTTTGAACTATTAATTTTCCATGATCTACAATAGATATAGTTTGAATAATGATTGATATAGATTTAACATATAATTTTAAAAGAGGGAGGTTGTTTATTGAGGATTTCCACTTGTTTTCCAATTTCCGGTTCACAACGTTCAATTTGATTTGAAACATCTATTTCTCAAGATTCGCTACAGATACATCTTAAATGATAACTGATATGGATTTAACATGAACTTCTGGAGGAGGTAGGTGATTTACTGAAGATTTGTATTTCTGGTTCCTTTTCCCTTTCCAGTTAAAAATTTTTCCTTGAAACATATCTTCTCATTAATAAGATAGATTTCTGAATTTGTATTTGCCGCTAAAATATGTTGAAAGAGGATGAATAAAGATGTTGAAAGCTTAGCTACTTTTTTGACTGTATACTAGTATATTTGTAATTCTTATTATATGACTAGAACGAATTACTTGGCGTTGTCCGGGTCCTAAATAAGTGGCCACTACTTTTAAAAAATAAGCGCTCATTACTTAGATAATACGCTACATAAATAATACGCTACATAAATAATACACTACAAAAATAATACGCTACTTGAATAATATAAAAATCGTCCACTATTTGGAAAACACATAATATTAAATGTGTTTGCTAATAAATGGTAGTAACGATCGGAAGAAAATGGTCCTGTGTTCAATGGCAAACGCTCCATTGCTTCAAGAATTTGAAGACATTGTTAAGTTAAAAATTTATAATTAATCAACGGATAGGAAACTAATTTTTATTCAGGAGCTGCCTTTGATATTTTACTGAGCTGCTGTCCAATTATGAACGTCGTAAGGCACGTCAATGTTTTTATGTTTCAATACAAAAGTAGGGGAGGTTTAGTAAGCGCGAAAAGTATATATTTTTAAAAATTCACAAAAATTTGTCCGTTAATCATGTGGTTTTCGCTCAAAGTTTGCTAAAAAGAGAATTTTTTTTACCTTTCTGATGGTGTCAAGATATAAACATTGTGATAAAAGTTTTGATTGCTAAGGAATAGATCTGTGTGAATATCGCCCAAACATTTTGTAAATCAGGATAAAAAAAAAAAAAATAAAAACTAATTCGAAAAAAAATTATGGTTATATGACACTCAGATTTCCCGCTACAGACTGCACAAACACACAAGCAGACATGCATCTTCCTTTAATATGTAAGAAGTATTATACATAGCTTTAAAAGGTTTTTTAGTTTTCTAAAGTAAATACTTCTGACAAAATATTTAAAACACTCTCGGCATACAATACCTTAAAGAAAGGAATCAAAGTAAGTAAGAAATCTGATAAATGTCTTCCACAGAGAATTAAAATAAAATTCCTACCAATTGGTGATTTTTAAACTGCGAATTTTAATTAAAAATATTCCCAATTCCGGCAAAATGCATAAAAACATTACAATATATAGCTCAACTTATCAAGTTAGTTAAACTCTTCCGAAATATTCTAAAATATTAAGAATGAATAGTTTTGTAATATGTCATCGCAAAACAGAAGCTGATAGAATTTTTATCCGGAAAAACGTCCCGAGCAAACAAAGATCCTATTTGATCAATCAATATCACGGTCAAAAGGTACGGGGGAAGGTCGTTTGCTAATAGGGTCATGCAACCCCGTATTTCAGAACCTAATCGTTCGGAGGTCCATTAAACGATAAAATTTGGAACAATGACTTTCGAAGAAAAAAATATCGCCAACAAAGCATCTTCTTTTTTTCTCAAAATGCTCCAGTCGCTGTCTTAATTTTATTTAATCATGATCTTTTTCGGGGAAATGTTCCGAGCATTCTGGGAAAATCATTCGAAAATTTTAAGAATTCCGTTTACTTTCCTGTAATACATTGTATGTGTAAAGGGAAGAGGTAATGATTGAGTTATAAACCTGGCTCTGATTTTGAATGACTGGCATATAGGAAAAGGCGCAAACAAAATTACTTCGCACCTGTCAGCAAATATAGCTGTGGTGCCTGACTTCAATTTATCTTTGAATGCAGAAAGTTCCTAGTGCACAGAATCTACCTTCAGTCTGAATCTCAAGATATAGGCGAGATGGTTTTTCTTGGGATGCAAAACATACAGAAATGACGTAGACGTTAATTACGACGGCCAGTACTTAAATGTGGACAGACTTTAATATGGTCAGCAAGAGGGCCAGTAATTTGAGTTTTAATGTAGCAATACCAAAAACAACAGTTTTCAAGGGCGACGATTTTCTTTAAATGTGAACTTTTACTTGAACATTAGCTGTTAAAGAACGAGAAATGCTATAATATTTTCAAGGCGTTGTTTTGAAGTTAATAAAGTAGTGACTAAACATAAATTTATGTGAAGGGATTTTCGAGCAGTGGTTTATTGCGACTTTGGACAATAAGGGTTGGTACAGCAACAGTGTATTAATTGAATGAAATCGACTTTTATGAATTAAACACCATACAAAGCAACAATTTAAAACTGGTTTAACGAATTCCATCTTGGACGTAGGAGACTCTGTGATGAATTTCGAAGTTCGACCAAGAACTGCTGTGAAGCCAGAAAATATTCATGCTGTGCTTTACATATGATGCCACGTCACATATGATGATACGTCACATATGGTCACTTTACATATGATGTCACGTCACATATGATGAAATTGAGGCATCTCTGAACATTTCAAGGATCCGAATGCATTTAATTTTACATGATCATTTAAAAGTTTAAAAACTATGTGCGTGTTGGATTCCATACAGTTTATTTCAAAACTCAAAATGATGCTCGTGTCAAACAGTGCAATGAAAATCTCAAAAGATTCTACTCTGCTTCAAAACATGTCTTTGACATTGCAACATGTGACAAAACGTAGATATATCCCCATGTTCCCGAAACTAAACAACAATCTACTGTATGGGAAGTAAAAAAAGAGTCAAATGCTACAAAAGTTGTTCGTGTACAAAGTGTTTCAAAGAAAATGCCTGCTTCGTTTTGGGGGAAATCCGACAATATTGCAACCGTTACTTTGAAGGATTGTAGAACAGTAAATATGGTATACAATTATGGAATTTTACAATTAAACATTATTCTGGCAAATCTATCCAAAAAATTTCAATATTGCCGGCTGTGCGAAATTTTTACATATTAGATTACTCACAACAAGCTCCATTATACCAGCTTTGTCTATATAAAGATTTAGCAGGATAAATTCTTTCAACTCTATTTTTTTGTTTCCAATCTTTTCCACATTATACACAAAAAAATACAATCCTCGGGGCAAAAACGCACAATATGCTCGTCACAAAAGCATTCAAATCTCTTCCCATAATCCACAAAACTCTTTACAAAAGCGACGCAAGCACTCCCCATTATTCATTCTCAACACAATATATGAAATTTTAATAAGACTGTATACGAGAGGAAATCATACTCGTTTAGGGCGTTCTTGTGAATCGTTAAACATTTAAATCGAATGTAAAATACGTTTTTGTATCACAACTAATGATACAGTGTCTAGTTAGTGTCTGGAACTAATAAATTTAACATGATATTTCCGTGTAAACAACGATTTTCTTAAATATAATTATAAAGGAATAATAATAAGTAGAACTGTAATGGGAACTTCAAAATTAATTTTATTACGTACATTGAGAGGGGATGTGAATGTAGTTATGTACGGAAAAATAATACAATAATAAGCTTCCGCTCTTTTGTTCCATGAGAAGGATTGTGAAAATAAAGTTACGAACTGTAAGAAATTATCTTTAATGAAATGTGTAAATTTCATAAATGGGACAAAATTTAATTACAATACCTTTTACGATCAATCACGACAAATTGAAAAATCCTGAAGATAACCGAAGTTCGCCTACCTGTAAGAGAAGAAAACAACTTTAATAGATAAACACATTAAAAGAAAGTAGTAAAATTTATTTGTGATGAATGATATCGATTTTTTATATCTTTGGATATTAAAGCCGTCATATGACAGTATGCGTAAAAGATTTTTTCAATTTGCCCACTTGCAACATTTATGCTCATATTGTTGTCTCAGGACACATGCAAGTACTTAATTACTTTCCTTATATACATAATATATAAGGAAAGTATTGTGACGGGGTCGAAAATTCGAATTCGAGTTTTCGACGGGAGAGCACGTTTCAAGCATCCCTGATCACGAATCGAACATTTTTGAAGTGATGTCTGTGTGTGTGTGTGTGAAAGTATGTGTGTGTGCGTCAGTGAGTCTGTGGAGACGATAACTGACGAACGAATGAACCGATTCGAACAAAATTTGGTACAAAAATCATAATCCGTAAACACTGGAAGCCTATTGTTTTTTTACGCAATCGAATGTTCAGAACCCCCCTAAATTTTCGAATGAAATTTTGAAAAAATCGTCAAAAAATCAAAACCGCTAATAAAGTTACAAAAATGAACATTTCTTATGTAATTTTTCATTAGAAAACGATTGACATAAATTTTAGAACGCTAACATGAGCCGTTCTTGAGATATTGTACATTTTTCAAAAAAATTATCAAAAAGTCATATAAAATAAAAAATAAAAATATATCCTATTGTGAAACATGTTCACTTTTTATATGTAATACCATGCGATGAATTGAGTGACATCATTCTCGTGGATCTAGCTTGTTCCATTCATGAAAAAAGATACCTTAAGTTAATACTTTTGTATTTGAACGCCAATAGTCATTTATCAGCTGTAAGAATAACTTATTTCTTCGTCAATAACGCTTGGCGAGATTTTGGCGACAAATTTGGCGGAATATCGCCAACTTGGCGACTTTTTGAAATGTTGCCAAATTAACGAAAATCTCGCCAAATGGATAAAAATTGCGCTAAATCAATGAAAATGACGACTAATTGTCGAAAATTCAATATCTTGGAAAGAATATTAGTATCTACTATAAGAAAAACGTATTATTTTTACTGTAAAAGTAGTAAATTTATTACATTATATAAGGAAAGTCATGTGTTGCCCACGTCAGATTTTTATTAATTATTATACGACCGCCTTAACGAAACAAAACTATATCACCCCAGTAAAATACAATTAATTTACGACCTCGAGGTGAACTAACAAAACATATTTGTCCGAAGAACAGTTAAAATTCTAATGATTTAAATGAAGGATGTTAAATTAATTTATACAAAGCGAGAGGTATTACATACAAAGAAATTTCACTTGATTTTCTGAGATACTGAATTACTCTCAATTCAAAGCCGTTTTACAACATTTGTCATGCTGAAAAAATATTGCGCCAAATTTGTTGCCAAGGTGTACACACATACAGTGTCTTAAGAGGGGTCGTGGAACAAAAGTACAATTTTCCTTACTTAACATTTGATTTCAGTTTCCTTTCATACATATGTATTTCAAACTAAATAAATAAATCTGATGTGGGCCAGCACATGACTTTCCCTGCAGACTCAAATTCATATTTTGTTTATTTCTTTAATAATTCATTAGATTGAGTTTAATTGAACCACGAAACACTAAATTTGCATTTTTAATTCAATTTTTGTTTCTATTTGGTAATTGGACATTTTTCCGAAATCGGCGTAGCAAAAATGCAAGAAATCTCAAATATCTTGAAAACGGCTAGTGCTAAAGTATAATAGAGTGCGCTATATTATTTTCCACTTTAAAAATTGCGTATAAAACAAGAATTTAATTAATACATTTGAGCATACGCTACTTAGTATGTTTTGTTTTAGATTTTGGCGATTTTACAGGGCCATTTCGTAAAAAAAGGCAGGTTGTTCTTTTCCGAATCGTACCAAAATCTAATCAGCACCAGAGTATCCAACAAGTAACTTATCTACCAAATTTTGTGAAATTTGGTCAATTAGTATTTTTACTAGAGCGGATAAATGACATTTTTACGGGCCATTTCGCAAAAAAAGGCGGGTTCTGTTTTTACAAATCGTACCACAAACCAATCAGCACCAGGGTCACATCCAAGTAACTTATCTATCAAATTTTATGAAATTCGGTCCATTAATTTTTGAGTTAGAGTGGATACATACATTGCATAGACAGACAGACACCACGCTAAAAATAGTTTTTTTGTATTCTAGAGGTCTCGAAACGTGTAGATCCGTCCGAAACTCGAGTTGCGATTTTCGACATGATTCCAATACTTTCCCTATACATTACCATGTATTGCAGGGAAAGTAAAAAACATGTTAGAAGATAATTAACTTAGAAACATATTTTTATTTTTATTTATTAACTCTGTACAAAATTGGACATATATTTACCCCTAAACTTGTTCCTTATTAATTATTAATCTTAACAAACATGTGGGAAAAGTAGGTAAATCCTTATTTATTTTTTAAAGATTACGATGATAGAAATGATTGTACTTTGTCTATTCATAGTACAATCTAATAGTCACCAGGGTAAAGCATGGCTTGCCTAATTTCCAAATTTCATTAATTTCAGACATAAGGTTTATAAACTAATGTGGGCATTGACATCAGACATGCACATAATTGTCTCTATTAATTGCTGATTCGAGTTATAAGAAGCCCAAACCATATAAATCCGTCGAAATATCATGTTAAAATTTTGAGAACATATTGTGGATACTTCCTTGATAGAAACAGGTATAAGAAAATAAGTTAAGTACAAATGATCAAATAATCAAAATTGGTATCACGTCTGTATTCAATAGATAAAATAAGGACAACGCTTTTTAAAAAGCGAAATGTCTTTTATTTAACACATCCTAAAAGATGTACAAAACATATATTAAAAACTGCCAGAGCGCTTTCGGACGTATATACGCCCTTCATCAGTGGCCACATGAATAGTAAAAACATGAAATGTTTATACACAGGGTGATTATAATTAAAGTTCCCGGTTTGAAAATTGTCTCAAATAAAAAGCACTGTTCAGAATGATTTGAAATTTTGCGTGAACACTCGTGGAGCAATGGAATTTTGTTTGGTGAAGAAAAAACAGTAGTTTAAAAAGTTGCCGCTAGGAGAATAATCAGCGCTTTACTACACCAGAATGCAATACAAAAGTAATAAACGTTAACTTACTCATTGGCTAATGACGTAATAAATGTTCAATATGCTATCCTTCGCATTCTGAAACAAACTGAAAGCGCAAAATAGCGTGTTCAACAAGAGATTTGAGTGTTTCTGTAGAGATGTGATGCGTGATGCTAGCTTTAAGTTCCGCTAAATTGGTAATGTGTCCGTTAAACACTACATTCTTCAGTTGCCCCCAAAGCCAAAAATCACACGGATTGAGGTCAGGGGAGCGTGCTAGCCATCTTACAAGAAAATGGCGGCTGATGATTCTGTCATCTCTGACTGCGAAATAGCCGCTTCACTGGTTTTGCGATATGTGGTGGAGCCCCATCCTGCATGAAAATAGTGTTATCTATACACTGACGTTCTTTCAGTGTGAGTATAATGTGACTTTTCAAAAGACGTTCATACAGATGGCCATTGACAGAACAGATGACGGGGCCATGAGGTCCAACTTCCTCAAAACAGAAAGGACCGATAATAAACGCTGCTGTAAATCCGCATCACACACTGACTTTGGGGGAATAAAGAGGCACCTGGCGTAGTTCCTGTGGATTTTTAATTGCCCAGATTCTGCAATTTTGCTTATTAACAGTTCTGTGGAGATGGAAGTGTGCTTCGTCAGTCCACAAAACGTTCCAGGGCCATTCATCGCCCACTTGTATCCGAGCCAGAAATTGAAGTGCGAACAATTCACGTGCAACATTGCCCGCATGTAGCAACTGTTGAACATGGGTCAGTTTGTAAGGATAACATTTCAAAATGTGTTTCAAAATTTTTTGTACCTTACTGGAGCGTACGTCTAATGATCGGGCAATTCCACGTGCACTCGTAGATGTATTAGTGTTACGCTCTTCTTCTAACGCTGTAGCTACATCTTCTACTATCCCTCCATCGACTGCTTTCCGTCCCCTACCAGGTTTGATGTCCAAAGAACCAGTCTCTTCAAATTTTAAGATCATTTTGCGCAAGCTTTTGCCACCCAGAGGATCAGATTTTAATTTTTCAACATTCTGAACTTTCTCAGAGCTACTAAACAAGAGCTGTTATTTTCATAAAACAATTTGACAAGAAGAGCACGATCTTTTATTGATAGAGTCATTGCGATAGAACAATAGATATTTTTCATTAGGTTATGGGAAACAAGTTCCGCTCTTCCTTTTTTATAGCAAACGTTTATTGCAACGTCACTGTCTTATGCAAATTTGCAGCAGCATTTGAAGAGCAATTATGCAAAACAAGTTAAATCCACTTTTTGTGAAAAAAGATACGACTTACGTTTGCTTAGAATTTAACATTGTTTCAATGGATGAGTTTTTTTTTTCATTACTTGCATGCATATGATGAAAGATCGACTTTTAATTTAGTATTCGAAGGACAGCATATTGAACATTTACTACGTCATTAACCAATGAGTAAGTCAACGTTTATTACTTTTGTATTGCATTCTAGTGTAGTAAAGCGCCAATTATTCTCCTAGTGGCGACTTTTTGAACTACTATTTTTTTCTTCACCAAGCAAAATTCCATTGCTCCACGAGTGTTCACGCAAACTTTCAAATCATTCTGACCAGTGCTTTTTATTTGAGACCATTTTCAAACTGAGAACTTTAATTATAATCATCCTGTATATAGAAACCAGTTTAAAGCAGATTTGCACAAAATATAAAATGGTAAATGAACTTACTAAATATAATAGAAGAAATATACACGGAAATTACAAAATAAGTTTAAACGCTTACGAATTTTAAAATATTACAAGAAAAGAACTAATACAAATTTTAGAAAACGTCAAGCCTGATATTCCTGAGAATGACGTCACAAATAACTTTTAAGAGGTTTGAATTGCATAGAGTCGATAATGAGTCGCCAAGTATAACTTAAAATTTGTTCCTATTCAAATTTTCATTTCATAAAATTTGACGCTATGGTTATAAGACGATGACAAATATTCTCGTATTACCAATAGGTAACTGAAAATGTCAATTTCTAGATAGGTTATTTTAAAGACAATAAAATATACATCCGGTATTTCTAACGGGATACACAGTTTTTGAGCTGATGAATGGGGCTCATCATGCCCCCGAAACAATAGCAGATACCTTACATTCATATGCATGCTCCTATCAAATGCGGAAAATAATTTGTCTTTTCGCAAGCAGCAGTTACATTCATTGTCCAATTTTTTATCCTAACATAATATTCGCACTTTTCTCTATACATATACTATGCATTGTATGGAGAATAATAAGTTTAAAAATCTGCCACGTTTAATCTGTAAATATTTTGATGTAATATTTTATCCCTTCCCTTTTTGCCCCCAAATTCTTGAACCGAGTGAACTTTATCACGGAATTAAAATTTATTTATTTAGTTAATTAAATTTTAGAGAAAGAACAATTCTGCCGATATTTCTCACTAACAAGTGTACATTAGGAGTCATTATACCCGTGTTTATAAAGGGTTTACATTGAGTAATGTTAAATTAATGATTAAATGTTGCGTAATAGCTATGAAAAGTCCATTTTTGCAACAGTTTTGTTATGATCACTAACGAAAGTGTATATTCGATAAATAAATTAAATATTCCGGGCAATTTTTGCAAGACTTGAAGTTGGAGTAAAAAAAAGTCTGATGTGAGCAGCAGACGATGTTTTCCATATATTTATTTTTACTTTCCTTATATACAATAATGTATAAGGAAAGTATTGTGACGGGGTCGAAAATTCGAATTCGAGTTTTCGACGGGAGAGCACGTTTCAAGCATCCCTGACCATCCCTGATCGAACATTTTTGAAGTGATGTCTGTGTGTGTGTGTGAAAGTATGTGTGTATGTGTGTGTCAGTGAGTCTGTGGAGACGATAACTGACGAACGAATGGACCGATTCGAACGAAATTTGGTACAAAAATTATAATCCGTAAACACTGGAAAGCCTATCTTTTTTATACGTAATCGAATGTTCAGAACCCACCTAAAATTTTCGAGACAATTTTTGAAAAAAATCGTCAAAAATTCAGAACCTCTAATAAAGTTACGCAAATAGACATTTCTTATGTAATTTTTCGTTAGAAAACGATTGACATAAACTTTAGAACTCTAACATGAACCGTTCTCGAGATATTCCACATTTGAAAAAAAATCATAAAATAATGAAAGTATATTTCCTATTGAGAAACATGTTCACTTTTTATATGTAATAGTATGCGATAAATTCGGTGACATCATGCTCGTGGATCTAGCACGTTCCATTCATGAAAAAATATACTTTGAGTAATACTTTTGTATTTGAACGCCAATACTTATTTATGTGCTGCAAGAATAAATTATTTCTCCGTCCATAACGCTTGGCGAGATTTTGGAGACAAATTTGGTGGAATGTAGCCAACTTGACGACTTTTTTAAATGTTGCTAAATTAATGAAAAACTCGCCAAATGGATAAAAATAACGCTAAATCAATGAAAATGACGACTCATTGACGAAAATTCAATATCTTGGAAAGAATATAAATATCTATTATAAAAATATTCAATTATTTTTACTATAAAAGCAGTAAATGCATTGCATTATATAAGGAATTTCATGTGTAGCCCACATCAGATCTTTTTTATTTCTGCGATAGATCCATTAAATTGGGTAATACTGCACGAAATAAGACATTCAATCAATATGAAAGTCAATTTAAGTTGATTTTCCAATTTTAAATAACATTTTTTATTTGCCGATTTCGTGCATATGTAAATACTGCCAACTCTAAAAATAAAAAAAAAATGTTTGAACTATTTTGAGAACGGTTAAACTTGCACAATAACAAGAAAGATCAATCATACATGAAGCATTGATTATGAAACACTTTCCAACTTTAATGCAATTTTATTTAAACACCTCTAAAATGCGATGCATTCAGGGGTGATATTGTTTAAATTATCTCAGCACTACAATAATTTATTTTACTTAAAAACTTAAAACCATGGAGGTGAAAGTACTTTATAACTCCATGCTTAAAACTTTATAAAAAAAGGCAATGCTATAAAATCGTCTACTTCTCCATGTAAAATCAACGAATATTTCCTTCATATCACCTGTATTCCAGACTCCAGAGCTAAATAATTTTGCGTTACAATAATTCAGCAATTCTTATACTACTCATCTTACAGCTTGATTTGTTTACATTCTACATACGTTAAAATTAGGCTTTGTTGTAGAAATTAAAAAAAATGCATTGTAATTGCGTTGCCGCAGAATAAAGATCTACAGAAAATACGCAAAATTAAAGCTATTTCAAGACGGATGCAACACTAGATATAAATTTAAAAGAACTTGAAAAATTCTGATTTTGACACTGGGAATAAAGATGGATGCCATATTTTATTTTGAAGTGGGTTATGTGATCTCTTCATATAGTATAGGTGTATTTATTATTTTAATTTTTATTTAAAACACTACCTAACTTATTTTGCTTAATTTTTTTTATATATTTTATGAGAGAATTTGAATATTTTCTAAAATTTTCAAACTATTTTGCGAATTTTAACTTCATTTAAAAAATGTTTGAACAATTAGATCCCATAGGGTTCAATGTATTTCACTTTTTCATCACGGGTTTAATTCAAAAGTAATTGGGTGATCTCATTCATTTACATTCCCGTATATTGGATTGTTTGAACAACATACTAAAATTTCATTTTGATAATGCCATTTTTAAGGCGGCTATAGTGGGAACGGACGGATAGACAGAATGATCAAAGTCATAAACACGTTTCAACTATGTTGGAAAGTGCTAAAACATTTTCTTTTGCTGACATAAAAAAAAATTCAGAAAAATAGAATATTTATAAAACAAGAAAGATCAATCATGCTTAAAGCATTGATTATGAAACACTTTCCAAATTCAATGCATTTTATTTAAAAAAGTCTAAAATGCAATACATTCCTCGGTAATATTTTAAAACTTATCACAATACTACATTGATTTATTATATTTGAAAACTTAAACCTTCATTGAAAAAAATGAACTTCATCCAAATGACGGCATTGAAATATGAATTGCCTGGTTTAAATATCTCTAAAATGCGTTACATTCCACGGTAATATTTTTAAAACTATCATAATACTACGAGAAATTTATTATATTTGAAAACTTCATCGAAAACAACTAAAATAAATTCAAATGACGTCATAGAAAAAATAACACGTCTGGATCTCTCTATAAAAATAGCATTTCATTCATAACTTTCTGCCATTCATCACAATACTATAATATTTTATTTTATTTAAAAATAAAGACCATGGAGCTACAAGTAATTAAACTCTATGCTTAAAACTTCATCGAAAAAAATCGTCCTTCTCTTTATAAAATCAATTAATATTTCTTTCATATCAGCCATGCAGACTCCATGGGCTAAATTATTTTGTGTTAAAGAAATACAGCAATTCTAATACAACTCATTCTACATATTTTTCTGTTTACCCTTTACATAAGTGAAAAATAGGCTTCGTTGAAGAAATAATCAAATTTGGAGAATCATTTAAACTCAAATATATTGTATTTGCGTTGTTTCAGTATGTAGATGCACAGAATTTAAACAAAGATAAAGTGGTTTTAGGACGGATACAACACTCAATATGAATTAAAAAGAACTTTAAAAATCACGATTTTGAGACAAGATGGATGCCATATATCATTTTGAAGTGGGTCATGTGATCTTTTCATTTCATGGTCACGTGATCGTTTCATATAAGAGGTGTAACTATTATTTTAATTTTTATTTAAAAAACTACTGAATATATTCCGAAGAATTTTTTTTTGTATATTTTATGGAACAATTTGAATATTACCTGAAATTTTCGAAGCAATTTGTGAATTTTAAATCCGCCTAAAAAATGTTTGAAAAATTAGGTCCCATAGGGCTCAATGCATTTCATTTTTTCGACCCGGGTTCAATCCAAAACTTATTGGGTGATATTATTCATTTATATTCCCATAAGTCATACAGACTGTCTGAACAACATACTAAAATTTGTTTTTGATTTAGTCATTTTTATGGCAGTTATCGTGTTAACGGACAGACAGACAGAATGAACAAAGTCATAAACGTTCTTCAAATTTATTGTAAAGTGTTAAAAAGAGTTCGATATATTTTTATTTTCATTTTATTATTATTTTTCTGGTACTCATTAAATGAAGGTTATATCCATTTCTTTCTCATATTGCGGTATTAAAAAAGTATTGCGTTCCTAAAAAATTTTAATTTCTCAATTTTGAAAAATAAGCCCTTTTTAGAATCTACTGAACCCATTTCAAACACTTTAAAAATGTCCATCAACGCGTGTGCAAGGTATGGGCACGATAATCTAAGATCGAATGCAATTTCCGTTATGAAATTTTCCTCGTAGATTATGATAAAAATTACAACGAGATGTAATGCTTAGTAATTCTTATGATTAACACTTGAATGGTTCGAATGTGACTATTTTCATAGCATTTTACATTGTAGAAAACAATGATACTTCCTAATACAATTATTGTATTATATAATATTTATAATTTGAACTAGTCTGTAGATGCAAATGGTATCAAAATAGTTTTTTTGTAACGCAGAGATGCCAATTACAGGCGTCATCGAGCAGTTGCTACGATGGAAAAACAAACTTTTAAAAAACCAATTCAAAGTATTTTGATAGGAAAAGATAGTTTTCGAGGGTGAATATTACATATATTTTACTATGCAATATATTTTGGGATACAGAAATGTGTTTTTCATATTTTTAAACAAAAATTTTTAAACTTCAGTATTATCATCAACATTACTGTTTTATTAATGCATTCCATGGCTAATAGCTATTCATATGATTTCGAATATATGTCATAACTCCAAAAATAAATAATTGAGTCCACTGCATTCAAGATTATTCTTTAATTAAAGTCACCGGAAACATTTTTTTTTAATTAAAGGAAATTTAATTAAGGCTTCTATGTACTACAGCTGAACCATCTAAAATATTTAAATAAAACTGTTTCTGTAAAATTATAAGTTGGTTTTCATATTTCCTGTTTTTAATCCGACAAACATACTTTTTATTATATTGTTTTTAACTAGGGGGCTCTGCTCCACTGCTCACTACACTTCGACAACCCCCTTCGGGAGGCAGCGCCTACTACTCCCTTTCTAACCCCACCAAAGAGTTACTCCTCGAAGATCCCGTCCTATTTTCCACAGGAGGTAAAAGTAGGGTTTTCCCCAGCCCAGGGAAAATCGGAATTCCTCGATGCTTGACCCGAAGCTCGCTTCGTGAGAAATTCCAAGCCAAACTAAAGTTTAAATCGGTAACCAATCTATTTCATTGTATTACCCTATTATTTCTCTATAAATGTACCGACTTTCATATTTTTTGTATGCTATATATTCTGCGGTGCGATACAGAAATCGGTGGACGAACTGATATATAAGAACATTTTTCACTTCAGAAGTGAATAAAAAGTAAAATTTCTCGTAAACTACATCGAATTATAAATGGCTCCGTCCTGCAAAAATTCAACTATGTAGGTACCTGCCTGCAAATACTCGTGGTCTCGTTATTGTTAGTCTATACAAGATGCGAACCTGCAACTCAAATATTTTATCTTTGACTTTGACATTAAATATTTCTTAACTACAATATATATAGATAAATCGTTTATTTCAGCTTATTCCCCAGTGCGTTTTCTATAAGTGTACCAAATTTCATATTTTTATATGCTATAGTTTTTGCAGTACGTAACAGAGAAACGAGAAATTCGCCAAACAGCGGCGGCGAAGGCATTATTTAATTTTTTTTTAATATATAGAGATATATTTAAAATATTAAGGGATCTCAGAAATCCTAAAAGTGTCATAAACAGGGTGATTTCACCTGACTTCACATTTCATTTTGTACTTTTCTTCTGTAGAGCAATAAATACTTAAAACTTTTATGGGTAATAAGCGATTACCTGTAGCATATATGATATTTTTTTCATTATGGTGAATCTGATAATATTTTTTAAATTTATGCAACTTTCATGAATTTATTAATTTATTTTTCATGTACATGTTGCTTGCGCGCATGATAACAACAAAACGATTGCTTCCAGAAACA
Organism: Amaurobius ferox; assembly: GCA_951213105.1. NCBI lineage: Eukaryota > Metazoa > Arthropoda > Arachnida > Araneae > Amaurobiidae > Amaurobius > Amaurobius ferox. The sequence goes on from OX578146.1 coordinate 113,987,576, forward strand.
AAAATATTGCCTATTAGGATGCAAAAATGTCCATTTAAGAATGTATAGTTCAAAATAAAAACAGTTCCACAATTTAAGTTAAAAAAAATTAAATTTAAAATTCAATTAACTGTTAAATTTATCATAATAAAATTATTATTATAACAATAAATTTATCATTATATAAGTTACTATAATAAATTTTATCATTATAACAATAAATGTATCATTATTACAATTTGGAATAAAGCAGTTTAAGGTTAGTTATTTCTAATATCACGCTTATGTTCGGATAATCTAATGCCAACAGTCCGTTTAGTACTGCCAATTTAAAATGCATATCTATTTGCAGGAAAAAGAAGGGGGATAACATTCACCCTTGCCTGAGTTAAAGTATTACTTTAAAACTTATCAGTACGAATACGACTAAACATAGGAATAACAGTATAATGGGCAATTTAAAATTAATTTCGCCACAAAACTGAACCACAGGGTGGACAATTTTGGGATGCAATTTATAAGGCAAAAGGTCGGAAGAAGGGGCAAATTTAGTTTTAGGATATATAATTTATAATTGATATTGGAAAAAATTTGATAAATAAAACCAAAAGAGTAAGTTGCCTCATTGCCAATATTAAAGATAGAGTTAATTTCGTTGCATAAATTATTCATAGAAGAACATATAGTAAAGATGCGATTAAAATAGGCAGTAAAATAAGCTTTTCTAGAAAAAACAGGATAAGAAAAATTAGCGGAAATGCAAAAATTAGCAAAAGTGGGTTTGCAGCAAAGAGAGATACGGAAAACATTAGTATCATGGGAAATTAGAACATCAGGAAAGGACCAAGACCCCCCCCCCCCCAAAAAAAAAAAAACATACTCATGTTCAACAGTAAAATTATAGGAATGTTAAAATCCTTGAACAGTATTCAGAAAGCTATTGAGATCGCTTAAACTATTATTCTAAATTATGAAAACGTCATTCACGTAATGACACAAAAAAACTAGTTTAAAGGACAAAAATTTCAAAAGCTCATCCTCAAGTTCTTGCAACACACTCTCGGCTAAAGTACCAGATAAAGGGCTACCCATATAGGCATCATCAATTTGTAAAAATATTTCATCACGGAAACAAAATAATTAGTCTGCACGACAATATGCAGTACAGAAATGTTTGCGTCGATGGACGAAATGGAAAAATTATTACCTTCTAACGTTTTGGCAATAATACTAATGGCGGTATGGAGGGGGGTGTTGGGGAAATGGGAGACAACGCCAAAACTATAGAGGATGCAATTAGGAATGAACTCGGTGCTAAGAAGACAATAAAAGCTTCCGTAAAATTAACAGAAAAAGAATGGGTAGCAAAGGACTGCTTAAGAAAATATGCCAAGTTTTTTTTTTTAAATAGTTAGGGCTATTACATTTAACAGGCATATACGCATACATACGCACGCATTACATATAGGACGCATGGATGGTTAGTTTTATAAAGCTTAATTTGACCAAAAATTTAAGGTAAGTGATTAAAATATGGAAAACAGCAGATTTAATATCAGGAGGAAAACCGGTGAAGACCCAGACCGTCCGACTCATCCGAGAACATACAGCATCTGTTTGGACCGCAGGAGGAGGGAGACTGTATAATTTTTTTAGTTTAGCAATCGAGAGGTGATGGAAGCAATATGCAAATTCCCCATTATTTAATTGATTTTGATATAAGGAATATAATGATAACACACAACGTGTGTTTATATTTGAATTTTCGTAAATAATGTGCAACTACATATGAAGATGATACTTTTTGCAAACAAGATGCATATTTATTTAAAGTAGACATTATTCTGAGTCTAATGATCCTCTTGATTTGTCTGTGCGGCCCTAGGGGCCGGAATAACGAGCGATGTTCACATTTCTATTTTAACCGGATGTATATATTGGCGTCACACCAAGAATGCTCCTATTCTACTGTGTCCAAAAGATACCTCGAACATTGGAATCTATAGCATCGATTAATGCAGTCCCTATACAGATCCCGTGTACAGTATTAAATACTAAAGGATTGACTATTTTCAATCTCCAAATATGCTCATTCAATTTCTATTTGCTCCCTTTTGCTCTTAAAATTCGAAATTGAGTCAACATTAACTTGGAATTCAAATTTATTCAGAAACATAGTTAATTAAATTCTGATGAAAGACAATTCAGAACATATTTCCTACTAACAAGCCCTTTGATATTTTGGAATATTTCTAACAGCGTTTAAAAATGGCTTTCTTTGGGTTAAGTTTAATTAATGGACAATAAATAGCAATGAAAATTCTATTTTTCTCAAAGCTTTGTTATAATTTGAATTAGATTGAGATTTCCGTAGCTAAATGAAATTCTCGGTTAAAGTGGCTTTTTTTTTTTTGCATAGCATGAAGTTAGGAATTAGAAAATATTGTGGTGTAGAGGACGCATAAAGCACAATATTTTAAAATATAGGACAAATAGATAGAATATATTAAAATATAGAAGTTTAAAATATAGAACGAACTAGCAGCAGACCCGTTCTTATAACGAATATATAGAACGAATAGAAACAATATATTAAAATACAGAAGTTTAAAATATAGAACGAACTAGCTGCATACCCGTTCCTCGTACGGAGTATATAATATAAAGAAACTTATAATTCGCAATCATGTGCAAATTCTGTTAAAATATTAAATTTATTGCTCCTAAAGAGAAGTTTAAGAATATCCGTCCTCACTAAGCAAAATTATCTTCACGGGCAGATCTGCAGAATAAAACATCCTGGCCCCTTTTCTGAGCAAATTTACAAAAAAAAAAAAAGAAATTGAATCAATATATGCTGCCCCGTACTACTTATATAGTCGCAGATTAGAGAATATGTCAGTATGTTAGTAGAAGATTACCCGTATTACAATATGAGTCTCAAAAATCTTTGCCAAAATAAAAGAGATGACGTAATAAATTAAAAATATCAATAATCCCCGTACTCTTTATATCAGAAGGTAGTGATTGATTCCAATATATGCCAATATATATCAAAACATATGCCAATATACCTGTACTACTTAAATTCATGTAGAGTAGAAGATATACCCGTGTATTTGTAGAAGATTACTCGTACAACGTACAATATATGAGTTTAAACAATTTTTGTCATAATAAAACAATAGCATGATAACTTGAAAATATCAATAATCCCTGAATCAATAATCCTCGAAAATATCAATAATAATAACGTTTAAACCTATAGACCGTAATTGATATTATCCAGTCAAAAATGCTATAAGAAAAATCAAATCGTTCTATTCTAAAGTATATCTTTATATCCATTTATTAACACTTTACAACAAAGTTGAAAAGTGTTTATGACTTTGTTCATTCATTCTGTCTGTCTATCTGTCTGTCTACTACCGTAAAAATGACTTAATCAAAATGAAATTTTAGTATGTTGTTCAGACGGTCTGTAGGACCTATGGGAATAAAAATGAATAATATCACCCAATTAGTTTTGGATTGAACCCGGGTTGAAAACATGAAATACATTGAGCCCTACGGGACCTAATTTTTCAAACATTTTTTAAGCGGATTTAAAATTCACAAATTGCTTCGAAAATTTTAAGTAATAGTCAAATTGTTCCATAAAATATATAAAAAAAAATTCAGCGAAATATATTCAGTGGTTTTTTAAATAAACATTAAAATAATAATTACACATCTTATATGAAACGATCACGTGACCATGATATGAAACGATCACATGACCCACTTCAAAATGACATATGGCATCCATCTTGTTTCAAAATCGTGATTTTTTAAAGTTCTTTTTAATTCATATTGAGTGTTGTATCCGTCCTAAAACTACTTTATTTTTGCTTAAATTCTGTGCATCTACATACTAAAACAACACAATGACAATGTATTTGAGTTTAAATTCTCATTTCAAATTTGATTATTTCCACAACTAAGCCTATTTTTCACCTATGTAAAATGTAAACAGCAAAATATGTAGAATGAGTTGTATTAGAATTACTGTATTTCTTTAACACAAAATAATTCAGTCCATGGAGACTGCATGGCTGATATGAATGAAATATTCATTGATTTTATAAACAGAAGGACGATTTTTTTCGATGAAGTTTTAAGCATAGAGTTTATGAATTGTAGCTCCATGGTCTTAATTTTTAAATAAAATAAATTATTATAGTATTGTGATGAATGAAATGAATGAAATCCTGCTTTTATAGAGAGATCCAGGCGTGTTATTTTTTCTATGACGTCATTTGAATTTATTTCAGTTGTTTTTGATGAAGTTTTCAAATATAATAAATTATCATAGTATTATGATAGTTTAAAAAATATTACCGTGGAATGTATTGCATTTTAGAGATATTTAAACCAGGCAATTTATATTTCAATGCCGTCATTTGAATGAAGTTCATTTTTTTCAATGAAGGTTTAAGTTTTCAAATATAATAAATCAATGTAGTATTGTGATAAGTTTTAAAATATTACCGAGGAATGCATTGCATTTTCGACTTTTTTAAATAAAATTGCATTGAAGTTGGAAAGTGTTTCATAATCAATGCTTCTAGCATGATGGATCTTTCTTGTTTATTATTCAAATTAGAAAAAATAATAATTAAATTTAACAGACAGATTTAATTTAATTGCGTTTCTGAGCAACATGATATAATATAGAATATTCCTCATAAACTTCGAAATTAAATGACCATTTGATTTCTTTATACTTTTCATTGTTCAGTAAAAGCTTGTTTAAAATAAACCATGGTGATAGATTTCCCATTTAAATCATGTTTCAAACAATTCATGTTTTCAGAAAGTGACTAATTAGCGCAAAAAATCTCCCACCAAACTCAGAGATAAAGTTTTAATTTTACTTTCAAACGATTTTCAAGCTTTTCGTTTTGATAAACCACGGAGTTAGAGAGTAGAACTCCTAGGAAAAAGTTTCGTTTTTCATGAATATCTCGACAACCCCTGGTCCTAGATATTCAAAACTTGGGCTGAATTTATGGGTGGCTATTTCAAGGCTATCCACAAAATATCATCTAATTCGGTTCAGTCATTCTCCCGTGATGATGAGACAGACAAACACACAGACTGACAGAAAATCGTTAAAAAATCAAAACCGCTAATAAAGTTACGCTAATAAAGGAACGCTAACATGAACCGTTCTTGAGATATTGCACATTTTTCAAAAAAAATATCAGAAAGTCTTAAAATAAAAAATATATATATTTTCTATTGAGAAACATGTTCATTTTTCACATGTAATACCATGCGATAAATTTGATGACATCATTCTCGTGGATCTAGCTCATTTCATTCATGAAAAAAGATACTTTGAGCAATACTTTTGTATTTAAACGCCAATAGTCATTTATTTGCTGTAAGAATAATTTATTTCTTCGTCCATAACTAGAAGCTTCTTCTAGTTATGGACGCCAAAATCTCGCCAACTTATTTTTAATATTATACCAAAATAAAGAATATTAGAAATTTCAGTGAATTGTCAGCATGTTTAGTTCTGAATTGACTAATTAAGAACACGTAACTGGTTGTGCAATATGGTATTTTTAACAAATAACGAGCTTTTCAAAATTTTGAAACATATTAACGTATTTGTGATCTAAACAATTTCCATCGTCAATTGTTGACGATCCCTATTTTCACTGATGAAACAGCTTTTACATAGTATGGAGCAGTGGCATAAGTCAGATTTTTTCATTTATCATAATTAAGTTGATTTTAAAGATACAAATATGCGGGTTTTTTAATGATCTTGTTCCATTAAAAATAAAAATTTTCGCATGACCAAATTTGTTTAAGGGAGTCGTATAAAAATTTAAAAAGTGTAACTTCTTGAAAATTAATGGGAGGACTATTTCATTAACGAAGCCTTATTTCCTACCTCACTTTTAACATTTTTGCAATTTACATTGCCCACTTATCTCCAACAGTTAAAGAATCAAATCGTGTTTCAATCTTTTTGGGATACCCTGTAGTATGATAATGTAAAAATCGAATGTGACTGATTCGGACGTAAGAATATCTGATGATTATCTATAATCTAATGATTATCTATTTTCTAGACCCTCCAGTTGCCATACATCTAGAGAACCTAGTAACTTTGCATATTTATAGCATTGGCTACTGGATAAAACCAAACAGGGCCAGATTTTTATCCCCCCCCCTAGGGGGCGAAGAAAATGGGAGTTCCAAAATATCTTTATCGATCCTCCAAGATCCCTAAATCTTTTAACACTTATAACATCGACAACAGAACGAAACCCTAGGAAATTTTCGATTAAGAAGACTAATTTCGACGTTAACTAATAGCCATACATTGGATTAAATAATAGTTGAAGGATATTTTTGAGAATCAATATAAGAAAACCCTGCATTGATCTTTTTGACTTGTATTAACTCTAAATTAAGTACAATTTACAACATCAACTGTATGAACAACTTGCCACTGTTATTTAACATGACTCATAAAAACTGTGTTTTTATGAGTCATAATTGTGTTACCACATAAATTTTGTTACCACATACATCTACTTGATTACTATAAATTTAGTTATCCCATACATCTACTTGAAAAGTAAGATCCTAAGAATTTGAATAATACTTAAACAATTCATGCTTTTCAAATGCATACTCAAAACATGCACAAAAATATTAGATGGTAAAAGTTTTGCTCCCCTTGTCATTCCGTCGGTTCTTTAATAAAACATGAGTTTCGTACATTTCACTCTCTAAAAACATCTCTGGAGAAACCGAAAAAGTGTTGATGAAACTTTCTCTGCAGATCTGCATTTCAGAAACACATTTAGAGCACCGAGGCTGGTTAAGTACCAAAGGACAGGCACTTCAGATGAATTTGCTATTGCCAAGGATGGGGTATAAAATTTCAGACATTTTAGATTAACTCAACTCATCACATGTAAGGTAGAATCTTCAGGGAAAAGGGGTGTTCATAAAATGTCAGTTTTAAGGAAACTTACATAAGATGACAAATATAAAATATTATTACACTTAAGGGGACGGTGGATGTTGAAATGAGCAAAAATCGACTAAAACAAGTTTCTAATATATAACATTATTTTACACATTTAGCATTTGCTTACGGGTAGGATAGCATCCATCCCAAACGAAGAACCACACAAAAATATAGATATTTGACATACCCTATCACAAACAGTTCGATCCCCCTTTGCAGGCATTGGCGTCCATGGAAATCGCTGATAGAAACATTACACCTGCTGCAGCAGGTGTTCCACCCGTAAGCAAAAGGTTGAATGCATTTTTTTCGAAACGGAATTTTCAAAGGTTTTACATTTTTAAAATGCTCCATGCATCTTAATCTTTGTCTGAAATGCATGAAATTTGGCAAGAAGAAACCTTTCATACTTTTTAATGACACTGGGTATGCATTTTATAATTGGACTTTATTAAGGTAATTTAAAGTGAATAAGAATCTAATTAAATGATGAAAATTAAGTTTTAATGCAGAAAAATATTTTTAAAAAATTAACTTTCTAAGGGATTTAAAAATGAATACCCAAATTTAATCATAATGTGTTTTTTTGAGTGATCACAATGTAAAAAAATCTGATGTGGGAAACACATGACTTTCCTTATATAATGTAATGAATTTACTACTTTTACAGTAAAAAAAATAGGTTTTTCTTATAGTAGATACTAATATTATTTCCAAGATACTGAATTTTCGACAATTGGCCGTCATTTTCATTGATTTAGCGTCAGTTTTATCCATTTGGCGAGAATTTCGTAAATTTGGTAACATTTCAAAGAGTCGCCAAGTTGGCGATATTCCGCCAAATTCGTCGCCAAAATCTCGCCAAGCGCTATGGACGAATAAATAAGTTATTTTTACAGCAGATAAAAGACTATTGGCGTTCAAATACAAAAGTATTACTCAAAGTATCTTTTTTCATGAATGGAAAGAGCTAGATCCACGAGAATGATGTCACCCAATTTATCGCATGGCATTACATATGAAAAGTGAACATGTTTCACAATGGGAAATATTTTTTTTATTTTATATGACTTTTTGATAATATTTTTGAAAAATGTACAATATCTCGAGAACGGCTCAGGGTAGCGTTTTAAAATTTTTGTCATCGTTTTCTAATGAAAACTTACATATGAAATATCTATTTGCGTAACTTTATTAGTGGTTTTGATTTTTTGACGAATTTTTCAAAATTTCATTCGAAAATTTAGGGGGGTTCTGAACATTCGATTGCGGATAAAAACAATAGGCTTCCAGTGTCCACAGACTCACTGACTGACACATGCACACACACACACACACAGACATCACTTTAAAAATGTTTGATTCGTGATCAGGGATGCTTGAAACGTGCTCTCCCGTCGAAAACTCGAATTCGAATTTTCGACCCCGTCACAATACTTTCCTTATACATTACGTATATAAGGAAAGTACTAAATGGATATAAAAATATATTTTAATAAAGAACGATTTGATTTTTTTATAGTATTTTTGACTGGATAATATCAATTACGGTCTTCAGGTTTAAACATTATTATTATTGATATTTTCGGGGATTATTGATTCAGGGATTATTGATATTTTCAAGTTATTATGCAATTGTTTTATTATGACAAAAATTGCTTAAACTCATATATTGTACGTTGTACGAGTAATCTTCTACAAATACCCAAGTATATCTTCTAATCTACAAGAATATAAGTAGTACAGGTATATTGGCATATGTTTTGATATATATTGGCATATATTTGGCATATATTGGAATCAATTACTACCCTCTGGTATAAAGAGTACGGGGATTATTGATATTTTCAATATATTACGTCATCTATTATTCTGGCAAAGATTTTTGAGACTCGTATTGTAATACGGGTAATCTTCTACTAACACACTGGCATATTTTCTAATCTGCGACAATATAAATAGTACGGATTTGCATATATTGATTCAATTCCTTTTTTTTTTTTGTAAATTTGCTTGCAAAAGGGGCCAGGATGTTTTATTCTTCAGATCTGCCGGTGAAGATAATTTTGCATAGTGAGAACATATATTCTTAAACATCTCTTTAGGAGCAATATATTTAATATTTTAACAGAATTTGCACATGATTGCGAATTATAAGTTTATTTATATTAAATACTCCGTGCGAAGAACGGGTATGCTGTTAGTACATTATATTTTTATTTAATGTTTTTAACAGATTAGGATTGTGCTATGCATTTTCTATTTTTTTATGCAATTGTCCTTTCCGAAGTACTTTTTAATGCAGTGGAATTTGTTTCAACTGGAATTGATTGAGATGAAAATACATCTTTCAAACTAACTCGATAATTTTAAATTTTAAAAATTTTCTTCAAGTTCAGCAAAAAGAAAGTTTTTGCGTAATTTTCAACTCAATCCACTTCTTCCAAAACAATGAAATAAAATCCCGAATTTGAATAATACTTATTTTTTTTAAATGCTTTATCGCAATGTACATGGGAGAAAAATTCTGCAGAAAATAAGTATTGAGGCTCTCGTCATTTCGTCCGCTTTTTAATAAAACATGAGTTTCTTAAATATAACTCTCCAGATAACAACCCGGAAGAAACATTAAATGGTGTTGCTGAAACTTTTCCCGGGTTATATCCATTTCAAAAACACATTTGAAACGCCGAGTAATGATAAGTACTGAAGGACAGTTCCGTTGCATATTTTATGTGTTCAGCGAATTTGCATGTATTGTTGACAGTTAAATTTCAACTCCGCTGAATCACCATCGCGGAAGTCAAGTGAAGTCCTTTATATAAAAGTGTGCTTGTGAAAAGGTGTAACTGAATAAAATTGACTAAACATACCATACACTTACAGTTTAATAAAAAATGTAAAATCAAGTGATGTGTTTGTTCAACACTTTCTCATAAAAAAAAAAACTTTGGGTATGCTTTATAAAATAGTGGCATTTTTAATTCATCCAATATACTCTGGGTGGCTAAATTATTATGACCATCATGATATTTTATACAATATATCTCACCGATGTTTCTCACTTGCTGGATTGACATAAGAGAAAGTGAAAGGAATGCAAAGATTGCAAGAAGATTGCAAAGATTGCAAAGAATGCAAAGAATGCAAGAGATGCGTTGCTAAAAACATAATTTGGAAGAAATGCGATCTGACGAACTTTGAATTTAAAAATGATCGTGATTCATGAAACACAGAGTTGCGAAAATGAAAAAACGGCCAGAATTGCAAACTGTTTGACCGCAGCAGCTATTAAAATTTATTGCGAATTTATGACCAGCAAACAGCTAGGTCTGAGCCCAATACCCAGAGTCGTCAACTGTTACTGGATACTCGGGCTGAGAGAAGAGTTGGTAGATTCCTTCTATCTCACACAGGACAACAATTTATATAAATAAAGATAATTGTGACATGTACTTTAGTGAAGTTTATAACTATCGAACTTAGTGGAAGTACTGACAGGGGGACAAACTGTGTCGGCAATCAGTCGGGAGAGATGACATTACAGTATCTCGAAATAGTGCAAAGAATTTTACTGCAAAATTTAAGCGGCTTTTATGGATGAATCGTCTGATTTCTCACCCATCCAGGCGTCCAACGAAAGGTGAAGTTTACCAAAGACCAATCTGTAACCAGTGCTTCATGTTTTCCAGTAAGAAACCTGATATTCTAACCAACCGGCGGCGAAGGGTCAGAGTTTGATTTCACTCCCAACATGCGCCAAAGCTTTTTATCAAGAAAGAACTCTTGCTGGCGGTTTTTTGTGTTGTTAACGTGAAATAAATTCTGTGGTCCAAATAAGAACAGAACTTAATCTTCAATGCGTCCTGGCGGTAAAATCGCTTAAGCAGTGACGTTCAACGATGGCATGCTGAATCTAAACGACTCCTCAGTGGTACAAAATCTTGGCGAGCACCTATTGTCTCTTCCTATATTTTATTCTCCGCAATCTCCCTTGTCTTTTTACTCTAAACAATCTGAATAAAAATCAACTAAGAACGGTAATGTCTTTTAACATAATTTGGACGATTGAGAATGATTATTTAGAATTCATTTTTACCGGCCGAATAAAAACGAATTTAAGAAGGAAAATAGTAAATATAAAGTCTATTACACATCTGAAGTATTCTATGTTATTGTCAGTGTTCAAGATCAATATACCTCGCCATTTTCTTAGCTATGCCTCACTTTAAACATTCAATTGGAAAACTCAAGCGTAAAAATTGAAACATCACTTTAATAAAATGTATTTACTTATAGGTTAAGCATTGAGGCACATACGTACTGGACATGTTATGTATATCATAGTTTAAAGTTAGGCAGTCAATGTTCATAATTAAAGTTTTTGCCTTTTCAGCCAGAACAACCATTCATTCCACGTTTACTTCCGTTTGGAAGTGTGTCAGTCTTACCTCTAATTTAGAACTAAAATTAATCTAGATCCCGTCAAAAAATCTATTCGCTATAATGGCGTGTGGTTATTAAATTTTACGGCTCATTTCCGGAATTTTTGTCGCCGTCTGGCGATGGGCGACAGACATTCAGCAACATACATTCAGACAACATTGCACCTGCTAGCAGCTGCAATGTTTCTCCCGGCGATTTTCATGGACGCCAATGTCTGCAAAGGGGGTCGACCTGTTTCTGATAGGGTATGTCAAATACCTGTTTTTTGAAGAGGTTCTTCGTTTGGGATGGACGCTGTCTCACCCGTAAGCAAAAGGTTAAATGCATTATTTTCGAAACGGAATTTCTAAAGGTTTTACATTTTTAAAATGCTCCATGCATCTTAATTTTTGTTTGAGATGCATGAAATTTGGTAAGAAGACACCTTTCATACTTTTTAATGAAACTGGGTATGCATTTTATAAATGAACTTTATTAAATTAAAAGTGAATAATAACCCAATTAAATGATGAAAATTATGTTTTAATGCAGAAAAATATTTTTAAAAAATTAACTTTCTAGGGGATTTAAAAATGAATACTCAAATTTGTTTATAATGTGTTTTTGAGTGATCATAATGTAAAATTAATCAAAAATGTGAACAAATGACAAGCAAGGCGCATTTTCAATTTTTCGTTAAAAAAAATACAAAATTGTAACAAAATTGAAAAAAATTGAATGGTATTTTATATAGCAATGATAAGAAGAATATTTATACAAATTTTCATGTTTCTAAGTCAATAAATAAATAAAAACATTTCAACGTCCACCGTCCCCTTAAATAGCACATAAACAATCCATCTCTTCCAAAGACACGTTTGCAATGTGCATGGAAACATTGGTCGATTAAAAGTTTTGCAGTTCTTGTCCTTTCGATTGCTCTTTAATAAAACATGAGAGTCACACATTCTCATCTCCTGAAGAACTTCCCGGGTAAAACTGGAAAATGGGATTCTGAAACTTTCCCGAAATATCTGCATTTCAGAAACACATTTAAAACACCGAGGATACTTCTGGTGCGTATTCTATTGTTTCAGAAATTATCGAGTTGTTGACATTTTGCAATGGACCGATCTCCTCATAAAAATGATAGAGAAAATATCTAGTGATAAGGGATACTTATAAAGCGAATTTGAAGGAAATGTTAAAAAGTTAACAGAATTTATTTTAATTATAAAGTAATCAGTTGAGGACGTGTACATATGCAATTTTCTCTCTTTTTTAACACTTTACAACAAAGTTGAAAAGTGTTTATGACTTTGTTCATTCTGTCTGTCTGTCTGTCTGTCTGTCTGTCTGTCTGTCTGTCTGTCTGTCTGTCCGTTAGCACGATAACTGCCGTAAAAATGACTTTATCAAAATGAAATTTTAGTATGTTGTTCAGACGGTCTGTAGGACCTATGGGAATATAAATAAATAATATCACCCAATTAGTTTTTTATTGAACCCGGGTTGAAAAAATGAAATACATTGAACCCTATGGGACCTAATTTTTCAAACATTTTTTAAGTAAATTTAAAATTCACGAATTGCTTCGAAATTTTTAGAAAATATTCACATTATCCCATAGAATATATATAAAAAAATTCAGTAAAATATGTTAAGTAGTTTTTTAATTAAAAATTATTTAATATAGGGAAAAAAAACAAATTCAATTAAATTCTGACTTTGGGATATCTTCCAGAAAGAAAAGAGAGATATATTATATAATAAATATCTCTCCATTTGTTTAAACGTTTTGCATATGGGAGTGGCTTCACATTTTAAAATAAATTTGGTAGATAACAATTTTTCATTTTTTTAAATTTTATATAACTCTTCATGATAAATTTATTTGATGGCATTTTTAATGCACTTTCCTACGTCCTAGAGAATTAAAATTTGGTACACAGCTTAAATTTGTTGAACATTTTATTCGACAAAAATTTGATGGATCTTTAAATATAGATCATACATTTTTTTCGAAATGGCCTGAAAATAATCCCCGTTCACTTCTATAAATCATTGTTGTAATATTGTTAAAAATTCTGATGTGGACAGCACATGTCTTTCCCTGCAGACTCATATTCGTTCTTTTTATTTATTTTTTCTATGACGTCATTTGAATTAATTTCAGTTGTTTTCGATGAAGTTTTTAAATATAATAAATTATCGTAGTATTATGATAGTTTTAAAAATATTACCGTGGAATGTATCGCTTTTCAGATATATTTAAACCAGGCAATTTTTATTTCAATGCCGTCATTTGAATGAAGTTCATGTTTTTCAATGAAGGTTTAATTTTTCAAATATAATAAATTAATGTAGTATTATGATAAGTTTTAAAATATTACCGAGGAATGTATTGCATTTTCGACTGTTTTAAATAAAATTGCATTGAAGTTGGAAAGTGTTTCATAATCAATGTTTTAAGCATGATTGATCTTTCTTGTTTAATGTATTTATTTTATGTGTTTAGATATAATATTCCGATAAAAGTTTTGTTTCTTAAAAATAAATTATTTAATAAATAACAATTGTTACTTAAGCATTATACTAAACAAATACGAGTACCCAGCTTTGCCCGGGATTTAAGATGCAAACCTCTAAATACATCCGAACTCAAGTTGTAAAAAAAACTTTAACAGCACACACGTTTAAAACAAACAAACAAAAAAAAACATGGTGAGGCTTGACAACTTTTGAGAATGTATTTCCTCTTTGCATCGTCATGCGAAACCCGTAGTAATAGACACGCCCCTAGTTGTATGTAAAACTCAAGTCGGTGCAGTTAAATACACATCCGTGGGAAAGTACATGTTTGTCCCTTAATAACCTCATTGTTCTGCGAAAAACTGGATGTTGATTAAAATTAGCGATACATTAATGCCTTATAATAATCAGAAGTAGTGGATGGATGAACCTAGAAACATATTTTTTGCTTTTAAAGCAATGTGCAATATTCTATTAAGATCCTGTTAAATTATGGAGATCGAATTGTCAGTGGATTTTCACATGTCGGAGTTTAAAAATCGATTACGTCTTAAAAGCACAAACTGTTTATTGTTTTCAAAAATTACGAAAATCTAAATCTCATTGGAAAAAACATTCTGCGATATTTCTAATGGTATTAAAATGATAATAACTATGGTCGCTAAGAAACCTGCTTGCATGAAAATCACTCAAAAGTGCGCTTCAACATAAAATGACTAAAATATTAATTCGAATTATAAAAAAAATCATCGCTTCATGTCTCGAGATTTGACCTGAATGATCATGTTCCAAATTTCTTAGCTGTGGGTCGCTTAGATTTTTCGGTACGGGACTAACAGCTAACAGACAAGCATATTTTATTAAGCAAGACAATAAACCGTCATATGACGAGGAGCATGGAACTGTGGAATATAGCAAGTTTAACTACTACCATTGCAGCCTAATAACTACTACCATTGCAGCATTCATGCCTAAAATTGAATATTTTTTTACACATAAAAAGTGCGAAATCCATCCATGAATACTGTTATCTGCAATGTGAGTGCAATTCTTGTTCTGAAACTTCCTCTTTTAGACAGGGTCTGTCAGTATGGTGTCTATAAAGTTATGGAAGGATTCCGTTCATCCCCCCATCTGCAGCACATATGTTCTAAAATTTTCTGGACACATGCAGGTCACGAATTATATATTCCGTTCGACGCTCATTATTATTATACGATTCCTTAAAATAATTACTATACAACGTCCTGCATAAATGTAATTACATTTCACCCCTTAAATAAATCCTTAACAGATCGCAGTTTTGCAGTTTTAAGCGCCCCCCCCCCACACACATAATAAAACATTTCTGTTTAACTAATAAGGAAATTCACATTAGTTCAATATTGATGCAAACTATAAATAAAGCGACAAATATTAGCAGTATTTAATTTTTCAGGTATATTGAATTATCGTCAATATGGCAAGGTTTACCCAAAATTTATAAGTTAGCAATATATCGTCATATTTGTCAACAATTGCAATAGATATATAAAAGTGAATATATCTATCTAAGTATATAAAATAAATATTTATAAAAATAAATAAAAGAAATCTATTTATTAAGTTATTTTTAATAATATTAAAAGCGATTGGTATTGCTTGTTACAATTTTTATTTAATGTTAAAGAATTTTATTATAAACTGTATAAAACACCCTGTTTTCATTTTTTTTAATAAAAAAAGTAATTAAAATTCTTATTAATATTACAAAAATTGCGATTGTTAGATACATTTTCTATTTAATTTTAAAGAATTCTCGCTATAAACTTTTCAATGTTGTTTCGACATTCTTTTAACTTCTATCAACAGATATAAAATATAATGTACCCAATTAGCTTCAAAAACAACATTTAGTTGCAAATGTTCTTTAACAAAACTCATAAAAAGTATGTTTCTCCAACAGTCATGTAACCACCACTTTCTACTTCAAAAGTAATATCATAAGAATTTGAATATTACATAAACAATTCATCTATTCCAAATGCATATTCTCAGTGTGCATAGAAACATTTTCCGCTATATGTTTTGCTGCCCTTTTCAATTCGACTGTTCTTTAATAAAACACAAGTGATATTATTTCCCAATGGGACTCAGACACTTTCTTGAGATATATGCAATTTGAAAATATATTTAAAACGAAAAGCCAGTAAATATATTTAAGTATACATTGATGCATACACGATGTTAAAGTTGTCATAGACCAAGTAAGTCAATGCCTCAAGAAATATTGGTGTTATCATATATTATTTCCCTTACATACATAGTTTAACGTATAAGGAAAGTATTTTGACAGATTAAAATTTGAGTTTTCGATCGGAGAGAACGTTTCAAGCATCCCTAATCACGAATCGAACATTTTTGAGATGACGTCTGTGTGTACGTCAGTGAGTCTGTCGAGACGATATCTCACGAACGAATCCAGCAATTTGAATGAAATTTGATACAAAAATTACAATCACAATCAAATATTCAGAACCCCCTAAATTTTCAAGTAAAATTTAAGAAACATAATCAAAAAATCAAAACCTTTAATAAAGTTAATCAAATAGACATTTCTCATGTCATTTTTTCTTAGAAAACGATTTGCATAAACTTTAGAATGCTAGCATGAACAATTCTTGAGATATTGCATATTTAACAAATAAATTTATTAAAAAATCCCATAAATTAAAAAAGAATAATTGATGAGAAACATGTTCACTTTTCATATGTATTATCACGCGATAAATTTAGTGAAATCATTCTCGTGGATCTAGCTCGTTCCATTCATGAGAAAAAATATTTTGAACAATACTTTTGTATTTGAACGTCAAAGTTTATAATATGCTATAAGAATAACTTATTTCTCCATCCATAACGGTTGACGGGATTTTGGCGAAAAATTTGGCTGAATGTCGCCAATTTGGCGACTTTCTTACATGTTGCCAAATTAATGAAAATCTCGTCAATTGAATAAAAATGACACTAAATCAATGAAAATGACGACTAATTGACGAAAATTCAATATTTTGGAAAAATTATAAGTATCAACTATAAGAATACCTTACTTTTTAATACTTTACAACAAAGTTGAAAAGTGTTTATGACTTTATTCATTCTGTCTGTCTGTCTGTCGGTCTGTCCGTTACCACGATAACTGCCATGTAAATGACTTAATGAAAATGAAATTTTAGTATGTTGTTCAGACGGTCTGTAAGACCTATGGGAATATAAATGAATAATATCACCCAATTAGTTTTGGATTGAACCCGGGTTGAAAAAATGAAATACATTGAGCCCTATGGGACCTAATTTTTCAAACATTTTATAAGCGGATTTAAAATTCACAAATTGGTTCGAAAATTTTGGGTAATATTCAAACTGTTCCATAATATATATTTTTAAAAAATTCAACGAAATATATTCTGTAGCTTTTTAAATAAAATTTAAAATAATAATTAACACTCTTATATGAAGTGATCACGTGACCATAATATGAAAAGATCACGTGACCCACTTCAAAATGATATATGGCATTCATCTTGTCTCCAAATCGTGATTTTTAAAGTTCTTTTTAATTCATATTGAGTGTTGTATCCGTCCTAAAACCACTTTATGTTTGCTTAAATTCTGTGCATCTACATACTGAAACAACGCAATTACAATATATTTGAGTTTAAATGATCATCCAAATTTGTTTATTTCTACAACGAAGTCTATTTTTCACTTATGTAAAATATAAGCAGCAAAATATGTAGAATTATTTGTATTAGAATTGCTGTATTTCTTTAACACAAAATTATTTAGCTCATGGAGTCTGCATAGTTGATATGAATGAAATATTCATCGATTTTGCAAAGAGAAGGACGTTTTTTTTCGATGAAATTTTAAGCATAGAGTTTAATTACTTGTAGCTCCATGGTCTTAATTTTTAAATAAAATAAATTATTATAGTATTGTGATGAATGAAATGAATGAGAAATTTTTTATAAATGAAATGCTGCTTTTATAGAGAGAGCGAGCCAGGCGTGTTATTTTTTCTATGACGTCATTTAAATGAATTTCAGTTGTTTTCTATGAAGTTTTCAAATATAATAAATTATCGTAGTATTATAATAATTCTAAAATTATTACCGAGGAATGTATCGCATTTTAGAGAATAAACTAGGCAATTTATATTTCAATGTCATTAATTTAATGAAGTTTATTTTTTTCGATGAAGGTTTAGGTTTTCAAATAAAATAAATTGATGTAGTATTGTGATAAGTTTAAAATAATACCGAGGAATATATTGCATTTTAGCCATGTTTAAATAAAATTGCATTGAAGTTGGAAAGTGTTTCATAATCAATGCTTTAAGCATGATTGATCTTTCTTGTTTACTGTAAAAGTAGCAAATTCATTGCATTATATAAGGAATGTCATGTGCTGCCGGCATCAGATATTTTTTATGCAGATGTACTATAGAGAACCGCTTTGGAAAACAATGATATATTTATAGGGAAGCTATCCTATTTTTACTTTCTCATATATAGTATTGAGAAAATATTGTTTTCACGAAAATTTTCTGTTTCGAGATTTTGATGCCAATATATGTTTTAAGACCTCCTCTAACACGTTTTGAATATTTTTAGAGTGGCGTCCGTCCAACTGTCTGTCTGCATGTTTGCGGTAGATTTCTTATGCACACGATAACGGCCACATATATTAATGAATTTTTAGGAAAATTTACATCCAGCTTTGCTATCAACAAACTGGATAGAATTTTCTTAAATTCGAGGGACAACTTCAATATTTATTCGAAACATGACCGCATTTTCAAACATGGCCGCATAGAACAACATTTGGTATAATCATGCATAAGACTGTTTACCTATGGTTCAATGATCACGAAACTTTACGGTTTTGATCAATGTTGTGAAAAATAGCCGCGACATAGGCTCCATACATGGATATATTATCAAATCGTATCAATCGAAATATTTTTTTCAATATCTTTTAAGTGAATGGTAACACGTTATCGTTGTCATCATTTGGACTAACAATACAGATTTTTAAAATTTTTTCTTGTAAAATTTGAAAAGAAAAATTAATTTGGATATGAGAAAGTGGAATTGAGCCATACTGTTCATTTTCATACAGATGTATAAAAACCCGCTATGAAAAATGATGATATATCTTTAGAGAAGCTGACCCTATTTTTTGCGAGTGCTAGTTTAGTTACGATGAGTCATTTTCAAAATTGTAGAAGGTTGCAAATGTGCCCTAATCTTTTTTGTCTTACAACAAAATCTGCAATATACCTCTAATGATTTTAAAAGAAACATTTCATATTAACCTGTACGTAACAGTTTATTTCACACTTATTGCACGCGTGCAAGAATGCATCGTTTTTGAAGATGATGAACATTTTATATGTTATGTGTAAAGTTAATTTAATTCTGCCACATTGTCTAAATGTTTGATTTGTTTGAAGGCGGAGGTGAGGTAGATTGTATAAACTGGTTTTTAGTTTCTCTTTCCCATATTTTGCAAGAGGGGCAGGGTACAAAAATGCTTGGTACTAATTTTGCTAATTATAACTACTTAGAACCAATTATGAAACATTGTAATTATTTTCCTAATATTTTTAAGAAGACGCGAGATGGTCCTTCAGACCCCTTAAAAAGGGGGGGTTAACCCTTTAAAGTTGTCTCATTGTGTACAGCCATTGAAGACTCCTATAGATCTGCATAAAAATCTACGGTTTTTCTATTACTTCCCTTTTTCTTCTTAAGAAAAGGCCTGACCCATACCTTTCTTTGACACCATGTATTAGTTCAGTGGATTTGAATTCATTGTTGTCAAGTCCCCTCATGATCGGATGTGAGGTATAATTCCTCGTGGGAATCAGCGCTTATGAAAAGGTGTCTGAATAAAATTGGCATAGAAAGTTGCATAAGGATTTCATTCAAACTGCTGTTGATAATAATCTAAAAATAAAATTTCTACGATGGTAACAGAATAAGGAGTGTTTAAAATAACAATTTTTTAAGGTACAAAAATTCGTATTTATCAGGATAAATAGTACATTTCAGAATAAAAAAAATAATATTGTATTGAAATTATGATGAATTTACTTTATGTTTAAACGTTCTCTGCGCAAAAAGTGAAATATGTAATATATCAAGAACACCTCGTAATAATTCACAAAATAGTATCAAATGATATTTTTTGCTGAAAATATTTACAAATAGCCAATTCGCTTGAAGTTGTGTGTATTTTTCATTGTTTTTATTTAGATCAAAAACGTGAACCGTGTATATTTCCATTCTACAAATTATGTTATTCGCTTTGAAGTAAATTGCGTAGGAAATACTTCTTTTGCTAAGAATTTTAACATTATTATTTTAAAACCATTTATCAATTAAAAAGAAAAATATTCTAAACATCGGTTCCTCGATCTGTTTACCCCCCAAAATACTTTAGCTGCATATGTACATAGATTGAAATAGTTGCCAAATTTAATTAAATTTTCTCAATTTATTCGAGAGATATATATCATCTCTAGGATCACAAACATGGGGGGGAAATGTTGATTCTTATTTAGGGATCATCAGACACTGCAGATCCATTTAAACTTCAAAGTATTGGAGAGTCATATACAGGGTGATTAAAAAATGATGAGCCAAACATTACAAGATAGTACTACACATCAGACCAAGCATTTTTCGTCATAGTTTACCGAGTCGGAAATGAAACGTAAAGGCGCTACAGGGCGATGGATTGGGCGAGGTGGTCCCATAGCTTGGCCTCCACGATCGTTCCATCTGCCATGTCTTGACTTTTTTTTTGTGGAGATATCTCAAGAGTCTCGTCTATGACACTCCCCTTGAATCTAAAGAGGAACTGGTCGCCAGAATGTCAGCCGCTGCTGCCGAAGTGCGCGACAAACCTGGTCTGTTCGAGAGAGTTCGCCAATCCCTCCATCGCCGCTGTGACAGATGCATTCAGATGGGCGATCGCTCTTTTGACCCATTACTGTAATTATTGTTTAATTATCGTCATTTTGTAACTTCTAAGTCATTCTTGCGTTTTCGCCTCATCCCATCGGTTTCACCATTAAGCTCCCATTACTACGTTTACGTTTCATTTCCGACCCGGTAAACTATGACGAAAAATATTTGGTTTGGGCTACCACCTCGTAAAGTTTGGATCGTCATTTTTTAATCCTCCTGTTTAGCCCGCGGAGTCGACCTAGTCCGTAAACCTCATACCCCGGAATGTCATCATTTATCTACCGTGATCATAAATTATTGTCCGCCCATATTATGAATTTTGACGCCTTCTTGTCACAAGTCTTGTATCATTTTGCCCATTTAGTATTTATTTATTAACAACCTATAAACAGTTTTTAAGACCCTGTATTACAGTCGCATTTTCGACTCCAATCACAATACTTTCTCTTTACATATACTATATATAAAACGTTATGTATTTCTGCAATAACGTTGCAATTCCAGCATCTATTTCACTGGCAAAAGTTTTGCGGTACTTGTCACATTTCTCAACCGCTCTTTAATAAAACATGAGTGCCACAAATTTCCGTCTGCAGAAAACATCTCTGAAAAGAAACTGGAAATGGGGTTGCTGAAATTCTTCCCAGGAATATCTGCATCTCAAAAACATTTAAAATACCGAGTGGTGATAACTACTAAAGGCAACTTCGAGTGCTTATCTTTCTTCTTAAGCGCATTTGCATTTATTGTTGATAGTTTAGTTTCAGCGACAACTCTTTGGCTGATGTTATTTGAAACCCACTGCAAAAAGAAATGTCTATAAAAACGTACGTCTAATTAAAACTGACATAGAATGTTTATAGGTTGTTTAAAAAATTTGATGTGGGCAGCACATGACTTTCCTTATATAATGCAATAAATTTACTACTTTTACAGTTAAAAAAAATTACTTTTAAAGTAGTTATTTATATTATTTCTATGATAATGAATTTTCGTCAATGAGTCGTCATTTTCCATGTCGTCATCATCAATGAGTCGTCATTGATTTAGCGTTATTTTTATCAATTTGGCGAGTTTTTCGTTAATTTAGCAACATTTAGAAAAGTCGCCAAGTTGGCGACATTCAACTAAATTCGTCGCCAAAATCTCGCCAAGCGTTATGGAAGAAGAAATACGTAATTCTTACAGCAGATAAATGACTATTGGCATTCAAATACAAAAGTATTACTCAAAGTATTTTTGTCATGAATGGAGGGAACTAAATCCACGAGAATGATGTCACCAAATTTATCGCATGGTATTACATATGAAAAGTGAATATGTTTCTCAATAGGAAATATTTTTTTTTATTTATGATAATTTTTAATAATTTTTTTGAAAAATGTGCAGTATCTCGAGAACGGTAAATGTTAGCGTTCTAAAATTTATGTCAATCGTTTTCTAATGAAAAATTACATAAGGAATGTCTATTTGCGTAACTATATTAGCGGTTTTGATTTTTTGACGATTTTTTCAAAATTTCACTCGAAATTTTGAAGGGGTTCTAAACACTCGATTGCGTATAAAAACAACAGGCTTCCAGTGTTTACAGATTGTGATTTTTGTGCCAAATTTCGTTCGAATCGCTCCATTCGTTCGTCAGTTATCGTCTCCACTCTCACACACACATACTTTCACACAAATACACACACACACACACACACACACACTTTCACACACACACACACACACACACACACAGACAGACATCACTTCAAAAATGTTTGATTCGTGATCAGGGATGCTTGAAACGTGCTCTCCCGTCGAAAACTCGAATTTGAATTTTCGACCCCGTCACAATACTTTCCTTATACATTATGTATATAAGGAAAGTAAAAACATGAACATTGCAAATGCTTTTGAACCGTTGGTTGCAGATACCAATCGATTGCACCCATGCTTGACGTAGGAAATTAAGCTAAACTAGAAGCTTATTTAGTAATTTAAATAGCGTTGAATATCTTTGTGAAGAACAAAAATAATTAAATTTTTAAATACCCTTTCTAGCGAAAATAATTAAATTGCAAAAGTGTGGCCCGTACTTCATTTAATCAAACTAAAAGAAATGCGTAAACAACAAATATAAGACGACATAAATTGACTAATTTCCTGACTAACACCACTTTATTGTGGAATAATACCACTACAGTAATACATAATCACTATTTTTCCAAAATCTACTCGCAAACGGTAGATTTAGTTGCGACAATATATAAATATAAAACGATATCAAATGAATTGGCAGATTCGAATCCCGTAAGAATTTCCGTTAGACAAATCTCAAAGCATTACCGATTTTTCTCTCTTCTAATTTGTGGACAGGATTACGCAAGATAACTCCCTCAGGATTACTCTTATTTGTAAATTAGAGAATTAACCTTGTCGCCATACCATATTTATGGTAAGTATATGGAGGAATGAAAATGTACGTATATTGGAGAAGAGGGAATAATAAAAACTAAAATGAGATTTGCAGGGGTAATAATGAGCGATAGTATTTGCTTTTTTTGCTTAATAAAATGTATCTCTTGGAATGTTATTTTTTTTTGTTCCTTTAAGAAAATAACAGAAAATCTAAGAGACAGACAGCTACGAAATTCGATATAGTGATACTTCAGTTGAAGCCTCAAGATTGTTTGCGATTTTTTTTTAATTGTTTGTTAATTTTTGTTAGACATGGTTGATTTTGACTGTTTGATGATTTTTTTTTCAGGTAAAGTCTCAAGATTGTTTGTTAATTTTTTTGTTCGTTTATTAGTCACGTAGCATAAAATGTAAGAGAAATACAGCTACGAAATTCGATACAGTGTTACTTCAGGTGAAATTACGATTGCATCCTTTTTTTTTTTTTTTGCAAATTGTTTGTTAATTTTTGTTTGATTGATGGTTTGATATGTTTTGTTTGATTTTGATTGTTTGCAACTTTTTTCAGGTGATGTCTCAAGATTATTTGTTATTTTCTTTTGTTCGTTTATTGGTCGCGTAGCAGAAAATCTAAGAGACACACAGCTACGAAATTCGATACAGTGTTGCTTCAGGTGAAATTCCGATTGTATCTTTTTTTGTTTTGCAATGTTAATTTTTGTTTGATATGTTTGATTGTGTTGTTTGATTTTAATTGTTTGTTAATTTTTTTCAGGTGAAGTCTTAAGATTGTTAATTTTTTGTTCGTTTATTGGCCTTGTAGCATAAAATCTAAGATACATATGAAATTCGATACAGTGATATTTCAGGTGAAGTCCCAAGATACTTTGGAATGTTTTTTTAAAATTCAAATCAGTTTTTTTAGTTATTTTATTTTAAAGAGCAATGCCGAGTGATTTTCACGCAAATCTGTCCTGTAGTGATGGAAAATCCATCAGTTTTCATTTTGACACCTTCGGAAATATCAAAAAACGATCTTTTCAACGAGCTTTAAACTGAATCCGTGGTACAAATTAATTCCTATTTAAAAAACAAAATTTGAATAATCACAGAAATATGTGCATTTTGCAATATTATTTTTACATTTGCGCATCGGTGAATTCCCACGGAAGACTTTTCCGATTCTATTGCCTGCATAAATATGAAGTAATAGCTTCATATTATAAGAAGAAACTTTAATTATTCCATTTCTGTATTTTCTTTAAATTTTTAAATTAGACAATAAAATTTGCGATTTCACGTTTGAAAGTTTCCTCCTGCTCACGCCGAATGAAGTTCACCTCTGTTGGAAAATTCCCAGCGAAGAAGGAGGAAACCTTGATACGGGTTTCATTTGAAGTATGTGAGGGATAATACATTCTTGGAAGTCATGACCTCACAATGTTTTTTATTGTTTGTTTAATACCTCTTAATGAACTTGTGGTGCACATTTAAAAATTATTACTGAAGATTGAAGTTAGTTAAACACATTGCTTTGATACTTTGAAATGCCGTTAATAATCCGCCATTACTATCTTCAGTACGAGTTCCTGGAATATATATACATACTACCACACACAATTAACTGCACCCATTTTAACTTTAAATTAACAATATTTATTAAGAGCATTCTATTCATTATTAAATTATTTACAACATTAATTAGCACATATATTTAAGGAGGAAATTATGCATGTGAAACTAGGCAAACCTTTACCCTTAAATTTTTTATGACTTTTTATAATATTTGATAGGTACATACCTCATAATTTGTTTTTGGACATTGACACGCAGTCTATTGCCTTTTATTATATGCACTCGCACAACCTGCTATTTCACATTGCCTCTTCGGCAAAATTTGTCTCCATTTTATGACGGCACACTACTGATTCTCGTCTGAACGCTGACACATCATCACTATGTGAGCGTCACTTTATGAATATTTCAATGGGCGTCTTAGCCGTTTCACCATTTTTATGTATCGCTGATCTGTTACTCGACTGTATCTTATCTCGACTTGTTACTGCTCTCTTCTCATCATTGTAGTCGCCTTTTACTGTGGTAGCTTGTTACTGTCTTTTTTGTCTCTGTTGTAGCTATGTAGATTCTTCTACCGGTTGCCACCTCTTTTTGCCTGAGATCTGTTGCGACCCTTCGACGATCATTGGTTGACCTCAGGAAGACGCGGTAACATTTCATTATTGGTTAACCTTTTATCCAATCCCATGGTTTATCCTTTATCCTCCTGTAACAGCTCTGGCTCGACCAAAATTATACTTGAAGCCCCCTTATTTATGGCATTGCTGACCTCTCGGGTCAGGGCTGCATTACATTGGCGTCTTCCAGTCTGGTGCCATTGTCTGGCCTGCTAGATATCATAAATACACATATAAACCTGTTTACGTGAATCCTGGTATCACAGATCTCATAATGTTTTTTGAATACCATGACTAACAAACACGAAATCCATTTACAGACGCAGATCACTGCAATAAAAGCAGGGCTGGAATATGATTTTGCTAGCCCCTGTGCTCCAGGTACTGTGAGGCCCACATAGGCCTGTGTGAGGCCTACATAGGCATCTTTAAGGCACTCAGGACTACATATACTGTAATGGCTCTTAGCCACCCTGTTAGGCCCTCTGGACTACAAATTCTGTGATGCCCCACTCCCTAAAGGTCGCTATGGGCTACAGGTAGTGTGAGGTATCAACCCCTGTTGACTGTCTAGTATCTGCTGCTCTTATAACTACCAATGCAGATTTAGTTCTGCTTTGAACTGTAAGGCGCAAAAATATTTCTGACCAATGTTAGGTTGTATCAGAAAATAAATTGTGAAGTTTTTATGCAAGATCCAAAATTGAAACTACTCCAATGCAGTTTTATACAGCACATATACAACACATAAGAGTACTTTTACTTTGAGATCCAACTTTCACAAATGACATAAATTTTCATTTAGTCTTTGGGGGTTGTATAGCTGGAGGAGACACCTGGGCTGCAGCTCCTAAAGCCCATTCGTTGATCCGGCCATGATCGAAAGTATAATGTATTGTTTGTATGTGCACATGATAAAAATTAAATTAAAAATATTTTAATGGAATATGGTTGCGAGACCTTTTAAGTAATTGTAAGTCTGTGAACAAAGAACTTAGACGAGTAACGTCACTGTTGACTGTTTTGCTCGGAGAAGTTTATGTCCCATAAATCCATGACATCACCAGCTGGAAAAAATCATGAGGTCAACATTGGGCGTAAACGATGCATCCGATTAAGACTAGCACTAGATCCATAGCATGCAATCAGGATACACCCCATGATCACAACACGGCTAGGCCAATGAAAGTCGGTAGAGCGTGTTTTCCCGGAGCATGGAAGAGATGTCATTTCAGAGCCAAAAAATGAGACGATATCAAAACAGAACGGTGCGAGAGATATAGGGGGTGGTGACTAGATGTTCGAGTAATGTAGTCGCTATAAAAATCGGCGACAGTAGTATTAAAATGTCGATATAATAAGATTGTTGCTGATATATCGACTTAAAATTTGTGCATTATCCCCGCTACAAGTGAGGTGAATTGATGTAATGCTGCTGCACAAATTGTGTGTACCAACAACTTATTTGGAAAAGATCGAGTGTAACGCCTTGCAATGTTTCGATTAGAGTTTTGGTCTTATATTCAAACCTCCTTGGTCATTTCTATAATTTAATCAACGAGTATCTTGGAATAATTAATTAGTAAGGGTCCTTGTCGTACAGAGTGTTCATTAAATATAATTTAGAAGCTAATTGTGTGATTAATGATTAAGGTATTGTTTTTTAGTTAAGTGAGCTCACACTTTGGTAAATTTGGTGGGTTATTAGAACACAATAATTAATTGTATCATATGCGATATGTATGATACTTTTTTATATTTACACGACATTTTGGTGCTTGAACACCTTCTCTTACGTAGATATTTATGCCACATAGGTTAAGTTCTATTTGCTGTTCATTGGATTATGAAAGAATTAAACTTCCCCCCCCCTCCCCGAATATAAATTCTGATGTAGATAACACATGACTTTCTATACATCAAACAATGACTTTAATTATCACAGCAAATTTAAGTTCAAAAATCGCAGCACAATAGTTTTGATATTGAATTAAACAATAAAATGTGACACTTTTCTTCATGCCAACATGTAAATCTATTTTCAACTGTACATTGTTCATTTTTATAGATATGAAAATGTTTTAAGAATTAGAAACTAATATTTTATTAGAAAACCTCCGATTTGAAAACCAATCAATAGATTCCAAAAATGTAAAATCCAGAAATCAAAAGTACTAATTACGCTTTACAAATATAATTAGATTTTTGGATTTATATATGTTTCAAAATGTCAATAATGTATTTATATATTTTTTATTTAATTTGAAATTCAAATCTGTTACTATATAAATAATCTAATTTTACGTAAATTCCCCAAATTGGACTACAAGTATATAACGAAATGCCATAGTACAGTGTTATTCGCATTGACTTTAAATCTCATAAATTCAAATTTGGCGTTTTATTGATTAAAATAAAATTATTATTCATAACAACGTGCAAAATCCGCATAAAAAAACGATTGACAATTAATATCTCTAAGAAATCGCTATTAGCAAATTCTTTAGCGTTAAAATACAAACTATTACAAAATATATCATCTCTCATGGAAGGAACAAACTTGATCCAAACTTGACATTGAAGGATGTTAATCAATCTGACGTAGAATATTACATTTGGAAAGCGTACATATACGACGAGACTTACTAGTAATTTTATGTAATTTATTGATAGATTTATTTAAAAAGTGCGATATCTCTAAAAGTGTTCATGCGAACACATCACACTTGCTGTCGACTCTATTTCAGGGATGCGTAAAACGTGTAAATCCATCAGCAACTTGCATTCAAATTTTTGACTTCCTCAAAATACTTTCCCAATGCATTTTACCATGTCTGTAGAAAAAGTTAAAATTAATAATTATGATTATAATTACTTAATTAATTGATTTAGAATGTTGTGTATGCAAAATTAATTAGACTGAATGTATTTTACACATATTGATTTTGTTATTTGTTTAACATATAAACCAAAAATATTTTAAAAAATTCAGTTAAAGTGTAATTTTAAAACGGTTCATCTTATCAAAATGTATACTCTTACATACGTATTGAAATCGAATAAAATGTTATTTACCCTACTGCCGTCATTTCTCTTCAAGCAGCACGGAAAATCTTGGCCCTGCAGTCATATATAAAATGATGCTTTTTTAAAAAATTTTATTGACGAAGGCATCGCTAATTATTCTGAAGTATCTACCTTTTTTTTAATTTTATTAAATGAACACATTTCTCGACTAAGAATATCGACTGGAAAATTAAATAAATTTTAATTACGACATTCCTGTGTATTTAAAAAAAATGGGCTTGTGTAAAATTCGATGAAGCACAAATTTAATATTTGCATATAGAAGTTAAAATAAAGGCTCTGACTAGTAAATGGAGTAATTTATCTTTAATATGATATTTGTTAATGTATAAATATTAGATTTTGGCAAATATTGCCAATCTAGATTAGTGTATTTTTTCTGTGCTCCTGCTTTCTAATGCAATTAGAATTTTTAAATGAGGAATTTGATCGGATTCCAGATGATATATTAG
Organism: Amaurobius ferox; assembly: GCA_951213105.1. Lineage (NCBI taxonomy): Eukaryota > Metazoa > Arthropoda > Arachnida > Araneae > Amaurobiidae > Amaurobius > Amaurobius ferox. The sequence goes on from OX578146.1 coordinate 114,016,710, forward strand.
TTAAAAATATATTCATAATCCTCACTAACGATAAACTAGGTTCTAAATCATTGTCGTAACTTGAAAATTATCTCAACTTGAAGCAATACCATTTTTCGGTCAGCTATGCATGTACTGCGATGCACACTATACGAACAGAGCTAAATTTATAAGGGGACAAAAGAGACAATTAAAAAGAAAGAGGGCCCTTTGTCTGGGGACCGCAGTCCCCAGACAAAGGACCCTCTTTATACAAAATATAATAATTAAAATATTACTTTATTTTATTAAAATTAGAAATGTATAAACGAAAAATTATGATGAACTCACCACCAAAGGCAGATAAGTCGCCAGATTTGAGTACCTGGCCGGCACTTGTTTTAGGTTGCATTTTTGCATGTTTCTAAAAAATGTTTGGACATACAATGCTATAAATTTCATGTTGATCCAAGAATAAAGCGTTGCAATGAGATGAAAAGGAATGAAAAGAGCAATTTTTGATTTGTGTAAATTATTATTATTCTGACCAGCATTAACGTGCGTACATTGGACTAACTGTAGAATCTAAATTGTAAACTTCCTCATCCAGATATTTTTTTCAAAGTAATGGACAATTCTAATAAATTGTTTCTAAAGAAATATAACTAACCGTTAAATCCTTGTAAGGCATTGGTTAGCCTGAAAGAGACGTTGTTACTGAAGTCCTTGCTGATGGACTAGACTCAATTACAAAAACCCCGAGAGAGATTCTTTCATACCTTAAACTTTCGGGTAGGTTGGACGGTAACTCTCGACAACCTAGACATTGCCAACCAATTTAGACCGGAACCCAAATCAGGTAGCTACCACAGAGACCTACCACTATTGTCCTAACCCATCACCTGTTGGATGAACTTTCTATATAGAGCTTTAACGCATCCATACTCCGCGTAGACACTAACATGATTTTAGGAGGTGTCTTGGATCGAACCAGAGTTTGTGTGTGATCCCAAAAGCTGGAGGCTTGGTGAAAGGCTGATGCGAGAGTTAACGTCATAGTGTCGTCATAGTAACGTCAAAGTTGTAATTGCGAAGCAAGCACTTCGTATCGTGACGAGGTGGTAATTGAAAAATTGCCATAAATAAAAAGTGCGTCACCAGTTGAAGCGTAGTAACTTGGGATATTTCTATAATGATATTGCAACCGTCAAGAAAAATTAAATGGCAAGCAGTTTAAGAACATGCATTCATAATTAATGGTAGCCATAACATGGCTTTATGAAAACCAGGTAATTCGTCGAATATTATTATCGTTTAATGCGAGAGATCGAGTCTAACAGTGAATATACCTAGTAACCTTATGCATATACAACCAAAATCTCTACGAGTTTAAGAGCTAGTTCTTTATAAGATGAAACCAGCCGTAAAAGCGATACCAGAAAAAATGTAATATCCAGTGATGCAAATGATTTGAAAAATTTGATATTATCTAAAATTTTTTAAAAGTATTTTCAAATTCGGTGCATCAGCAAAATTTTTGAAATAAAGTTTTTGAGAATTTTTTGTTTTAAACTCCCTTCTGTTCTCGCTACATTCATGAAATGCAAGACACATCTCTGTGAACGGTTCATGTTTTATTTAAGAAGCAGGCAAAAGAATGGCGAGACAGAAATTTTCATGCACACATTTTTTTTTTTACACATTTCGAATAGCAGTTATAAATATTTCAACGGTTGTCATTTATTTTTGTGTTTTTGTTTCTTTTTGCAACAGTTTAAAATGTTTAACAATCGATATAGTTCACAGAAAGCATTTTTATTTAAAAATGTTTTAAGGGCGATAGGCTGTGTAAGAAATGACTCATAATATGAAAATGTAGCACACCACCACCGACATTTATGTCGTTAAAGTCCATATCCCTAAATAAAACAAAATATCTGATGTAAACTGCGCATAACTTACCTTATATAATACAATGAATATACTTCTTTCACAGTGAAAAAATGATGAAAAGGTCCACTTAAAAGTGTTTTAATAATTGTTAAATTGTAATTTTGCTTATCCGGATGACAACATGTAATACAATTTCAATGTACACAATTTGCGTATATTTCGTGCAATTCTAAATAAACAATTATTAATATTGATTGCATCCTTAATAAAGCAATATAGTCTATATATCAAAATATTTTAATAATTAATTCATCAATTAGGCGTCATTTTTATTATCTTTGACAATATTTTCGTCCATTTAGGACGAAATATCGCCAAGATGGCGATATTCCGGTACATTATTCGCCAAGTTCGCCAAATATATTGCAAAGTATTTACAGATAAATAGAGAGAAGAGTATTTCTCTTATAGAAGGTATGTTCGTCACACGACGGAATTCAAAATTTTCAAGTCATTACCTCCTATTTGACGTCATTGTTATCCATTTGGCGATATTTTTCTCACTTTTGCAACATTTAAAAACGTCGTCAAGTTGGCGACATCCTGCCAAAATTTTAGCCTAGCGTGAATGACGGACGGAGAAATGAGTTATTCTTATAATTGTTTCTCAAGTTCTTTCCAAGATATTTAATTTTCATCAATTAATCGTTATTTTCATTGATTTAGCAGCATTTTTACCAATTTGGTGTCAATTTCATCAATTTGGCATTTTAAAAACTCGCCAATGGCGATATTTCGCTAAATTTTTTGTTAAAATATCACGCGTTCTGGACGAGAAATAGGTTATTCTTATAGCAGGTAAATGACTATTAGATATTGGCGTTCAATTAAAAAATTAGTACCCGAAGTAACTTTTCTCGTGAATGGAACATACTAGATACACGAGAATAATATTAACAAATTTATCGCATAATATTGCATATGAAAAGTGAACATACTATATTACAATAGTTAAATTATTTTTACTTTCATGTGATTTTTTGATAAATTTATATGAAATATGCGTATTATTTCAAGAACGGTTCATACTAGCGTTCCAATTTTTATGTCAATCTTTTATAATGAAAAGTTACACAAGATATGATTACCTTCCCGGTCGTCCATTCTGTTGCTCCAAGTCCTCTGGACGAGCCGGACGGCCTGGAACTTTCACAAGATATGATTATTTACGTAGCTTTTATTGAAAATTTTGAGTTTCTGACGATTTTTTAAAATCTCATTCGAAAATTTGGGAGTGTACTGAACATTCGATTGCGTATAAAAACAATAGGGTTTCAGTGTTTACATATTGTATTTTTTGTACCAAATTTCGTCACTATCTCTCCATTCGCTCGTGAGATATCGTCTCCACAGATTCACGGACATACACACACACACCTCAAAAAGTTTAATCCGTGCTTGAAATGTGCTCGCCTATCGAAAACTGGAATTCGAATTTTCGACCCCGTCACAATACTTTCCATCTATACATATAAAGAATAAGTTAGCTTTAATATTTACTACAATTAATTTTGTATACAAATTATTATATTATGTCATTATTACATGATGGTACAAATTATACATATGATGGCAAAAGGTGTGCACACTTCATTGCTTTTGAAACTATTAAGTATTTTATTATCTTTTGCATATTTATTTTGTACCGTCATATGACTTTTAATAGAAAACGAAAGTGACATCTCCAGAAACTGAAGTAGAAATCCCTAGTGAACACCCTTACCTCCTTTGTAATTTGATGCTGAAATCGTATCAATCATTCTTAATGCTCTATAGTTAGCCACTCTTGAGAAAGGGAAGTGAAATGTAATTTTTAAAATCGGAAACAGTTAAAGAACGGAACTGGAACATGTTAACTTCATCTAATTTCTATCAGCCGTCATCTAATTTCTATCTATAGCATATTCTGAGAAATAGATATTAAGACTTCAGCTTTTTATAAAAAAAATGTGTAATATTTATTTTAGATCATCTGGCTTTTGTATCTTTCAAGAGAAATTAGTAGAAAATAGGCACAACGTTTCTTAGGTGGCACAGCGTTCTTTAGGACGCACAACGTTAATAAATTACAGTTTTTCAACTCCCGTGAAATGCATTGTCGTCTAACGAGTTAAACACAGTCTTTATATCAAGACAAACACCACATTTTTACAACGAAGATTAGAAAATGGGACATTCATCGATTTAGGAAAATAGGTTCATTTCTTCTCTTCTAGAGAAGATGATACCGAAATCGGAAGCATAGACTCGCTTTCACGAATGTTTTTCCAGGGGGAGGGGAGGTATGTACGTGAGGTTTACTAAAAATATAGACATAACATGTAATTTCATTGCGTTTGTTCCATTATTATTTTGGTTTTGAGATGTCCAACTCTGTTAAACAGTCCCCTGGCTAGTCTAGAGAACACAGTCTGTATGATTACAATAACGCGAATTACCTATCAACTTTTGATTTAAAAATAAGCGTTTAAACTTTATGAAGAGCGACTGTACCATTAGTAAACATTGTAAACATGGCTCATAAAATCAAAATAAAAATATGACGAAGCGACAAGCACATAGCATAAGGATACAATAAAACAGATGGAATGTTCTTTAAATCTCACATTAATTTGCTTATTTTTCTGGCTTCGATTTTGATGAAGTTTATCGACAAATCGTCTCAAATAAAACAGTTAGTATTCAAATTAAATTTATTGAATCGTATGGAATGACAACTTTTCGACATCCAGAAATACAAATCAACCGCAAGTATGTATATGAGGTATGTACATGAAGTTTACTAAAAATATAGATATAACATGTAATTTCATTGCGTTTGTTCCATTATTCCATTATTAAAATGCTTACCTGCAAGTGCTATCTTTCTCAAAATAATTAAGATAGATATAGTAAATGTGGAATAATAATTTCCATTTGGAAAATGTAAAAATTCCTTTAATTTCCAGATACATCGGACTAAAAGATAATTAATCAATTGAATATTTAAAAAATATGTTGTTAAAAATGTTGAAAAGTCTATTCTATTTGCAATTATGTAGATAAGTGTGAATTGCATATTTTGTAGGCTGCTAATACGTTCTTGAGATATGATAAGTTTTAGATTTAGAATGACAAAATGCTTAATACATTAGATACAAAATACCCACTCATTTGAAAATAATGCCTATTAAGTACATTTTAAAATAAATTGTTCCGAAATATTTTTAAGACTTATCTAGATTTAAGCCGATTTAAGAGATTTTGGAAAATTTAAATTCCACATATTAAATTTCGTATCTTTAGAAATAATCAAGTTATATATAATTTGTTATGTTTATTTTATTCAGTACCAACGATACGTGTATTATTTTTTCAGTGAGATCAAAGGAAGAATGTTCTAATTCATGTCACTTTCAAAGTATATAGAAAATTTATCATATCTGAAGGAAGTCTTATATGCAATTTTAATAAAAATTTTAATGATAAGGAATTTTTCACAGTCAATATTTCAATAATATGTCTCTTTTAATGTATCCGATAATTTTCTCTATCAGGTATTTCTATCCAGTATTTTTCCGTCTGTTCTGGCAGCAGTAAAGGCTGAACACATCTTTATAAGAATCTCATGTTTTATTTAGAAGTTTGAGAAATATTTTCGAGATGTTTTTATGCACAATACGATTTTTACACATTCGAAAATGGAGTTTAAAAGAAATCTATTGCTAAGATATATTTCAGCGTCTGTCATTTTCTTTTTGGATTTCGTCCCATTCTCACAACTGTTTAAGATTTAGATCTGTCGAGTTTTTTAATACCAACGATTATATTGCATAGGATTTTATTTTTCCTATAATAACGATATATTCTCAATTAATTTCCCTAACTTTCTTTCCTTAAATACTGATTCTAAATATATATTTGCAATAACAGAGTTCCTTAAAATGAAATATAATTTTTTTGAAAACAGTCTTAACTCCTAGGAGGGTATTTTTTCTAAGTTCCAATTAGTAGAATATGTCTTTCGATTTCATTAGTTATGGTGGATGAATATCCAACTATCCTTTCCTTTAATATTGCTTATATCGCTTTATAAGTTGGCATGGAGATGATCAAAGACGAGAAATGATAAAATGATACAATTAAAGGGTGGGGCAGACCTGTGGTTAGCACGCGATGATTGAATTTGGTCGACCCGAGTTCGATTACTTGCTCTGTCCAAACTATTATGTGTCATACGAAGTACGGTCACGTTAAATATGTAAGTCCGTAAGTCCTTCTATGAGGTTAGTGGCAGGGTAGAAGAGTACAGTCCCTGTGGATGCCGCCCTCACTGGGATTCGGTCTAAATTGGGTGGCACTTCCCGGCCATCCAAACAGATACCTCACACTTTCGAGTAGGTCGGAAAGTCTGGGTCCAAGAAGTCTGAATTCAATTTATGGAATCTTTAGCCGTTTCTAGAGGCTATAACTCTACTATTGTTAACTTGACCTTGCATAATTTCAACAAGTCGAACTTGGTTCCCAGAATTCACCGTCAAGAGATGTGTCCACATAATTCTATCATGCTATCTTCTTATTCTTCTGTTGGTTATAATGTCACCAATATTCTTTCTCATTCTAATTTTACGGATCTGTTTTTAAACATCTTAACAAAATTAATTTCCCTTCTCTTAAAGACCCTTTCGTGTCTTAAAACATTGTGGGTACTACATTCCTTGCGAATGCTGTCTTAGTTATGTTGGTCAAACAAACGGAGCTGTTAAATTTCGTATTAAGGAGCACATGAAACATGCTGTTTTTAATCAAGGGTTTCTATTTCGTCAATTGCTGCACATTCATGGGACTCTAACCATGTTTTTAATTTCTCGAGTCGCAATATCATTTTCACTTTTAATTCCATTTTTTAATTGTACTTTCTTGAAAATTTCTAAATTTTTTCTCAGTCAAACTCCTTTCTTAATGACTAGTAGCATACCCGTTTATCGTTCACAGTCATGTGCAAATTCTTGTAATATTCTAAATGGTGTTGTTATTCAAAGAATTCTATTAAAATATTTAAATTAATGCGCCTAAAATTTTTTAGGAGCGGTGTTCTAACTATACAAAATTATCTTCCAAGGAAGATCTGACGAATAAAATATCCTGGTTCCGCTCGCAAACAAATTTCCAAAAAGTATGAAATTAAATCAATATATACAAAAATAAAAGCGCTAAAGTTGTAGGGGAAGATATACCCGTACCGCTTAAATTAGTAAATTCGTATTACATGTGTATTAGTAGAAAATTGCCCATCTACAATATGTGAGTTCCAAATATATTTGCCAAAAAATAACAGATAACGTAATAAATTTAAAATATCTATAATCTCCCCAATCTTTAAATTAAAAGCCCGTAATTGATGCCAATATATGCCAAAATGAAAGTATTTAAATTGCATGGGAAGAATACACCCGTACTACTTACATTCTCGTAGATTAGAAAATATACCCTTGTCTTTAGAAGATTACTCTTACTACATAGCCGTTCTTCGTACGGAATATACGTACAAAGAAGCATAAAATTCACAATCATGTGCAAATTCCTATGCTACTCTAAATAACATTGTTATTCAAAACATTCTATTAAAATATTTGAATTAATGTTCCTAAAAGAAGTTTAAGACCCTCCGTTCTCTCTATACAAAAATTATCTTCACAGGCAGATCTGAAGAATAAAACAGCTTACTTATATAGATAATTGTCCTTTCTCCTCTTCTACTTGAGAATCTTTGGTTTAATTTCTCGATTTCGTTTGCCACCTTTTTTCAGTAATTTTCATGGATTTCATTTCTGCTGTTTAAGTTGTCGATTTTAAATCTTTTAGATTCCAAATATCACATGTTGTTCCAGTTAGTTTTCGTATTTTGTTAAGAAGTCTTTTGTCCTCCGATTTGAACATTTTATTTAGCTTTTATGAACAAGTTATTCGAATCCTGTGTTAGACGCTCACTATCCTTTTTGGTATTTTTCTGTTCATGATGTGTGTCTCATTACTTGTTCCTTCTCCTGGGTTGTTTTACCTCTTTTTCTTTTCTCGTTGATGGCAACACCTATTCCCAGCTTCAGTAACATTTGTTGCTCGTGCATTAGTCACCTGTCTTTCTTCTACAAGTGAAAGTTCTCTTTTTGTGTAATTTGACGAAAACTATTATTTATTCTTAGAAACGGGTCGATACATTTAATTGTATGCTCTTCTAACGGAGTTGTTGTAGTTGCAGTCCACTTATACTCGTAGTTTTACTCATGAAACATATCATTTCAATCTTGTTGCTCGACACTATCTTCTTTTACTCGCCATTCATAATAACCTACTGCCAATTTCTTCCGCCACGTTTTTATCTCTTTTTTTCCTCTCTACGTTAGCAACTATCTTTCCTTTCTGCAGTCACTTTACTGTTTTACCAGCAATTGCCGATTTTGCTTTGGCGAGTAAAGATTGCGGATCTTTCTTAATTGAAGCAAAAGGCCGTTTTTGCTTTCAAAACTCATTGACACTAATTAAGTTGTGTTAAATATTCTTATAAGTGCTACTAGTTTGATTACATTACAGTTTGTGTTGTATGCAAAAATATTTTATTTTTATATATAATACGTTGTAGTGAAAGTAATAAAATGTATCGCCTCATGTAGAGAAATTTATATACTTCCGAATAATTTTTTTTCTTTATATATACTATATGTTGTAAAAAATCTGAAGTGGGCAACACATGACTTTCCTTATATAATGCAACGAATTTACTACTTTTACAGTTTAAAAAAATGTTATTCTTCCAGTAGATACTTATATTCTTTCCAAGATATTGAATTTTCTTTAATTAGTTGTCATTTACATTGATTTAAACATTTACATTATTTAAAAAGTCGCCAAGTTGGCGACATTCCGCCAAATTCGTCGCCAAAATCTCTCCTAGCGTTATGGATGCAGAAATAAGATATTCTAATACCAGATAAATGACTATTGGCGTTCAAATACAAAAGTATTACTCAAAGTATCTTTTCTCATGAATGGACTGAGCTAGATCCACGAGAATGATGTCACCAAATTTATCGCAGGATATCACATATGAAAAGTGAACATGTTTCTCAACAGTTAATATATTTTTTCAATGTACGGGATTTTTTGATAAATGTATTTGAAAAATGTGCAATATATCGAGAACGGATCATGCTAACGTTCTAAAGTTTATGTCAATCGTTTTCTAAGGAAACATTACATAAGAAATGTCTATTTGCGTAACTTTGTCAAAGGTTTTGATTTTTTGAGGATTTTTTCAAAATATCACTGGAAAATTTAGAAGGGGTTCTAAACATTAGATTGGGTTTAAAAACAATAGGATTCCAGTATTCGCGGATTGTGAGTTTTGTACTAAATTTCATTCGAATCGCTCCATTCGTTCGTTAGACATCGTTTCCACAGGCTTACTGACACATATTTTCACACACACACACACATACATCACCTCAAAAATGTTTGATTCGTGATCAGGGATGCTTGAAACGTGCTCTCCCGTCGAAAACTAGAATTCAAATCCGTCACAGTACTTTTCTTATACGTTATGTATATAATGAAAGTAAAAATGTAATAGCAAAATGCTTTGCAATATGTAGAGAAATTTATATATTTCCGACATTAAATTCTTCAAATAGATGAATAATCATTTTTCTAACATTTGGAAACTAACCCGTGCATCCAAACATACAATTCCTGACTTTCATCCCAAGTACTAGACATTATCTGAATTCCCCTAAACAAATCCATTTGTTTGAGTGACTTACACAAAATCCCTTCATTTTTCCCTTTATGCTCCGAGTGCGTCCTTTTTTTCCTTTTCTGTGTATTTGTATTTTTCAACAAAAACGAATTTTCCAGCTCATTGAATCGTGTATTTTAATGCTGGAAAAATATTCCAAGTCGTTCATCCAGGGTATAAGGACGTCTTAAAAACGTTTTGCCTTTTTTAAATACCGAGAAAAAAAATAATTCGAAATTAAGGTTTTTCTAAAACTGAGTATTTTTGCTAAACATGATACGCCGCCGTTTGTTCGGATGCTGTTTCTCGCTTCGTTAGGTATCTACATTGCTACCAAATGACAGTTCGGAAATAATGACTTGGTACGATAAGAAAATTGTCTTAATATCATTTGTCATGGGGTAACTTGGAAGATTAAGAGTAAATAGAGAATAAAAATTTAAAATCCTAGTACAGGAATCAGCTACGGCGAACCGTTTTCGTGAATTTAGCGCAAGTTATAGAACCCTTTATTAGTAAGAACACTTAACGAACGTAATTTAGCGCAAATTAATATACAGTTTCTAAGATATGTTATATCCTCTTTTCAGTACTAGACAAAACAATAAATCCGAAGAATTTAGTCAAAAAGAGGGAATGAGTACCAATAATACGAAGTAATTTGTTACATAAAATTATTTTGGAAATCTGCATAGTAGTCAACTTAGGCAGTCATACATTCAAATACCTTTAAAAAAATCTGATGTGGGCAACACATGACTTTCCTTATATAATGTAATGAATGTACTTTTGCAATAAGAAAAATAGATTTTTCTTATAGTAGATACTAATATTCTTTTCAAGATATTGAATTTTCGACAATTAGTTGTCATTTTCATTGATTTAGCGTCATTTTTATCCATTTGGCGAGATTTTCGTTTATTTGGCAACATTTCAAAAAGTCGCCAAGTTGACGACATTCCGCCAATTTCGTCGGCAAAATCTCGCCAAGCGTTATGGACGAAGAAATAGGTTATTCTTATAGCATATAAATAACTATTGGCGTTCAAATACAAAGTATTACTCAAAGTATCTTTTTTCATGAATGGAACGAGCTAGATCCACGAGAATGATTTTACCCAATTTATCGCATGGTCTATTTGCGTAACTTTATTAGTGGTTTTGATTTTTTGACGATTTTTTCAAAATTTCATTCAAAAATTTAGGGGGGGTTCTGAACATTCGATTGCGTATAAAAACACTAGGTTTCCAGTGTTTACGGATTGTGATTTTTGTACCAAATTTGGTTCAAATCGGTCCATTCGTTAGTCAGTTATCGGTTCCACTGACACACACACACACACACACACACATACTTTCACACACATACTTTCACACACACACATACTTTCACACACATACTTTCACACACACACACACACACACACACAGACATCACTTCAAAAATATTTGATTCGTGTTCAGGAATGCTTGAAGTGTGCTCTCCCGTCATAAACTCGAATTCGAATTTTCGACCCCGTCACAATACTTTCCTTATACATTATGTATATAAGGAAAGTAAAAAGACTGAACAGGGACTACACAATGATACCAATGTAATAATTGAATTAGTAGCAAGTAATAATAATAATAATAATAATAATAATAATGATAATAATGGACTTTATTTTTCACACAATATAATTTCATCTGATAAATGGATGTAGAAGAGTGGGGAAAGTAACTGGGAATAAATACACTTTAGTTGGTAAAGTAATTTGTTATGTACAGTCATTTTCCAAACCTGTATAGTAGATAACGTAATCAGTCATATATTCGACTGCCTAAAAACTTAGACTGAACTGCGACTACACAAATTTGCCTCGGCGATAACTGCACTGGTAGCATGTAATGCGTTAGGTACAGTTATTTTGCAAATTTCTATACTGAGAAATCATTCAGTCATAAATTTATCCGGCTTAAAATTTAAAGATTGAACTGAAGCTCTATGAGAATGTTCAGGTTTATAGTCACAAAACACGTTGATAAACCTGCTATTATTTACAAAGTGTGGATCATACAGTACGTCCACCAGATTTGACGAATCAGTCCAGTTTTTGACCGGGAACCACATTTTACAGTCCTTTCCAGTCAACTACAAATATATTCAAACACTTTATCTACCCTCCTGTCATATTTAGAGTTTGTAATCGTTTTGTCACTGGAATTCCAAAGGGACATTTGGTCATTTTAAATGCTATATAACATATTATAAAAATCTGATGTGGGCAACACATGACTTTCCTTATATAATGTAATGAATTTAATACTTTTACAGTAAAAAAAAATAGGTTTTCTTATAGTAGATACTAATACTCTTTCCAAAACATTGAATTTTCGACAATGAGTCGTCATTTTCATTGATTTAGCGTCATTTTTATCCATTTGGCGAGATTTTCGTTAATTTGGCAACCTTTCAAAGAGTCGCCAAGTTGGCGACATTCCGCCAAATTCGTCGCCAAAATCCGGCCAAGCGTTATGCACTAAGAAATAAGTTATTCTTACAGCAGATAAATGGCTATTGGCGTTCAAATAAAAAGTATTACTCAAAGTATACTTTTTCATGAATAAACCGAGCTAGATCCACGAGAATGATGTCACCAAATTCATCTCCTGATATTACATATGAAAAGTGAACATGTTTCTCAATGGTAAATATTTTTTTTTATTATTTTATATGACTTTTTGATAATTTTTTTGAAAAATGTACAATATCTGAAGAACGGTTCCTGTTAGCGTTCTAAAATTTATGTCAATCGTTTTCTGATGAAAAATTGCATAAGAAATATCTATTTGCGTAACTTTAATAGTGGTTTTGATTTTTTGACGATTTTTTCAAAATTTCATTCGAAAATTTAGGGGGTCCTGAACATCCGATTGCGTATAAAAACAATAGGCTTCTAGTGTTTACTGATTGTGATTTTTGTTCCAAATTTGGTTCGAATCTGTCCATTCATTCGTCACACACACACACACACACACACAGACATCACTTCAAAAATGTTTGATTCGTGATCAGGGATGCTTGGAACGTGCTCTCCCGTCGAAAACTCGAATTCGAAATTTCGACCCCGTCACAATACTTTCCTTATACAATATGTATATAAGGAAAGTAAAAAACTGATTTATGGATTTTTTACTGATTAATAAAACCAATTATTAAAATAAGTACTACACTAATATACACGAACTTGGGGCATCTAAACCTCATGTTTTAAAAGTTTAGATAAATACACGAAATATTGAATTCATTAGTAATTACTTTCCTTATATACATAATGTTTAAGGAAAGAAAGTATTGTGACGGGGTCGAAAATTCGAATTCGAGTTTTCGACAGGAGAGCACGATTCAAGCATACCTGATCACAAATCAAACGTTTTTGAAGTGATGTCTGTGTGTGAGTGTGTGTGAAAGTGTGTGTGTGTAAAAGTGTGTGCGTGTGTGTTAGTGAGTCTGTGGAGACGATAACTGACGAACGAATGGACCGATTCGAACGCAATTTTGTACAAAAATCACAATTCGTAAATACTGGAAGCCTATTGTTTTATACGTAATCGAATGTTCAGAACCCCCCTTAATTTTCGAGAGAAATTTTGAAAAAATCGTCAAAAATTCAAAACCGCTAATAAAGTTACGCAAATAAACATTTATTATGTAATTTTTCATTAGAAAACGATTGACATAAATTTTAGAACGCTAACATTAACCGTTCTCGAGATATTGCACATTTAAAAAAAATATCAAAAAGTCATAAAATGAAAAAAAAATATTTCCTATTGAGAAACATGTTCACTTTTCATATGTAATACCATGCGATAAAATGGGTGACATCATTCTCGTGGATCTAGCTCGTTCCATTCATGAAAAAAGATACTTTGATTAATACTTTTGTATTTGAACTCCTATAGTCATTTATGTGCTGTAAGAATAACTTATTTCTTCGTCCGTAACGCTTGGCGAGATTTTGGCGACGAAGTTGGTGGAATGTCGCCAACTTGGCGACTTTTTAAATGTTGCTGAATTAATGAAAAACTCGCCAAATGGATAAAAATGACGTTACATCAGTAACGACATGGAAAATGATGACTCATTGACGAAAATTCAATATCTTGGAAAGTATATAAATAACTACTATAAAAATAATCTATTTTTTTTTTACTGTAAAAGTAGTAAATTCATTGCATTATATAAGGAAAGTCATGTGTTACCCACATCAGATTTTTTGAACAATGTAAAGGAACTCTTAGAAAATACAAATTTACATTGTTCAGAGTAGATAAATGTAAATGTCTTGAATTTATAGTTTAAATTATATCTGAAATAACAATAGTTTTAAGTGAGTAGGGAATTAACCATTTTGGGACTAGTTGGGCATCAATTACTGTTTACCCGCAGCATTACTGTTTAACGGAAGCATGTACAGAGACGTAAATGAGTGAATGACACTGAAAGATACCGTCCGAAGAAACTCCAATAATGGGAAAAACAGTGAAAAGATTCAGAATGAAGGTGAAAAATAAGGAAAAATGCTAAGGATGACAGAGATACATAGAAATGTATAAACTAAAATAAGAAAAAAAATAACTACAGATGATTTATAAAAAAATAAAACCTACCGAATTGCATGCAGTAGAAAATTAAATAACAATCTTAATTCAAGTGGGAAAACATAGATAACTTAGAATACATGAACATAGTAAATGTAGAAAATTAACACAATGGTAAACAAAATTTATCCACCTCAATATTGCAGTGTTAATGTAGAACAGGACAACTACAATGAATAAGTTCATTGCACGATTACGAAACGAAAAAAAATAAAAAATATAGTAATTGCAGTAATAATAGGAAATAATGAGCACCAATCATAGATAAAAGAAAAAAAAATATAAAATTAAAATTAAAATAACACATGAACTTAAAGATAATAATAATGGGACAATAATAATGGGACAATAATAATGGGCTAAAAATTATGGAGTTAATGGGACAGAAAGAGACATAAAATATATAAAGTAGCATCTTTAAGAATATTGAATATCCATTAGACATCTTAAGACCAACTGAAACTGCCTATATTCCTTCTGAGTAATGATAAATGCGTTTCATAAACTAACCTTGTTATTTATGAGTGCATCAATTTTTTATTTAAATAAATATAAGTTTGTAATTCGTCAGATAATATTTAAACATCCTTTGCAAAATTCAGCATAATATTTTACACGACACATATATTAACTTGAGTGACTAATAATATATTACTTAATTGTTCTCCTTTTACGCATCAATACAGGGTTTATGTCACAAAACCAAATTTTCCAATTAATTGAATTAAGCATTTTACTACAGAAGACAAAGAAATCGCGGTTTCTCTACTTGACTGTGTATTATCGTTCTATTTTTTGCAATACCGAAAAATTGAAATTAATACTTTTTCTTTAATTCAGCTGTGTTTTGCTAAGCATTGGACACGGTCATTTATTGGAATGCTATTTTTTTGCTTCCTTAGGAATCTACTTTGCAAATGACAATACAAAAATAATGACTCTGTGGGGGTAAAAGTATTGTCTTATCTTATTACTGCATTTGTCACAGGGTTTCTGTAAAAGCTAGAAGATATAAAAGTATCATTCTAAAATTAACTGAAGCGTAGCTCAGAATACATTTACCAAAATACACTCAGAAAACTCACTTTCCTCAAAATACACATACCAGAATACATTTTTAAGTAGCTTGGGAGTTTTGTTTCGAAAATTTTGAAAAATTAATCTAAAAAATCTGTATTATTAGTCCAAATTGCCATGACTATAAGATATTACACCTCATTTTGATGGGCTTAAAAATCTTCGGCTGAAAATAATTGTGACAATGTAGTACCCCTCTCTCGTTCCGAGGGCGGCCAATAACGTCACGAACGTAAAAACTGTACAGCGGAATTTTTCTGTTAAGTTTCATGATCATTGGGTCATAAACAGCCCCTTTTATGCATAAATATGTCAAAATTTGTTGTATGCTGCTATGTTAAGGAGATATAAAATTTCAATTAAATTACGAAGTTTTTTCTCAAATTTCAGAAACTTCTATTTAGTTCTAGGTTTTTCATTAACGAAACCGGATATAAAGTTTCGTTAAAATCCATTAATATTTGGGGCAGCTTTCGTGCCCACAAGAAATCGACAGACAGACAGACAGACATCACTCAACATAATCAAAATGCGTTCACGAGGTCCTGAAACATATACTGACATCAAAATCCGGATGTCAAAAATTTTCGTGAAGACAATTCATTATTTTTATATTCTACAGTATAAGGAAGTTAAAATAGTGAAGTAGAAATTATGTCACATATTTAAGAGTGTTAGAATTTTAAATTTTGCGGAGAAAGAGTTGGGAAAATTGATAACACAATACCGGTTGGTACTACATGTATTTTCATGGTGCAAGAACATTCCTTTCATAAAATATCGTCAAGAAATTATTTATGAAATAAAATAATATACATTTTTATAAAACTTTTAAAAACATTGGTGTATTCTTGAACTCATTAAGCACTTCAATAACTCTGAGATGAAATGATCATTTGTGTACACCTAAGACGTATATATAGTAAAGTTACATTACCCGTTTGAATAAAAGTGATTGCAATGTATCTTGCTAAAGAATAAAAACGTTGGACTATCAAACTCGGCTGCAAAGCGGGATAGACGAAAGTTGTAGAGCTTTGTCTAATGAGCAAGAATTACCAACAATAAAAGTAATGCAGAAGACATTTATTTTTACATAGTATGGTTATTGGAGAATTTATTGCTCATAATATTATTATTGTTGAATTTATTTCACACAATATGGTTATCGGCGATTTTATTTCACCCAATATGGTTATTGGCCAATTTATTTCACTCAATATGGTTATTGTCGAATTTATATAACCCAATATGGTCATTGTCAAATTTATATCACACAATATGGTTATTGGCGAATTTATTTCACACAGTGCGGTAATTGGTGAATTTATTTCACACAATATAGTTACTGGTAAATTTATTTCACATAATATTCTTATTGACGAATCGCTATCTTGTTCAGGAATGCTAAAATAAACAACACTAACACGAACAAGAATCTAATGTGCAGCCTATTCAAAATGCTATCCGTCAGTAAAAATGCACATTTGAAGTGGAGAAAGAATATTACAGCGTCTAAGCATTGCAGGTGTTACCGTGTTGTAGTTCCTGCTGATACGGTTTTTTACATGTATATAGATGCCTTGCGTTCGTTTCTGGTGTCAATTTCTTCTAAGACAGTGCTCTATGAGTTTGTAATTGGCTCCTTTCGTCTATCTCGCTTTACTGCCGATAGACGAAATGTTTGAGAAATGTTTGTCGAAATGACGAGATGTTTGTTATCCAAACTTTTTTAATTATCCATTAAGAGCTCTTCAATTACTTTAATGTGCTTGAGTATAGTCACTTTATTGTAGATATATATATCGATTACACTTATTGACTTTTCCCATACATACGTTATGTTAATTATTTGTTGTTATTGGAGTTATTTCTTAGAAATCTGGTATAAAATACATCACTTAAACTTCATCAGAGTACTAATCAGATACATTATCTTTAAACATATACAAAAACAAATCTTGTTAGTTTTTTTACCTTAAATGATATCTTTCTGATCTTTATATGCATTCATCAACAAATCTATTTATCTCGCTCATTGAATCATCATTTTTCTAAGGGAAATATACCATGTCTTTCATCTAAGACATGATAATGTCTTTAAATGCATTCTTCGTATTTAAATACCGAAAAAAATAGGAATTAAAGGGTTTTTTTCCTTGAAGGAAGATGTATATTGGTAGACAACATGCGTTGTATTTTGTTTGAGTTATAATTCCTCGCTATGTTGAGTGTTCACATCATTGTCAGATGACATTGTAGAATTAATGACTTTAAAAGATTGTTATATTGTCTGAATATCATTCACAAAAGAGAGTCTGGACAGCGAATAAGAGTGTGCATAAAATACGAAGTCCAGATTAAATCAAAATACATTCCGGTTTCTAGAATTTTTCAGATTCCATTACAAAAAATCTGATGTGGGTAACACATGACTTTCCTTATATAATGCAATGAATTTACTATTTTTACAATAAAAAATAGGTTTTTCTTATAGTAGCTATTTATATTCTTTCCAAGAAATTGAATTTTCGTCAATTAGTAGTCATTTTCATCGATTTAGTGTCATTTATATCCATTTGGCGAGATTTCAGTTAATTTGACAATATTTTAAAAAGTCGCCAAGTTGGCGACATTCCGCCAAATTTGGCGTCAAAATCTCACCAAGCGTTATGGATGGAGAAATAAGTTATTCTTATAGCAGATAAATAACTATTGGCATTCAAATACAAAAGTATTACTCAAAGTATTTTTCTCATGAATGGAACAAACTAGATCCACGAGAATGATGTCACCCAATTTATTGCATGATATTATATATGAAAAGTGAACATATTTCTCAACAGTTAATATATATTTTTTAAATTTATGGAATTGTTTGATAAATTTATTTTAAAAATGTGCAATATCTCGAGAACGGTTCATGCTAGCGTTCTAAAATTTATGTCAATCCCTTTCTAAGGAAAAATTACATTAGCAATGTCTATTTGCATAACTTTATTAAAGGTTTTGATTTTTTGATGATTTTGTCAAAATTTTGTATTTTTTGATTTTTTGATGCAAGCGCAAGACAAACTCTTCAGAAGATTCTCAGATGCTGAATTTCTTTTTGTGTCAACAGGCAATAGACCTTCTATGCTGCACGCCCAACCCCATTCCTCCGGGTTGGTGTCACTGCCTAACCAGCTTTGAACTTGATAGTAGCACCTATAGGAATGGTAGCGTGCAGCATCGCACGTAGGTGGTAGTCGTGCGAGATTTATTTTTCTGTTGGAGACTGATTTTGCAAACAGATTAAATCGCAAAGTGTTCAAGTTTTGGTCGGAATGGATGTCGCCTGTGTATAATGTTTTCATAATTTCTTCTCCAACTGCAGCTATGTCATCGTGACTGCTGAGTGGATCCATGAATGTTTTAGTGACTTTCTTCACTTCAGGCGAATTGTTGACAGTCTTGCACAATTTAATTTTGCCTTGACTAAAGATGGCTGATGTGGAATCACATCCACTAAATGCATGTATGAACAGGATATTGCGTGGATCGAACTTAAATGATATAGTTGAAAATAACACATTGCCAGCAGTCCCTCTCCTAGGCTTAAGAAAGAATAAGTTGCTGAATGACTGGTCTAACCCTGTCATCAGAACTAGCAGATCGATATCCTTTCCAACTAAGATCACATTTTCAAGTTCTTTTGCCTTCGAAATGGCAGTGTTGACGATCAGTAAGTCAGCGTCCTCTTGAGCATGCTTGACTTCAATATCACACTCTTCAAAATTGACTTTCAGAAGTTCGCTCAGACGACTCTTGTTTTGATTATTTGCCAAAAAAATTTTTTGGGCGTCTTGGTTGATCGTATTCACTTCAAAGATTATTTCAGGGGAATGGTGCATCCTCATACACCGCAATCGCGCAGATCTTTTGGTGCCAGTACGTGCAGGATGCCCATCGAATTCAACCACAACTCACGATCCATAATGTCTCTTAAGAAATGAAGAATAATGTTTAGTTATGGTAGCAAAGGAAGCATTTTGAGGCCAAATAACTTTGTGTAGGAAGTATCCTCCATCTATATCAGCAAACTGTTTCTTTCCTGCAATTTCTTTGCAATCGACTGGGGTGAAAGCCATGTATAATGAAGACTTTGTACCTTTCCGTATGCTTTCTTCGGAGAAAAGTGATATTGCGTAGGGTGCAAGTTCATAAGTAAAAAATATTTTTAAGTCTTCATCAGACTGTTTCGAAAAACACAATCTTTGGAAAAGTGTCAGCGGATCAATAGCAATTACTTTGAGGGTTCCTGTTTTAATACTACTGACAACCGATGCAAGAGTTACAACCTTGTCTTTCCTCTTGAAGGTCACATTTTTAAAATTTCCCATGAGCGACCATTGTCATAACCCTTTCCATGCCAACCTCTTGAGCCAAATGGCAGTTTACATCTGCTCCTCCAACAATACCACTGCTTAATGACATTATGGCATCAATGTCTGAAAAGGGGGGATGTTGAGAAAGCAACTCTCGCAGTCTAATTGAGTCACTTCTGTCTCTGTTGATACGAGAACATCGCATGTCCACATGCTGCTCTGATGTTTCATAATGTACATCCCAGAATTGTTCAATTTCATCACAAACATTTTGCATGAATATCATTGCCAAAGTCCATTTTGCCAAAACACCGTCTGAAAATCCTCTCCCACGTGTGACCCCCCCCCCCCCCGCACAGGCTTTCATACTCCTCATAAGTGTCTGTTCAATGGTCTGGTCAGACGAAATTCCACACCAGCACTTACTGGAGCGTCTTATGGTGAACTTCCCTTTAGTGGAGAAGTCGTGAAATTCAGTTGGGTCCATTAATTGTTCTAGTTTCAACATGTCTTGAAGGTAGAGATGCGCACTTTTGGCGTATAAGAAATGGCCAGCTGCATGGAAAAATGGTAGTGCTTTTTGAATGGAGTCAAGATGAAGCTTCCAGTTGCCTGTACGCTCAGCCTCAGTGAACTGTTTGAGGAGTGTTGTTATACGAAAATATTGAACCCATAATTTTGCTGTGGGTCCCCTTACATTCGAGCACACACAAGGCTTGTCTAAATTTTGCAGCAATACCCATTAGACAGGCATTATTGGTGCAGGTTGTGAGTAATATGGCTTATGTCGCTTTCAGCTGTGAAGCAGCCGCCATTCCTCAAGGCCACCCCCAACTGGCTACGTTTCCCATCTCCCTCCCCATCCTCCGACACCTTTTCATGCATCCAATATTTTACGCATAAACAATATAATCAAAAGAAGTGTTGTGCATTTGGAGGAGAAGTAAATAGAAATTAAGAGTAAAATAAAACCGATTTTTATTTTGAGTTTTATCAAATTGAGAAAAAAATGTTAACTTTCAAAAATCTATAGCACACTTACTATTCGTGTTATAAAGAAGTTGTAATTGCAAAAATTGTAGGAAATTTAATTATCTTTAAATTTTATATTGAGAAAGAATCGCCGAAGTCGATCGTTTCTGAGATATTTTGAAAAAATCAAAAAAAGTCGTAAAATTTCATAGTTTTTTGGCTGCCAAAATTTCTCCCGAGGTCGGCCATGTTGAATAACTTGGTTTTTTCATGTTGGCAGCAATACATACAAATACAAAAATAAAATCTTCTACTCCACCTTTTGCACGGCAAGCCCCTTTTTCCATACCTACTGACTGTACTAATATTTCTATTGATAAGAGTTTGTTGTGAATTAGTTAAACTGTTAATTTTGCAGGAAAAAGTATTAAAACGTAAACAAAATAGAATATACCTACGTACTCAAATTTATTTCATCTTTTCATTTACTATTTTTTCATTTACTTTCCACATATAGTGTACCATGTTCTAAAACCAGGAAAGCATATTTTCACTCTTAACACGTTAAGCGCGGCGTCAGTCTGTGAAGACTGACAGTAAACTTTTCGTTTGGATGACTCTGGTCCGTGGGACAGTCAGTATCAAGGCTAAAAAATAAATGTTATACTTTTAATGGGATCTATTAAAACATTCTAAGTAAAGATGTGGTTTGGCTTTACTTATTACACAAAGTGACGAACTGTTTGGTTAACTTTCTGGCTGTATTGCGCCCGAATGTTTTTGCATTTGTGTTATAACATTCGGAGCAATATCTTCGGGCTTTATGGACGTCTCCTTCTTATTTTTTGCAATTTATGAAGACTTCTTCTATCGACCCGGATTGGTATTTCTTCATCTGAATGTCGTGTGAGCGCATTTGCCAATTGTTTGCAAAATGCCGTGATTGACATTTTTCTTCCTGTTATATCTCTGAACATAAACAAGGCATTCACAACAGCGGTATTTAGAAAAAGTTCCAAAGTTAACTTTCTGTACCATGTTACTGTCTTTCTCAACGGGTTGCTATAAGCACTCATTTGGTCAGAAAGATCAATAACGGTTTTCCCTGTATTGCATTCAACGACCATTTTTGGTTTGCGACAAAACCCTCTTTTTATTTTTACATTTACTATTTCGCTAGAATTTTTTATAGAAATGACCAAAACGTCTCTTTTATCTTTCCATTTCAAAATTGTAATTCCATTACTATTTTCTGTGGCAATAACTTCTGATTTAATTTAGTTCTAATCACTTTATTTGGGATTCCTTTTCGATTTATTCGAAATTAACCAACCAAATGCATATTTTTCTTTATTAGCTTATTCGCCAAGTCCACACTGGTGTATCAGTTATCAGTACATAATATATGGCCTTTATGAAACACATTTTTACTCTATGACCGAATATCCCGCTGAGAGACCGCCGTTGTGTGCCACCTGAATGGTAAAAAGAGCAAGAACAGCTCAGCACTCAACGTATCGATTCGTGTACTTCAGTTTAAGAATAATAAAATGTACATATACTAAACACCAAGCATTCCTGTTGTTCCAGTTGTGTCAAATGAGAACATATGTGACTTTACCAACACTGGCTACATCAAAGTATATTTCTCAAAGCAGTATGGAATTTCTAAGATGTTCATCCATACGACTATCACTTCCTCCTCTAATTCTATGAAAATATCTCTGCCTGGATGCATATGTATCTGTTTATATATCTATTTATCACGCTTTTCCACAAGTTGGGCGCAATATCCATAATTAGACAACTTTTTATTAAGTGTTGCCCAATTGACGATAATTCACTTTTTGAAAAATTAATGTAACTTCTGATACTTATCACGTAGTGGAAATTATTATAAAAGGTTAGCTCATGCTAATAGTAAAGTGCACCAGCTGATGTCAGGGCTTTATGTTGAATTTTGAATAGTTTATGATGGAGACACAAAGCGGTCCTACAGTAACTTATGTAGCCTTAAAATGCCCTACAGACGAAAGATAGTGTGGTTTTGCAAAGGGACTGTTACGCCAAATATATGGCCAATAAAAATGTTCATCTCACAAACTCAGTGGGCAGATGAAGGGGAGTCAGCTGGAATGATGCAAGTCCGAAAAAAATACACACAATTGAATTAAGATACGATGGATTCAATGAGATTTCAGTCAGGCACGAGTAAAATATAGAACAGAGAGTGTTAGGCATGTCTTGAAATTATAATGTGCTCATTAGTAGCAGCTCAAAGTGGCGTACAAGGACGTCGTAGCACAGCCTACACCTGCGAATAAAAGACTGTCGCACCCCTCTGGGGTGGTGTTGATCTTCTCCGCAGCAACAACGATTCTCGCGACGAGATCTTTCAGAGAGTTCACGGGTGTCTCGAACAACAATCTCTAAGAAATCCAGTGGATTAAGGTCTAAGGAGCTTTAAGGCCAAACCACAGGTTCACCACATAAAATCCACCGCTAATTATATGTCGCATGTAGGTCGCATGTAGGATAGGTACAGTACCTAGGTGGAAAAATGTGCTGGGGCACCATCATGCATTCACCGGTGTAGACTGTGCACGACGCCCTCGGACGTCAGTTTGAGGAGCTACTTTAAGTCTTTCTCTTATTGGAATATAAATGTGAAAGTATATATATATATATATATATATATATATATATATATATATATATATATATATATATATATATATATATATATATATATATATATATATATATATAAGATGAAATACAATCCCATAAAGAATAAAATTCAAGAAAGAGAAAGGCGCAAATTGCCGCACTATCAGAGTCTTGAAATATAAGATTTAAAATGAAAAATGAAAAATATACAGGTGGAATGATTGTGTTTACAGGGTTGCAGAAAGGTCAAGGGGGATTGCGACCCCTATTTCCGGGTTAGAAGCTAGATTTGACTTCATGAAAACGCTCCCAGAGACTCTGCACGCCTGAAACAACAATCGAACATCTCCGTGGGGAAAAAATGGCCGAATCCCAGACAACATAAAAATGATCAATATAACAATAACATTGAAAATTTTACAAACCAGCAAGACGAGAATCATGGAAGAGTTGCATAAAGCGTATAAACTTCGGATAAGAAAGTATACATAAAAAAGTCGCGTCTAATATATAGAGCATTTTGGATGTGAAACAATCAGATAATCCTAGGTAAGAGTTGAGTTGCATTCCAGGATGTCGGATAAATTAGCATAATTTTTATCACCATAATTTCTGCAAAAAACATCATAATAGTGCTGGACAAAGCGGAAGGGATATGATTGTTCCCGAGTTCCGTTGATAAATGCATCAAGCATTTATTAAATTCTGTAATAGATGAGTTTAATAATCTGTATCTGTTCAAGTGATTTACGATTAAATTACGTTGTACGTTTAAACTCAAGTTGGTATTCCTGTGGGTTGTTGTTGAGACCCAGACCGTCCGACCTACCAGAAAGGTGTAAGGTATTCCTGTGGGTAAAATAATTGATCTTGCAGTCATATTGATGTCTCTTGTCAAATAATTTATAACATAATTTCTGTTCCAAATCATAATAAATAGTGATGTCAAGGAAATCAAATTTTCCTACATTCGTTGACTCCGATTCGATTAGTTGAAGACACGGCGGGTAGAATGCAAAATCAAATATAGTATATTGATTATCCACGCCAATTATGACGTCATCAACGAATCTAAAGAATGGAATTTCACTAATTAAATGAGTGGCTTTCGCATAATGATGTAAGTAAAAATCCGCAAGTAACGAGGAACATCCCCCTCCCATTGGGATGCCTTTGATTTGTCGATAAAATGCAATTCCATTATATAGAATGCATGTGGTCACAATGAGGTTAACTACGAATGCGTGCAAGCTTCCGGGAGTGGTGTCGCGGCTGGTAACCGGGACTTAAATGAGGTCACTATCCCTCATTGGCCATTTTATTTCACCTAGCCCGTATGTTTTCCTTTCGTTCTTGTTTTCATCTTGATCGTAAGGTTTTCAGGGTTATTGTCTTTTGAGTTTATATATATATATATATATATATATATATATATATATATATATATATATATATATATATATATATATATATATATATATATATATATATATATATTCGTTTCAAGTAAAGAAAAAGCAAAACTCGACAGTCCATTCAAAGGTCTGGAGTTCAGTTAATACGGTTATCACTTTCAATATCATAAAGGAGTGCAGAATACATTCTGAGTTCCAATTTGAATTCTATACAAACGTTTCCCCCCAAATGTAAATTTCTTCGAAAAGAATTTGGGATGCATTCAGTGCATCTTCTTCTTCGTATGCTTATGTGTCCGGAAAGTGAAAAGTAAGCCCTCTTAGTAAATCTCTCATGTTTTATTTAAAGTTTGGGGAGACGACAAGATTCTTAGAAATTTCACACACAATGACACTTCCAAATGTGCCTTAAAAATGAATTTGAAGTGAAAATATTTTTGCGTGAAAGAAAAACACTTTTGGACTGTCACAGTGTGTAGAATAGTGAGCTGTCCCTTAGCTGTTTCATACAAAATGAGATGTTACGAAGTTATTCATTTTCCTCGAAAAAAAAATTAATAGCTTGTCTATTTTAAAGGTTTATGTAATTTACTTTTATTTTATGGAATCTCAATTTTGTACATTATACATAAGGAGGGCGTTTGGGTAATATAGAATACCTCTGTGTCTGTACAATGTTTCTGTTGTGCGATTACCGGAGGTTAATTTGGTGTTATTGGTGAAAAATTTAGTAAATAATGGGTCAAAATATTGCCAAATTAGCAGTTTTGGGTAAATTACGCCAAGCTGGCGATAACCAATATAAGAAAAAATTATATTTAATTTTTTTTTTAATCCTTGTCAATTTGCTGGAAATCTTAATTTAATATCATCAATTCAAAATATAAAGTGTTTCACTATTTGTAGGAAAGGTACTTGTTGCTAGGGGATAGTATAGGATTTGCGTTGGGGTGTAGTGTAGTAAGGGAATTATGCTTTAGAAGGGTTCATATAGTTACTAGTAATATTAATAGTAAGACGTGTGTGGTTCGGGAATTTTTGTTGTCACAAGTTCAGGCGCTTTTATGGGAAGGAAACTTAAACATACCTTTAAGTACCTCGTCATATATGGCGAGCTTAAAATGTAGTTGTTAAATATTCTGGTTTTGTTTTGGGATTAGTCTTGCTTGATTCATTCTATGATATATATTCTATTCTATTCTGAACTTTATTAAACGACATTTGGGGACTTCTGTTCTTTGAAAACTTTCTCATGTAAATTTTTAATTTGATATCTTTACTGAAAATGGCACATAAAGATGAACCATCTTTAGTAAGAAACAAGTCGTCAAAGTAGTGATCCTAAGATGATTTAGGTTTGCAGTTACTTGCAACATCGTTTAGTTATAATTCCCATTTCAATATATTGATGGCGGTTAATAGTGAATAATAATTTCCTATAATATCCATAATGTATTGAAAATGTCACGGATATTGAAAAGCGCATATCAGGCTTTCTGTATGTATAAGTTAAATTAAAAAGTGTTTTAAGAGCTACAGTGTTCCAAACTGAGTTAGCGTTCTACATTCTTAAAATTCAAGAACTAATAGAATAGTTAAAACCTGATAGAATATTAACTATAGTATATAACTAGAGTATATATTGCGAGGTAAATTGACGACACACAAAGAAGTATTTTTAAGTTGTATTTAAGACTAATCAGTATTTTTGCAGACGTTCAATATCCAATCTTGATTGGCAGATAAGTACAAATAATAAACAAACCGGGAAAAAGTAAAATACGTTCACTTCTATTGAAATTTTGATATAGAAACAACAAAATTGGGATATAGAGTGTTCTGAAAACGGGGCGACTTTTATCACTTTAAAAACAATCTTTTAAAGATTCATTTCCTTTTAGAAATACTCAACACTTTTAGGACAACATTAGAAGGCCAATTTTCGAAAGTGAGATGTTGATATTACGTAAACAACTCATGTTTTATGTAAAGCCATTGAAATGACTGCACCCAGTAACGTTTCTGCAGTAAGATTTTTCAAACCGATTTGAAATGGAAATTTTCAAAAGGAAACGAAAAGTGCTCCAGAAGAAGGAATAACCTTGTCAATGAATGTTCCAGCTCTCGATCATGTATTTAAAGCACTAACCGTAATATGTGAATCTTGAACATTGAAATCAATATTTTGATTTTAGATTAGTCTTTGAATTAATGTTTTACGGATAAAATTTCACATATGAGGTTAGCAATCAGCGTGCCATAAATTTTACAAGTAGACCATGTGATTCGTAATTAAAATATCTGATGTGGGCAACGCATGACTTTCCTTATATAATGCAATGAATTTACTACTTTTACAGCACAAAAAATAGGTTTTTCTTATAGTAGATACTTCTTATAGTAGATACTATATATTCTTTCCAAGATATTGAATTTTCGACAATTAGTCGTCACTTTCATTGATTTAGCGTCATTTTAATCCATTTGGCGAGATTTTCGTTAATTTGACAACATTTCAAAAAGTCGCCAAGTTGGCGACATTCCGCCAAATTCGTCGCCAAAATCTCGCCAAGCATTACTGACGGAGAAATAAGTTATTCTTATAACAGATAAATGACTATTGGCGTTCAACTACAAAAGTATTACTCAAACTATCTTTTTTCATGAATGGAACGAGCTAGATCCACCAGAATGATGTCACCCAATTTATCGCATGGTATTACATATGAAAAGTGAACATATTTCTCAATAGGAAATATTTTTTTTTATTTTATATAAATTTTTGATATTTTTTTTAAGTGTGCATTATCTCGAGAACGGTTTATGTTAGCGATCTAAAATTTATGTCAATCGTTTTTATTGAAACATTACATAAGAAATGTCTATTTGTGTAACTTTATTAGCGGTTTTGATTTTTTGAAGATTTTTTCAAAATTTCACTCGAAAATTTTGGCGGACTCTGAGCATTCGATTACGTTTAAAAACAATAGGCTTCTAGTGTTTACGGATTGTGATTTTTGTACCAAATATCGTTCAAATCGGTCCATTCGTTCGTCAGTTATCGTCTCCACAGACCCACTGACACACATATACACACACACACACACACAGACATCACTTCAAAGATGTTTGATTCGTGATCAGGGATGCTTGAAACGTGCTCTCTCGTCGAAAACTCGTATTCGAATTTTCGACCCCGTCACAATACTTTTCTTATACATTATGTATATAAGGAAAGTAAAAAAATATATTAGATTCGTAGAACGAATGCACCTGGTAGTGTATTTTAAGGAGTAATATAACGGAATCCAAAAGCAGACTCTTGTTGGAGTGGATTTATGGATTTTGGCCATGCTTATATAGAAATTAATCAAATTATTTTCTATATCTATTTATCTGACTATTTTAGGGTGCAATATTTTTGGAACAAGTTCGGATATTTACATGAAAAGCGGCACGATTTTAATCGCCAATTATAAGACTATAGATTTTCTGGAATATCAAGATATAAAGCTTTTACTTTCTTATAAAATCGATATTACTCTCGGATTCAGAAAAAGTCACGAATGGAACTCGACATATTTTACCTTAACATTTCCTTAAAAGAGAACTTAACATGTTTAAATCTCTTTTCTTTCATACAATTTATCAAAAATCAAATTAATAAATAAATGACATCAAGTTACCTCTTCCTAGTACAAAGCTATACATGGAACTTTAATTCCTAGCTTAGACGTGCGCCCTTTATGATTATTTAGTAAACTTTCCTTAAATAGATGGCAAGTGGTTAGTGGGTAAATTTAAGTTTGAAATGATGTTTGCAGGGAAGTGAACGAAACGCAATATG